>OV121086.1:17012331-17492331 GCA_921293015.1 Phorcus lineatus | reverse complement strand
TGTGATAGAAGAGGTTTTTTATCATTATAGAATTATTTATTTGTATCAATACATTCCTCCAAGAATTATCAATTTGTAAAGTTACAAGGCATTTTTATCATGAATTTTATGTAATGCAAAAGATAAAAAAAAATTTAAGAGATAATAGATTGGTTCTGATATAATGTCATTGATATTTTTCCGTGTTAATTCATAATTTCGTTAGGATCAGACTTTTTAAAAAAATATTTAAAAACTAAGCCCAATGTTCAATCCAATCTGACTATCTATCAAAACCTCATAGCTTTTATTCTGCACTTGACTTAAACTTGCCGTCGATTGCACCAGTCACAAGCTTTCACGTTAATAATATTTGAGATAAGGATTTATCAAGTTCGTAAAGACATTTCAACGACTTCACAAAAGATCATTGAGACAATTTTTGGACAAGTTTTTTTCATTTACTTGTTGAAAAGATAAGCTAAGTTATATTATTTGTCACCAGACAGAGGATCATGATAAACATGGCTTAAGGTACATTTTTTGGAATGACTACTATCAAGTTTAGCTTACTTTAGTACACATGTATAATGACCATGTAATATAGAATAAGTATATATCAATACACTTGAAGAAGAAATTATCTTTGTAATAATCATGTGAGATAACAACAAGTATGATTGGTTTATTCAACTTGATATTGGTGAAAGGATAGCCCAGAAAAAATAGCCTTGATCAAGTTGAGTGACGAAAAAAACTACCAAATAGCTAAAAATGAACACATTCATCTTTATATGGGTATGGCTCTCAAATCTTTAAAAACCAACCATTTATCGCTATAAATAATAAGCAAATCAAGTGTTTTTAAAAATCAGCGACATTGGCAGTACCCGGATTAAAAAAACTTTGAGTTCAGACTGTTTGCATAACGACAACACCGGGTATTAAAATTTTTCTGAATATAAATCGAGATCTGATTTGCAGCCAGAAATAAGTTCTATTCATTCGTTCAGGGAGTCTAGCATACACGTGTCGACGAGACAAACATTGTTTTTCATTTCGTATGAACTTATATGAAACGTAAAGTGTTTATATATGTTTTTACTATTTCTTTCGTATAAGATTGCTATGCTTAATATATGATCCAAATAACCACATTATGAATCGCTGTGACTACATTTGATTGCCAGAATGAAGACCATGACAAAATCGTTGTTGGTCGCGTATGAATACAAAAACTGAGATAACTTCAACTCACCTTCATGAAGGTATTTTCCAAAAGTACCGCAAATACGACTTGGGCAAGTAAAAGAATTAAAGGTCGTAATTTCGGTTTATCTGTCCCTTGTGAATTATTGTTATACAGAAAGAGCTAAAGGTTGGACTTTATCACAAAAAATATAATCGGGACATGTAAACCGTAATTCCTTGCATCATGTTGATTACTTAAATCAATTGGCTGAAAATACTACATATCATATCATAGCGAAGAATAAGTTGACGTCAGTTGTATGATGCGAATGCCGTGACACGTTCAAGGGGATTATACGGGGGTTACGAGGATATAATACTCGGATAGATCAGGGTGAAATCTATACACTGATTACCTGAAACCTATGTGTGTTGGTATATTGTAACCCCAACACTACTGCAGCTGGAATAAAATATTATTATTCTTCTGCAGCTGCCATGCTTGGCACTAGTTTTGGAGATACTTGGGTCAAGTTGCTGTGCTGTATAAACCACGAGAATTTTCTGAGTATCTTTAAAAGGCTTATCAGAGGAATTTGTTTATGAAAAATGATGTGCCTTAGTGAAAATTTCTTGACCTTTTCGTTGGATTATCTGAAA
Organism: Phorcus lineatus; assembly: GCA_921293015.1. Taxonomy (NCBI): domain Eukaryota; kingdom Metazoa; phylum Mollusca; class Gastropoda; order Trochida; family Trochidae; genus Phorcus; species Phorcus lineatus. The sequence goes on along the minus strand of OV121086.1, from coordinate 17,490,501 downwards.
ATATCACCAATTGATGTAGTACAGATATTCTTTCGGAAATTATTCCATCTACGGGGACAGTTATATCGGGGTTCATATTTCGCATATGATGCACTATGGCTAACGTATCACATAGTGGAGTGTCGAATAATAATTGCATAGTTATAATTATACTTCATGATGGTCTATGGACAGTTAGAGAATCAAATAGATATGAAGGGGCAGATCCAGCGAGGCATTGGAAGGTCAGAGAAGCTTAAACTGAATCCTGTATTCAATCGGTAGCCAATGTTGAGATATGAGGAGAGGTTTAACATCATCATACTTCTTGGATTGAGTATGATGATGTTCAATTATCTATTTACGTCACGGTTCTTATAAATTTTGCGTACAAAATGAAACGATTGAAGGTAGCAGGCGTATGATCAAGGGTAAGGAAAATGTTTGCAAACAACTGTTTTGAGATATCATAACAATATTCATTAGCATTAATAAGTCTATCGACTTTCAGTATTACAGGAAGGGAACATATCTTATCTCTCTAGGTCAAGGATGTCCTCTATGGCTTAGGAGTGGTATCTCAGTTTTATCCTCGTCAGCGTTTCATCAACATTTTTCAAGTTTGTCCAAGACTGACAAAATAACAGATAAAAATATCTATGAAAAATAATTAAACATTTACTACTCAAATGAATCCGAGGTATAGCGGTATTTTTTGTTCAGAATATTTTAGTTTATATGATTGTAAACTTATAAGGATAGGATGCAAAATAATGATTTCATTTGATCGACAACTGGTTTCAAGGTCACGTTGTATTAGGATAATGATCCGATAGAATAGTAGATGGTTTGAGATTGGAATTTGAAATTTTGAGAGGTCTCATTCTCTCGAATACGACCAACCTGTCAGGGCTTGCAATTGTGCAAATATCCCTGAACATCGTGCACAAATGTAACCAATGAGCAACGTCTGGAGCACATGTTTGAAACATATTTTTATCTATACCAAGGCATTGTTCACGGACTTCGTGAGTTTGAAACAAACTTATAGTCAGTGAATGATGGAGGGTAAAACATTATGTCTTCTTTTCGCCTCAAATATGACAATACTTTTCTTAATCCACCCAATAGTTCTCGCCCTGTCCGCAATGCTTACACGACAACGTCGTGAAATGTTTGCAAACATGTGATTGATCAGTGATCCAAAGGTTGTTTTTAGGGGATACTTGTGCACTAATGTTTACAATTCAACAATTGTTATCACCCCCACTCAAGCTTTCCTGAGGTATACTGACTACGCCGCGGCACTTGAATCACGAATCACCTGTTGTAGACATGGCGTACGTTAGTCACATGCCCGCCACTTAAACGAATGAACCACAAACTTCAGCACGTTTTACACGATCGTGGCGCCGATGGCGAAGAAACAATAGCACTTTTAGGCTTAGCATATTTCAACATACAGATGTAACCAAACCGATGCTTAGGAGTGTTTCATCACATTTTTTAATCCTGACACATTCTTCAGGTTACAGTGAACACACATAAAGCTGGGTTTTCTTGGAAAAAGCTCTGTGGGTCACTACACTCTATTTTAAAATTAGCGTTACCAGGCAACATATAAACGTTTCGAAAGACTGCATTTTTTCAAATCCTAATTGTCATTAAAAACTTTTACTGAAAACATAGGACGGTACATTGTAAGTGACTACCACTAAAAAAATAACCTAATCATTTAACAATTCAACCATTTTATGTTTGTAAACATGTTTTGGTTAACTAGCATATATTTATTGTCCTAAATCTAAATCATCTTTCCACGACCAATTTTGATGTGACTCCATTTATAATTTCTGCGAATACGAGATTACATACAGTAGAATCTGTGTCTGTTGTACAATGAACATATATTTTGTAAAACTTGAATGTAGAAAATAGCTCCGTAGATATTGTAAGAAATGTCTTACAGTTCAACAGTTTATATCATTCCTTGATATCCTGACCATGATTTAACATATTCTATAAATTCCACATCAGTGATTCGTGATACTTTGTTATTAATTAAGTTATAAGCTTTCAGAGATATTCGATTCACGTCGATTTTATCTCTCATGTTTGAGTTCTACGGACTTCCAATACATCGTGGTCATCGTATGATTCTCCAGTTGGTTTATATGCTCATAAAGTGTCCATCTTAGTCGTATCATTAGAGTTATTTTGACAACTTAACGTTGTCTATGGTACAAGCTCAAAGGGTCTTGAAGTTCATTTAGTTTAATTTCCAAGCACGCAACAAGCTTCAATGAAAACAAATAACACCATGAAACTAAGTTTCAAAATCTTTTAAAGTTGTCTAAAATGCAAACTAAGTTAATTTGTTTTAATTTGATGTAGTTCTTTCTGATAACTAGAAGCAGGGCCAATGTATAATTTTGGATTGATGCTTTTGAATGTCGTTATGAACACTGAATATCATCTTTGTGATCTCGTTGAACAATAATTTGTATTTGATTTCACTAAGGTTTATCTAAATGTTGATTGTATAAATAACAGATGTTCCCGCACTTCAAGATGTATCGGTCTAAATTCCCATTATCAAGAATTGGTGAGTCTCCCAGGTCTTTGAATATTGACCAATGCACCGTGAGAGTTTGGGTACATGTCACTAATACCCTATATAGGATAAGCTTTCTTTGAAAAGGAAGTTTTTTACTTAAAAACTTAACCACAGCGCAATAAACTTACTATTATTTACGTTGATCATCTATGACAAAAAACATTTTATGAAAAGTTAATTACCACCATAGTGTCTTTTGAACATCAATTAGTAAGAGCAAGGTGTATTTGTTATGAATTATTCTTATCAACTGAAACTTTGAAAGCATTTTCTGTTAGCGCTAAGACCATACCTGCTTCTCGTCAAAAAGCGAATTAACAAATGTTCTTTGAGGCATTTTGGCCTCTATTTTACTTATAATTTAGATGGTATACAATCCTCTTTTCACATTTGCACAAACATTTCAGAAGCTATCTTTTTTATGACTTCATAAATCAGTTTAGATAGACACATTTCTTATATCAGTTCTCAAGGGAATTTACTGTGTCACAAGGATAAAGTGTTAGTATTTCTACTTTATCTTTATCATGCCTACTTGGCTTCACAGAGTCCTAAGGGATCAAGAAATGAAATGAGAAACATCCTTTTGGATGTAAACTGGCATTCAGGCAGATAACTTATGTATTCATAACCTTGTTATACATTTTATTGATTCATATTCTCATGTACAACCATTAGATGGTTAAGAAATAATATTACCTTACTATAATATTTTGTTGAAAAAATTGTCAGCAGATCGTCAAATCACAATTTAAAAACTATGACTCTGGGTTAAAAGACAACAAATTTCCACAATTCAATTAGATTTAGATTTGACAGATCAGATGAAGGCGTGTACTTATCAACACAATGATATCATAGGATTTCTATCTCATGTTTGGTAACTGTTACGGAAAAGTGAAACATGATCTCTAGAATAATGGATTAAGATGAGATTTGATAAAAGGTGTAAACGAACATGCTGACGTAATTTTTTGAACAAGTTAATCTTAACTCATCAATATCTTCGAAATCATTTAATTGTTTTATCTACACCAATACTTTGTTGACTTAGTCTTAACATGCCATGTAATCTTGAAATGAAGCTTTCTATCAAAAATGGTTAAATATTCAAAATCCACTCGCAGTTGTGTCAGATTATAATTTTTGTATTGAACGTACGATGGTTATCCCAAAAGTAGGGGAGACCAGGGCACATTGGGACACAAAAAACTTATTTTCCTGTTTGTTCTAAATCTATGAAGTCCTATAACATGAAACTTGGCAGATTTCAAGCAACCTTTATTGTCAAAATATGAAAACTAGAGAAAATAAAATATGTTAACAAACTTTTTGTATGAACGAGAAATAAAAAATAAAAAATTGCTGTCCCAAACTGCCCTATCCCGGGGTACATTGGGACACTACCGAGGGCACATTGGGACAATATATATTTCCTTCAAAAATATTAATTAAGAATACATGACTTCCAATTAATATCATCACAGTGACATAAACAATGGATTATTGCTTGTTGAAGTATGAGGTGAATTTTGAATCATTGTTCTTGGCTTGAGGTTCAATGTTTTCATCTTTGATGCTTGTATCTGGTGGTGCCATCATCCAATTTGTTCATCTTGAGTGCTTTTGATGGTCAAATGGTTGCATCTTGGGTGCTTGTATTGGGTGGTCCAAATTGTCTATATTGGGTGCTTCTGGTGGCTCATTAGTGGGACATAATGGATGCTTGCAGCTGGAGGTCCAAGTTGCAGTTGTTTCTGGTCTATTTGTAAGAAAATAAGTCAGACGTTCCTCTTCAATGAACACATTTCAGTCCAGTTGGTGTATATATGATTATATTTAAAGAAATGTCCTGATTTGTAAATACGCTCTGATATGTGTTCCCAGTGATTCTGCGACATAAAAGATTGTCATTGTGACCACTGCATGGGTTAATTGCCAAGCATCTTCGTCCTGATTGTAGAGTTTTTTCAAGGGACTATACACATTCTGGCAAGAGGCTTTATTTTTTTGGCTGCAAGGGGATTCGTGGCTCTGGTTGTTGTCGAGCAGAAGGAGCACCTTTTTCTTAACACTACAATTTACGTGGTCAACAGAGTGGTCAAGCCACTCACTGAAAACTGTTGTGGTCATTAATCCAGTAATGTGGCCAGTTCCTCTGGAACCAGCAGGGGCCCAAGTTAGCAGTAGATCCTTGAAATGCGCTTTAAAGATATTTCTACTTCTAATTTATTATTATCGTGTCACAAGGATAAAGTGTAAGTATTTCTACTTTATCTTTATCATGCCTACTTGGCTTCACAGAGTCCTAAGGGATCAAGAAATGAAATGAGAAACATCCTTTTGGATGTAAACTGGCATTCAGGCAGATAACTTATGTATTCATAACCTTGTTATACATTTTATTGATTCATATTCTCATGTACAACCATTTGATGGTTAAGAAATAATATTACCTTACTATAATATTTTGTTGAAAAAATCGTCAGCAGATCGTCAAATCACAATTTAAAAACTATGACTCTGGTTTAAAAGACAACAAATTTCTACAATTCAATTAGATTTAGATTAGACAGATCAGATGAAGGCGCGTACTTATCAACACATATGATATCTGATATCAAGTTAGCAGTAGATCCTTGAAATGCACTTTAAAGATATTTCTACTTCTAATTTATTATTATCGTTTATTATTCATTATGATTTTTAATATTTCATATAGTCAAAACAAAGAGTGTGTGTTTCGGATAGATTTATTACGATTCGACCATCGGGACGATGTCAAAATGTACCGGTGCACATTGAGACACTGTCCCAAACTGTCCCGATGACCAATAAAAGGGTCATATGTCTCCATATTGGCAACTTGAAATAGCATGTCAAGTAATTACTTGTTAGAACTTAGCATAATGACAGAACTCTCCAGAACAGTAGGTATCAACTAGGCTCTATTAATCTTCTTTACATCAGGTAAGAATTACTGAGTTGCTAAATTTGACTCCAACTATAGAAATTTGAACATTACTTTAAGTTGAGTGAACTACACCACATTTTCAGCCATTAGCATCATTTGTCACATGGTGTATGATGTCACTTTATGTGATATTGACAGTTTCTTTCTCCTTCTTTTGAATCACTAGATATCTATGGTGTCCCAATCTACCCCAGGTCCCAAACTGTCCCCGTCTCCCCATTCCGGCCTGAATATGAAAACATGCCTGAAACGCAACCATACTGTGCGTGCATGAAGAACATTCATTGTCGTGTAAATGGCATGAAAATCACGAGATGCATACTCTTCAATTGCATATAATAGCCTGTCATTTAAAGGTACCGTCACATCTTTTACCGAAATGGAGAAACGTAAATGTAGGGCTGTTATCAAATATCTGAGTTTAAACAAATACACTCCAAAGAAAATTAATGTGATATGTACAAACATTAGGTGACTCAGCTCCTTCATATAGTACCATTAAACATTGGGTGCTGAATTTAAACGGGATAGAGTAAGAACTAAAGACGAGCTCCGTCCTGGTTGTCCATATGATGTCACCACAGGTGAAAACATTGAGGCTGTTCTTGACACAATAATGCAAGACAGGCGAGTGACTATCAGATACTTAGCGGATACTCACCACATCAGTAAAACATCAGTTGAACGAATTATTTACATATGAAAAAGGTATCAGCACGTTGGGTCCCCAGAATGTTATCTGAGGACCAAAAGCGAAAACGTGTCATGGTCAGTCAGCAACTTCTTGACGAGTATCGCGCAGACCCAGAATCATTTTTCGCTCATGTCATTACTCAAGATGAAACCTGGGTTCATCATTTTGATCCTGAGACAAAAAGTCAAAGCATGCAATGGAAACACAGTACATTACCCACCCCTAAAAAGTTCATATCTTGTTCCTCCAGTCGGAAGGTCATGACATCCGTTTTCTGGGACTCTCCGTGTGTAATAATGATTGCTTATTTGAAGAAAGGTTTTACAATCAATGGCACTTATTACGCAAATGCACTACGACAATTACGAGAAAAAATCAAAGAGAAACGAAGGGGTAAACTGCTCAAAGGTGTGTGGCTGTTGCAGGACAATGCTCCTGTTCACACCGCCCAAATTGCAGTCAGTGCAGCACAGGAATCTCCCCCACCCTGCCTATTCTCCAGACGTAGCACCCTCAGACTTCTTCCTCTTCCCTCGACTGAAAACCGAGCTCCGTGGCCAAAGGTTTGAAACTGACGATTACGTCATTGCTGAAGTAGAGGAGTTTTTGGGGTCTCGTGATAAGAAGTTATTTTCAGAGTGGTTGCAGATGTTACAAAAACGCTGGAGCAAATGCATTGAGGTCAAGAGTGATTATGTCGAAAAATAAGTCATAAAAATTTGAATTTTTCTTTGATTTAGATGGTCAGGCCGGAATTTTTTTGGACACCCCTCGTAACTTTAATAATGATCTTCGTTGGGATCCGCTTCCAAGATGATAGAATCACACTCAACTGTTTTTAAATTTCTACCATTGCTGTCAACAGGCAATACCAATCTTATGAAAAAACATGTAATTCTAACATCTAGAAAAAGATCAATTTTTCTAGTTGTAACTAACTTACAAATGGCCCCATACAGAAATAAAAACATTTTCACTCCTCGATTAGTCACTAGTGACCGTTGTTTACCTCTAGGATAAACAATACTGTATTGATATATTCAGAACCTTTAATATCTTCTTTGTGATATTATTGCCTTGACGAAAATATTGGAACAAAAATTCAATTTGAGTCTGAGGTTATCTTCGAGCAGTCTATACAAGAAAACTATACATCATTCAGGTCGACATCATGCTGATCGCTTGACTCGAATCTTACAGTCCCGAAATTGTAATATTTACTCATAGATAATTGGTAATATCAGAGGATATAATAAGCTTTCATGCTGATGTTTGGACAAAATGTTGAGGAATCAGTTTACACGCGGTGTCATTCAACAATTGTGGTAGATTGTGTATTTCAGCATCAATCTGCATCACCGAATGTTTTAATGGTGTAAAAGCTTGAACTTCAGTTTATCTTTCTCTGAAGGAACCAAAGGTATTTATTTTAAGCTAAAGAAATTTAGGCATTTAAGAATACCGTACTTGACATATGAACCATTCTCATAAATATCAATAAAATATCAAACAAGTGAAATTGGATTTCTAGAGTGTGACATATTTATGGCCCAATAAAGATAAGACATCAATTTTGTGGATTTCAATGCGTGTGAAAAAAACCACTAATACATTGATGACGATGACGACGATGATGATGATGATGATGATAAAAAAAATTCTATTTACATCTGGCTGGTAGAAGAAAACGTGTTGAAACAAATACAGAAATAGTTCGTTTGTAATCCCTCTCTTCGAAGTAATTAAGCGTATCAGTGTTAAATTTGCACTATATTTCAATAGTTGTCAAACATTTAACATTAACGTCTCCACAGTACTAAGTAAATGTAGTTGTTGTAAACGAAAATATAGTGAATAGGCAGTGGACAAACGCTGTCATCAATATATTTTTAGTTTAAAAAAACTTTAACGTCTATATTACAACTATGGAGATTGATCTTGAGAAAGACCGATTAAGGTGGTCGTCCTATGAACATATTTTCTGGGATCAGAACGAGTGTGACAGAAAAGACCGCTATCTAGAGAGGACGAACCCTTAATCTGTTCAGATCAGGAAAGGAACATTAGGTCTGTGTGCAATGGTGTAAAAACACCTGTCATTTCAACAACTTTTCGAAGAATCTTTTACAAGAGAGAGGAAAAGTACTCACCATCTCCATCATTCAGTTTGACAACTGACGGAATATTTATAAAGCGCTTCGGTTTTGACGGGTATATACATATCAACATACTAACCCAATAGAACTCAAGTCATAAAAATCCTAACCTAACCTCTGTTAAAATACGAGCAATTCTCGAAGAAGCCTGGCTTGTTGCAATCGAGGTTGGTGAGCAATCATTGACGCCGTTTCAAATTAATTCTTTTGGAATGCTTACGTCATTTCCGTATGATTTGGCAGAATTAGAAGTTTTCAAATGTGTATTTTGCACCGGCCACGTGATTATAGCAGGTCACCGATCACATAATATAGCAACTGAATCACAACATTCAATGTTGGCCTCGGTGACAACAATCAAGCTTTCAATACAAGAAGTGTTTACATTGTCTAAATTTTAGCTACAGTTTTTGGGAATCTTATCGAATACCGAGAATTGCTCGCATTCAGACAGAGATTAGATCAAGATTTTATGGATCTGCAGGGAGAGATTGCTTGCCCAAAAGAATCATTAAGTTTTCTTTTCAATTGCTAACCATCTCTCTGTAACCCTGTCATCGGAAACGGGACAACAAAGCAGAATGTGATTATGCTTAAGATATATTTGAAAAATTGACACAAATACCTATTATATATACTTTTCAAGATATCCTCGTGTTTGTTATACAAATGACGGTAAGTCAATAAATTTTTAGAAGTGGATATGAAACAGAAGCCAGTGGGTTTTATTTTCAATATAATCTCCCTGAACGTCGATGCACTTTGCTCATTTGTCTTTGAGACTGTCTATACCCTATTGGTAGAAGTTTTCAGACTGGCCCCTCAGCCACGTCTCAGTAGCTGCCTTGGGCTCATCCTCATCGCTTAATCTTGTACCACGCAAGATTGATTCAAATTTCGAAACAGATTGACTCTTTGGGGAATGGTTAAAGATATTATATCCCAGTTTTGTATCCGACTTCTATCCCCATTTTCATAACGACAATACATTCAAGTAAATAAAACACCAAACAGAGTTTCGATGCGTCCTTTAATTAAAAAGATATAACGGTTCAAAGCGCGTAGAAATTGGCCACCTCGAAAGCCCAATTAAAAAAGTCCCCCGAGTGGCCTGAGCTCTCCTTCGGCAGATGTGACGTCATAGACAGGACTCGCTCCGCGTTTGTTTGTAAACAAGTATATATCAATGCAGATATGGGTCGCATTCGTCGACGTTTTCATTGCGATAGAGACATGCCTTCTTCCTGCGTTGCTGCCAACTGTACTAATAAGAAATCAGGAGACATTCAACTGCATCGGTTTCCGAAGGATCCTGTCCAATTCGCGAATTGGACAAAGTTTGTTAGTCAGAAAAGAGCGAAGTGGAGTCCCAATGACAGGTCTGTTATCTGCTCCGATCATTTCGCAGAGGACTGTTATGATCTTTCCTACGATTTCAAAGCGGACTTTGGACTTGCCCCACAAAGGAAAAGACTCGTCAAAAATGCCGTACGAACAGTTAATAAACAAATGAAGATGTTAACATGCCCGCTACCCGTCTGTCCAGTGAGATATGACAGTCAACCGTATCGGAAGAGAAAACGGAGGGAATACTTTGAGAAGAGAGAACGAAAGAGGGTAAGGAATTTGAAAGAAAGGCTAATTCAAAATTCTATTCCGGGGGAGGTGAGATAAATAATCATGAAACTTTTTGGGAGTTGACTATACTCGATGATTTTGCAGACGAATGTGGAGTTTTTATCTGCATTATGAATTTATGTCTCTTTAGATTAGTCGCAGAATTTATTAATTTAAACCCCATTAACTGTTTGAATTTTTAGTATTTGATTGCATATGGGGTTGAAAAATTCATCGGGTTGAACAAAATAGTTATTTCAACATGTTGGAGACTATAATGAAATAATGTGCATATATATATATATAGATCTGTAAATTATACACAGTGACAGGTTTGCAGTTTGTTACATTACTAGTTTTTGGTATATATCATTTTTTTTGGTGCAAGACACTACAGTTTGGGTTATAACATTTATGAAAAATTAAAATTTCTTGCTACAGCGTCATTTTAGATGCAACAAAAAGTAAAATTAAAGTAAAAGAGCTGCCCCGGAGAAACATTTACCATTTTATGTAGCCTTACAGTGGATAACTTATAACCTATTATATATTGATAAACATTGCAGAATGAAATAAGATATTTAGTAATACAGATTTGTTAATATATTGTCATGTGTCACGTGTATTGACAAACCTAATTACCTTCATCAAGTTTCAATAAAGGCTGTTGATCATGGGTGAGGATAAAGTTTAGACAGGATAACTAATCAGTGCCTTGTGTATTACCTATTGGAAATGTGCCAGGTGCTGAGGTCATTAAGTTTATTGCTTAATTGCCATAATGTACAGGTGTGTGGCATTTCATGTAGACTGTTAGGTAATAACTTTATGACTATATTGTCTGGTGTGAAAAAGTAGTGATAGGTAACTAAAAACCTCTCTCTGATAAAATACCGGTACTAAAGTACTGAAGGAAATGGAAATAATATGCTTTTCAGCGTTAATATGTTTATTTGGTTGAAATAGTAAAACTGAAAAAGAATTTCATATTTACGATACATTTCCAAGCAGGCTTTAACTTACATCACAATCAACAATAAATGTTGTGTTATTATTGACAATATTGGCCTACGTCACTCAAGATTAGTACCAGACTCTTTATCTCAAACACTGACCGTTACTCACACAAATGAACAATAATCTGTATCCTTACTATGAAAAATACATTAGTACGTAATTCTACGTTTTTATGAAGGTGGCAAATTGCGAATCAAGAGGTACATTTACTAAACACATCAAAGATTTGATCTTCATTATCACTAATAACTGAGTAATAAGGCGAAAAACAGCTGCTCGGAACCTCGTATCCCAATGACGAGATCCGGAAGTTGCCGAGAGACAGACCATCGAAAGCGGGATCTCATCGTTACATTCATGCAAAGCAGAAACACGGAGTTGCGATATTGAGTTGACACAAATGGCACAAAGTAGTATCAAGTATTCTACATATACAATGGTCAATCAACTACACAGGGGGATAGTCGATTTGTCGAGGTGTTCAAACGAAAACCAGTCACAATGGCGGCAGATATCAGTTTGGGTTCACTCGATCGGCATTATCGGAGATTAACAACCCAAACAAACAACAACAACAGATAATTAAAGTCAAACAGAATATGTCGATGTATTGATATAAATAGCTTTAGTGACTTAGGGGCTTTTTTTATAAGTACAATCAGTGAAAATATATGCGTTCACGACCGCTGGAATCTATAATGTAAACAATGACACAGATCAGCCAGTCGTTAACGAGTCCTGTCTATGTCGTCACAACCCCCCTAGCACCTGATTGGCTAATAAAACGTTTCGCGTCTGTTTTCCGGAAGTGTTTATAAAAGACGTTTTTTCTGCTATTTTCAGGTGGATGTGAATCTAAATAGTTGTTGATATTTTTTCTTAACTGTGTTATGAAGTATTTCCGCTAATCGTACCCCCTATGTGGATATATTATCTTTAAGTTGTTCAAAGCCACATTGTTGAAGTGCAGCCTGTGCAAAACGACTCTTGTGTATGAAGTTGACATGTCCAGCAAGAGGCCGCGCCTCTTCTTCTTGATCGCCAACCAAGTAAAGTTCCTTTGATCCTGCTAATTACAGATAAACAGATAAACATCTTTCGCGTAATGTCGTTATTTATTGGGTAAACTGAGTTGTTGAACTCGTATTCGCCCTGCATATACCCAGCGTCAACCAGGAGAGCAGTGTCCCTGCCCCTATCTATCCTTTCTGTCGTATCAATCAAATATTCAAGTTAATCTTCATCGAGGAAGAAAGAAAGACAAAAATAAGGACTATTTAACAAGTACATATTACCACAAAATACGATTTCGACCATATATTCCAACCATGAAGATAGAGATGATAATATTTAAATTCATAATGATTCCTAAATATATCAAAATACAAGAATTCTGAATGCCGTTATTTAAACGTCCCATAAACATCTATATAATAACTGATTCGTACATATGCAATTATATACTCATTTTACATTACATATTATGTCAAAGGTAAAGCTTTAGATAAACCTTATTTTGATGAAAAGTATTTGACCAAAAAAAGGAGAACAGTTTATGTAGCATATGTAGCATAGCCTCGTAACAATAAGCAAGTTTTTCTTGTACGAAGTGTTTTCATTTGCTGTAATGTAGTAATTTGTAATTTTGCCGCTACGATAATCTACTTGAAGCCAGAGGACTGCCCGTGTTAAAACAGAGGTTAACGTAGTATTGTATGATTTGAACAACCCCTGTGGAAAAGAATGCCCGTTTGGAAAACGCACCCGAGCTGTCAATCAGATATCAAGGATATATTTTATAATTATATTATATAATGCCTTCACTTTCAAACCAGGTGCCCATTTAAACTGTTGGTTACAGAGGTCCACTTTAAAAAAATCACCTGAAATGCCCAAAAAGACATCAAAACTTTCACAGCCTGTTTTCCGCTCCAGTGTTTCAACAAAAACAATTTCGAAACATTTTTTCATATTCCTATGACCACTTACCATTCCAATCTTTTGTCTTTTTTTCCAAAAGAGGTTTAAAATCCGGTTCTGATGCTTTCCTTGCAGCAAAATCGATAGACCTTTTTGTTTCGTAGATATTAACAGCGCCTTGAACCATAGAATAAAGGAAACCCTCGAAAAAAAATTACAGTGGAACCAAATTCAAAAAGTGAAAAAAAGTTGTTATCAAGAAGAGATGTTATTCATTTTATGCAGTTTTTACAGTTTAAAATTCATCTATTCTGAAAAAGTAAACTCCGCTTTAAATAAAATCAGTAATTACAAAACACAGACGAGATAATGTCTGTATAATTTCTTTTAACATATCAACTTATTTATTCATTAGTTATTTAATGTTTTAAAATATTCTAAATTGATTTCCAAAATAATGATCTTCTGTGTGAACTTTTTTCAAGTATACTTGATAAGAAGATGACATATTTTTACAAATCATTAATATATTTCGTTGATTTCATAATCTTGGTGTTCTTGCAACTCTACTTCTACAATTATTATACATGATTTTCGTGTAGAACACTTATTTTCGTTAGAAATCCTTGTTACAAAGTTAAACGTCTTTCATATTGTGAGATTGATTTATATTTGTATAACTTATATTATGAATCATCTTAATGTCAGAGTGATCCATTCAATCAATGTATTCCGAATTCCGGCAGCATCTTATATACGTCATAAGTATAAGGTTTAAATTGTGTTCACCTGTAGGCCTATAGGATAAAAAGTTAATTTAAAAAACATGAAAGACTGTTTAATCGAGGTTGTCAAGTCTTCGCAATGTAATAAAGAGGTCAGAACTTCCGTTCAGGTAGACCCAGATGCATCTAATGTCAGAAACATTTTGACATTTACTGTCACGTTTTAATGTTGACTTAGTTACATGCATGTACCTAATGGCCACACATCAATACTTTCAAAAGATATGCTAGTACAATTTTCTGTTGGTTTATTCTCGTGGTTCTCAACAGTGTATACATAAGTTGGAATTACGTGAATATAGATATGAATCGTTCCCAATCATAAACATCATCTTATTTCTTTGGCCGATATGTTTCAATTGGAAAGTAGTATGGGAAGGCAGAAAATATGTTTTTATTTGTTTAGGTCAACTTTTACACGAACCTCTTTGAACCTCACATGGAAATATTGGCCACAACTACAGCCTCTCAAAAGGTTATTCTGCTTTTGCATAAAACACAAAATTTACGTGCTAGGATGCCAGTTGCACCGGTATGCATTTAAACTTTTAATTTACAATTGAAGTGTGAAAAACAGTTATTGTAATTCTTTTGATATAAAATACATTGGTTGGTTCCTATGTTCAAACCTATTATGGTTAATGGAAGATTATAATATGATATTTCTTTAAAAAAATGTGAAGAAAAATGTGCAGCTGTTGGCACTGCATAATTTGACTTTTGTTTATGAATTAGTAAATTATGTATTTCTTACTTCAAAGCCTTTTAAGCAGTGTTTCACCAAAATTGTCATTTTACGGCGCTTCATTATTGATTTTCGTATGGCTTGTGGACAGTTTACTGAAATACACTGTGTGATCATCCATATGGGTGTACATAAACTGTTTAATATCAATTGTACGTGCATTAGTGCAAATTTCACTTCTGATGTCTTTGCTATACAACGGGAATACACACGGTTACTTGTGTTATTCACATCTAATTATTTTCAGAATTAGCTTTGTCAAAAAATTAATGAAACACTTGGTCATATTAGCATCTCACAGATAGATTAGTTCTTAATAACGATAAATTTGATTCCTTTGTTCTCTTACAAAAACATTCAAAACATTGCAAGAGTTTTAAAATACATTGACATTGAATCATTGACATAAACTTAGCATTATCAAATAATTATACATGTTGTTGCTACGAATTAGCGTTAACAATACGTAGCAACAACATGAATAATACCGTAATGATCACATTTGTTCTAAACTGCTTGGTAATGAATTGATATGCAAAGATTCTTCAGTCTATTTTCAAGAATAAATATTGCGCAACTAACTCAAATACCCAGTTTAAATCTGTCCAATCTATAAAATGCGCACAGAGAATGAAGAGCTTAGAAAAATCAAAGAACGAACGTTTATAAAGGACATAAGCCTAATCTTAACTGTATATAATATTTAATCATGTTGACGTCGCATTCACTGTTTATCTTTATAGTGGTATGAACGAATTTCAACACTCTCAGCCATTGGCCTATAAATGTTTTGATTTTAATAAAAACGTTTTAAAAATTGTTGTAATTGAAAATTTATACAAAATCTGAGTGTACATAAATAAGTATATGAGATATCTTCTATTCTGAAATCTTTTAAACTGCGCACTTTATTGAAAATTAATTGTTTATCTTTATTGTTTTATAATATCAACTTTGATGTATAGGCATCTGGTTTTATTGTTGGGACTGTCAAAAAAATTCTGAACAGATATAATAAACCATCTCAATTCACTACTTCTATTTCTATTGAAAAATAATATCGAAGTCAATACACCTTTTAAAGTTGAATGATTATTATGTGATAATGATTTGAATCGTATAATAAAGATGATCTGTGTTAATAATTATTTGAAGCGAAAAAAATAATTTTTTTAAAGATATCATGTTATAATGAATTCAAGTTTGAAAAAAATTATGTTAAAAGATAATGCGTCATTTGAAGTACATCATCCTATATGACATTTAAAATTTGCTGAAACAGTGAATTTTTTAAAGTAAATTTCATGGTTACGTTAATCATATTTGCTAAGAAATCTATACAATGCCTATCAGTATTTTAGCGCAAGTGTCGTTTTTACAGTCAATTACACTTTCTGAATCGTGATCTTATTTTTTTCTGAAAATAATTTACGGGGTTTTGTTAGTTATAGGTTCTTATAGGTTATTTTGAACGGCTTTGTCGACTAAAAAATCTGGATTTTGATATCTCTTTTTTGACTCATTTCAGCAAAGCAGATGAAATCCAAACTTTTACCACTGAAAGTTTTTTATTTGATATGATGCAATCAGAGTCCCATAGTTACTAACTAAAACAAGTGTCAAATGTCCTGTTTGGTGTTCCATAGTCTGCAACATTTCAGCATCGCAGATGAAATCCAAACACTTTGAAACATTTATATTCTATAAGGAAGAATTAATTCCAAACTTCCTGTCACCTTCTTTTCACATACTTTCGTTCGGAAGCATAAGGTCAATTGTATTCATGCCAGACATAAATCTGTCTTGTTACTTTCAAGTCCACATAAACTTGTAAGAAAGACTAATAAATTTCCTGTGTCCTTCTCTTTCAATAGAAATTTTGCTTTCTGACCTTCTAGTGTACATGACATTACAGTTTAACCGCCCTGGGCTGATTGCAATTCATTTCCTTCGTGTAGTTATCATTTTGGTATCAATACATTTATATCGTTTCAAAGTTTAAAGATTCAAACTCAAAGTAATTCTTAGGTGAAAATGGCCTGTGAAATAATAAAACAAATCCATAGTCAAATTTTGTGTGAAAATAAATGCATTTTTCTGTCTTAGAAAGAAGAGAGAACCTATCCATGGCTGTCTGCATGCCAATGTGTATTAAAATCTCTTTGTGAA
The DNA here is from genome assembly GCA_921293015.1 of Phorcus lineatus. Classification (NCBI taxonomy): domain Eukaryota; kingdom Metazoa; phylum Mollusca; class Gastropoda; order Trochida; family Trochidae; genus Phorcus; species Phorcus lineatus. The sequence goes on along the minus strand of OV121086.1, from coordinate 17,473,828 downwards.
TAGTTTTACTCATTGACGACAGGTAAAGTTTAAAACTTCCATAGTCCAAACTATCTAGGGGTGAGGAGGATTATTTGCCTTAAACGCACTAGTAAATGCCAATATTTCGTAAACGCAACGAATGCACAGATACTGCATATCTCTCGATATTATTCACTATCCTCACTCATTATCCTAATCTACCGCGTAAGTTTTTTAACAAATATTTACGTATTCAGGTAGTAAAGTGGATTTTGTAAGGCCGGAAGTATTTAGTAAATCCGCATGAACTACGATATCGAAAAATATTAAAATTATGCTCATAACCAGAAAAACGGAAACGGCAGCCGCTATGGTCAATCTAATAACAATGCTAATACTGTGTTATTAAATCGGTTTATTTACAACATTTCTTTCATGAAATATATCTCATTATTTTTTATCAGTTCAGAGTGTAGGTAAACTCAATAGCTGCACACAATACTAGTGTTAATGATTTATCCGTTTTGTGCACAGCTAACCATGGATTTGTATATGTCCAAGCCGGCAGCGGCTGTCTTAACGTTTTCCTTGTTGATTGCAGGTAAATTTAAAGAATGTTTAGTATTTCATTGCATCGATAGAAAGATTAAGTGAATGCATAAGTACTCGTTAGCCTTAAACTTGCGAATTTAAACTGTAAAAGCGTGCAAAAGTGCCTTTAATTTTGATAGGTAGAGTCTTTGAAAGACTATGTCTATATTTTTAAATAAGTTGAACCAAGACTATTTATTGAGGCTTTCTTATGTTGATAACAATACATTTGAGAAACACTTCGCCCAATCAATACAAGGATAAAAGAACATCAAGCCTCAATAAACAAGCTCGACCCAAAGTCCGTTTTAGGAGAGCATGTCCTAAAGAACAAGGACGATAACATAAATTGGGAAGCAACCAAAGCACTATCAACCAACAAAACAAATTACGCCTATGGAAACTTCAAAAAGCCATAAACATATGAAGACAATAAGCTTCAATAAACCTTGATCAAGACATCTTCCTTCCATGTCCTTGGGATTCTCCAATCTTATACGCACTCCCTTCGAAAGCATATCCTATATCATATTTTGGAGACACAATAATTAACATTAGGTTGAAAACAACTCTGACAACATCATGATGGAAAGTGTCGAAACTATGAGAATTTTTGTTAGTGATGAATGGTTGTCCATTATTCGATGATGCTTCTTTCCTTATTTTTAATAAAACGAAGGTTAGTCACATTTAATCGTCAGTACAGAGTGTGCTCAGCTCTGGCACGTATACACTCCTTGACACTACGTCGTACAGACGGAACTAGTCTCCTTACGATGGCTGGGGTGATTTGATGCCACTCCTCTAGTAGTGCCTACGTCATCGTTTGTCTGTCCAGTGAGGATGCTAGCGTTGTCAAAGTCGTCTTCCAAGATGGTCCCGGAGGTGTTCAATTGGATTCAGGTCAGGTGATCGGGTTGGGCAAGGGAGAATATGTGTGTTGTTGGCATTGAAAAAGTCTCTTGTACAGTAGGTGGGGTGGCGTTATCCTGTTGAACAGCGTTCTTTGATTGTTCCGCAAAAATGGAAGAACCACTGGTGTCAGGATCTGGTTGATATAAATTTAGTTCTTAGCGCTGAGGGTACTATTATTACAACTATATTGTCCTTGGTGTCAACACATATACCGCTCCAAATCATGCACTTCTTGAACGCAGCAACGTGACGTACGTTCGCCTCTGTGTCTATATACCTGCAATCGGCCGTCAATACTGAACACCTGCAACCTACTCTCGTCGGTTAGGAGCATGCTGTTCTAATTTCGTCTTTGCCAGCGCTTTACAGTGAATCGATGTTGTCCGGTCATAGTCATCTCCCAAGGGTTGATAAACTCGCAAACCGAAATGACGGAGTCGTCTGGCTACGGTCCTTCTGCTGACAGGGTGTTAAAAAACATCTCTGATGGTGATTACGTCATAGTGAGAAATCCGTTTCGTAGGTGCAGCGTGCGCAAATAGCGATCCTTGTTGGCCATGGTTGCCCGTTGTCTGCCTGATATCGGGCCAGTTTCTCTTAGTCTAGGACGTCTTACCAGTCTCTCCGTTGCTGTTTTGTGGCAATTCATGATTTCTGAAACTCGGGACAGAGTTTCAGCAGCTTGTAGCATTCCAATGGCTCTCTCTCTCGCTGTTCAGACGCCAAACATGGCATTCTTGTTGATGGAAGTTAAACGATACAATGCGATACAAGGAAGGGTTCCATGCAACTTTTATACTTAATTCTAGCATGGATTTTTCCTGATGTTTTTTTCGAAGGAAAAAGAGAAATAACGTCTGTTGTAGAGACCTGTTCTATATTGTATGGCTTCGATTTTATGTTACACTGATACTGAATGAACTACCTTCAACGGTTCACTTCTTCCAATGGTGCTCACAGGTTTCGATGCAATACATATGTCGCAATAGTGTTGCTGAATTTCCCCCTGCGATATATCTAATGACATTAAGTGATACTCTAAACGTGAAGTACAAATTAGACCTAATCACTTTATCTACTTACTCATTGCAGAATGCCTTATACCATTCTTTAGACACCATTAGTTATATTCTTAAAAGTTTTCGTTTTATTTATTTGAATTGGTGATGATTTCAGTGAAATACTTTAAACTTTAAATTTATCAATATATGTCCGTTGTATTATTTTTCCATTTTGTAAGTAGAAATTGGTTTTCTAAGAGCTAAAGTAAAGAACATTTTCGAAAAAATAATAGAAACAATTAAGTTTTCTTACCTTTTTTGAAAAGTTCATTGCACACGAGTTTAACTTCTTAAAGAAATCTGACATTTAATGCTTGCATTGTTGAGAACAAAAACTCTCCTTTGGTTTCAAGTTGTTTGTTCCAAAGGCATCTTTACTATGACATTTGAAAAGGAGTTTTCAGCACTTGGATGATTATAAATGTCAAGAATTTCTTGTCTCAACGATAGTTTGTAAAGCAATACAATATTTTTCCTTGAAATGATTTACAGCCTGTACTGAAAAGAACTTACCGTATGTTTAATACATAGCATAATTCTGACAATACCTTTGTCATTTTAATTCCTTTGCTTACTCCTTCAGATCATGTTCAGGCAAATTGTTGTTGTCTGAAATACAAGGAGACGGCGGATCAAACATTGCAATTAATATACAAAAACATTCTACCGAACACACATTGCATTTGAAGTACACATACATTCAACCAAACACACATGACTTTAAGTTTCACATTCTTACCTTCCATATACAACACACATGTTTAACATAACATTAGAAAGAGAGTTTAGTTAAGTTTTATATTGTTTAAGTTAATGTTTAAGTTAGAGATGATTATGATAATATAACACATATAATGTGTTCATAAACTTTGAATAATACGAAAGGACACATTGTACTATGTGTACATTATCACAAGTAAAATACCATTGAACACATCATGCTGTGTGTTCGCAAAGAACATAGATATAAATACCAATACTAAGCTAACATGCATGCTATGAATGCCAAACAAAATATCCCTACAATTATAGAAATACACATTAATGAAATATACCATATAAACCAAAACTAACCTTGCTTATATGAGTCCAAATCTAACAGATCTCAATGAATAACACGAAGATCCAATAAAGAAATGCTAAAGACAAGTCTCAGCACGTCCTGACAGAAATCTAAGGAGTAAATTCTAAAACTATAAACCCTATATCTAGAAAGAAAGAAGCTGAAAGGCAAGAAACAAAGGAGAAGAGAAGGGTCGCGCTTGGGGCAGGCTATTGTTTGATTGTGCACTGGTGATTAAGTGAGTGCAAAATGCTCATGCAAAAGCTGAAGTAGGATTGTTAGGTAAGCTAAGTGTGAAGTATGAAGTTAAAAGATTTGCTTGACTGAATATTGTATTCAGTCACATTTAAATTGTAACTACAATAAAACATACACAATATTTGATGCTGTTACACACGCAGTCACATTTGGGTACAATGCTTCACTGAATTTCAGTGCAGTACCACCCATGGTTCGCTAGTTCCGGCCGATGGTCGCAGGTTTCACCACAATGCATAGCCACAATGGTGTTGCGGGCTTTCTCCCTGCAATAATACTAGCAGCCGCGATATAAGTGAAATAATCTTGAAAGCGATTTTAAACCCCATATAAATTCACCTTAGAAGTTGATAGAAGAAAGATATTTTGTCAACGAAGAAACTATGGCTACCACATTTTATAAAAGATCTAACTCATCATGTCAAGGCTCTTTCAAAGTCATTTTATCAAAATCTAAAGCTCTATATGAAGTTGTGAATTACTGCATGGATAAATAACATTTTATCTATCATAAGGTCATCTTTAAGTGTGCTTTGTTAACATCGGAAGGTCTCTTTTGTTGAACAGTTGTTTAAAGGCAGACAGTCTTTTATATTCTGTATAACGAAATAATTCTTATGCATTTTTAATTTATGAATTTGAATTTTTATTAACCCAGTACAAGAAACGAATGTGGGTTGATGTATTATGTCATTGGTTAATGGATGCATTCTACGTATCATTTTCGTATTATCGTGTCATTATTTTTTTACATTTCTTTTCACGGAATTTTCCTTGGGGTTAAGTTATGCAAATATCTTAATTAAGGACTGAAAGAGCATCTCTTACAAAGAATATAGTATAGCTTACGTAGAAAAGATATTGCAAACGTAGGATTTTCTATACCTTATATGTTCGCAAAGATTGTTAAATCCGGGTACAAGCAGTATATAGTATTTCATGACTACGTATCTCCTAGGTAGGACATAGCATCTCCTACGTAGAAAATGTTATCTCTCATGTTGGTCAGAGATCTCCTGTACGTAGGACTTATTATATACTTATATATTTAAAATGTTGTTAAATCCAAGGACGAGTATCAATTACATTTCTTCTCTACAAGAATAGACCTGAAGGTGTTCATATTCCTTGACAAATGGAATCACTATTAACCCTCTAATACTAATCCGAAAACATAAATGGTCTATGCGTGATCTTAAATACATGTCATGTGAAAATAAGTATCAATGGATGTGGTACATGCATTTTTTCAAAGCACAAATTTGTGAATAAAAGTTAATGAAAACATTTGGCTATTCGCTATACAATGTATTTGGTAAAGAGAGTCTTTCAGGAACCTCTTCATATCAAATATATCAATACGAAATAATGAAACTAAAATTATCTTAGGTCCGCTGATGATATTTTTACTTTTACTATCGTCGTGCTAATGACGTCATAGCATTTATGATATCATTACTTGATGATGTAACCTAATTGTTATGTCAAACACAGTGTTGTTACTTTATCGTAATTCAATCAATGAGCATAAATGGCATCGTATGATATATAACAATGATATCAAATGATTTCTTCCTGAGAATATCACCCTGACATGCTACGTGTTAAATTTGAGCAACAAATCACCTTATCCATTATTGTGAATTAAAGGCAGAACACTATCGTATATACAAGTCTATACAAAAAAGAAAGTGGGCAGATAACATCACATTGCATGATTCCATGTGGTACATTGCTGGTTTGAATTATGAGAGTTGTTTGTTCCCGGTTGCACATTAAATGTATGTTTTTGCGATGTTGTACAAAGATGAGCCACTTGTGTGCGAGTGCGGAGGAACTACAGCACATTATTTTTGCTTTAAAGCAGATGTAAAGATTGAAATATTGGTCATAAACGAATAATGATTTTCAAACTGTGTTTCGTTATCTGCAACTTTGGGAACAACTGGTTGGCATTCGTTTGTACAATGATATCAGTAATACAAACGAATAGTTTAGTCTCAGTTGATGGTAAAATGTTCATGTTGATAATCAAAATGATTTGTTTTGTTCATGGATAAAAAGACCAAAGAGAGGGATGATGATTCATAAGTTTATATAACTGCTAAACCTTACAGTCCACCGGCCAGGAGGGGTCCCCATGCACCCCCCCCCCCTCCCCGTCCCCCATGGCAGAACGAAACTAACTTTTTTGGAAGCCTTGACATGTCTATTATGCAAATTTGAGTGGTAACAGTGTATAAACTGGGATGCAATGTGTCATTTTTACATATTTCCATGGGTACCCCCCTCAACCACTTATGCGCTGAAGCGTCACACCAAAAGGTGGATGTCCCCATATCTTTGGTTCTAATTATCATAGAACCATAATCTTGGTATCTAAATGTATGTTTAGAAGGTCACTGAATCCATTGACAGACATTTCAGATAGCTACCATGAGTAATTTGTACGAAATTTTAGGTTTCCGTTACAAAAACTCATCATTCATGACTTCGATCAGTAACAATTCTATTTTCTCTTCTCTACAGTTAATGTATATCATTTTATTTTACATTATTTGCACTGAGAATAGAATTATGAGTACTTGTAACCCTTTTGTGTACTTATGTGTACTTATAACACACAAATTAAGTGTCCAAAAGCACACCAAGCGACCTACCGCTAATCTACTATCATTGAAATACACCAACTCGGCTTTGAAAAAAACTATTTTCTCTTCTCTACAGTGAATGTATATCATCTTATTTTACATTATTTGCACTGAGAATAGAATTATGAGTACTTGTAACCCTTTTGTGTACTTATGTGTACTTATAACACACAAATTAAGTATCCAAAAGCAAACCAAGGGACCTACCGTTAATCTACTATCATTGAAATACACCAACTCAGCCTTTGAAAAAACTTACAATTTTGTATTTTGAATGTGTTGTTTTACTTCTAAATCATTGGGGATTGAAAGGGATAGATTTAAAGGGTACAAAGAAGAAAGATAACACATAGGTACTAATTCCGTCATTACACACATCACAGGCATGTAGTATAGGAGTACATTCTTGCAAATTGTTCATTTTCAATCTCAATATGACTGTTTGATTCAGCTGCTTTTTGGACATCAACAATTTATCAAAATCATAGTTTTAATAGAGAGCATCATCATCAATAGCATCACCATACACCACACACCACAATAACAATCATTATCATCCTCAAAGCTGTCACGTTGTGGGGCCTTGATGTCGACCAACTCTCTAGGAAGAGCGCACTGGCTCTAGCTTCCCATCCACAAGAGTCGAACTATGACTCTCATTAGCAACAAGAACAACAGACATTGGAACAGAGATGTATTCCAAAGAGCCTCCTGCAAATTCAAATGGATTGTATGATACTCTAGGCTTTTGATGGTATCATGATAGGGTCCATGTTACATTGTTTGACTCATCTTCACAGCGATAGTCATTCAGTTTCAGACAGCAAACTTTATCAACATTTTTTATGTCGGTTCCACCATAGACAACAAAAATGAAATCCTTATAGGGCATTTATAAGTGAAATGTACATAAGAAAGACAAAATTTTCTGCTTAACAACTTTATTTTAAAATTCACGTTCCTGAATACATGATTACTCCATCAGGTTGGTTGTAGGATATATGAATTTTGGTACATATAACCAAAACAAGTAAACATTAAACAATAGTGATGAAACCTAATTATCGATATTAATCATATGAGAATGTAATACAATATGGATTTCCAGTAAATGCACATATGAAGGCACCTAGCTCACAATAGTCCGGTGGACTATTATAGACAATTCAGAATGATTATCTTGTGTTAAAAATTATTATTTATTTCAATTAGTACCTGTGTCTTTTCCACCTAACTTTTACTTTCAGGAAAATGTCTTTACTTCCGGTGAATGATTAGTAAAATACATGACCAGACTAGTTTCAAAGGACATTGGGCACTACAGGTAAGGACCTGGCTTCGGACTGGGGTTCGAATCCATAATGGTAGCAACTTTTTCATGTGGTGAACAACGGAATGTTAAGTTTACCAAAATTATATGAGAACTTGAGCATCATTTTTTTCAGCCGATAGGATTATGAAATAACTTATATTTACTTAAGCATCGCTGGAATCAGGAGCATTTCTACTGACTTGAGTGAGTACTGATCGGGATGATGCCAACTATATGTGATATGAAGATATTGGAATGGAGCTAGATTGTGTGCACAAAAATATACTTACGGGCAAAAGAAACGCTATCACTGTAGATTTGAAATCACGAAAAAAATCAAACTCAGATTCAAACCCAATCGCAAAAAAAAACCAAAAACACATCGCCCAAATACAACAATGATTGTTTCATATTAAACTGTGGTATCAAACGAATCCTTTTCCCAAATTTTGTCAAATTATGGTTTTACCTTTTTCACGCAAAGCAAAATAGCCCCATGTTCGACGGGTATAAAACCAATAAGAATTGGTTTTCAGACACCCACTTCAGAAAGTTCAGAATGCACAAATAATCTCCAAACCGTCATCCACACAATTCATCATCTTTTCATCCTCCATATCTTACGATTGCGTAGGGAGAGATAATTGTCCCCAGGATTCTGCCTACCATTGTTGTTATGAATCCGCCATCGATTTAAAAAAATGGTATCCTTTTTAGGAAATCCAAGGGACCAAGTATCTGAAGTTGGTAAAGTCCCCAAGGACATTCGGGTTGGATTGATATTTACGATTTTTTGACTTTTTATGCATTTAATGGCAATTTTTGATGGTTTCATATTGTACGAGTTTCGTTTTACAGTTCTGGGAAGGAAAATGGGTTTCCTTTCTTGAAAACTTATGTAGGTCAAAGCTTCAGTCCAAACAGACATTCAGGTTAGCATGACATTTATGTTTCTAGGAAAACATTTATGAATTTAATGGTCAATTGTGATCATTATATATTGAGGAGCTTGTTCTTAAAGCTCTTTGAAAGAAATTTTCTTTAACGTTTTTTAAGTCAATTGCTTGAAAACGGTATAAGAATATATACCGAAACGTCGCTTTCAGTACAATAAAGAAGTTGATTATCAAAAGAAAATTACAACTTCTAGTATGCCACTCAAACAGTGTTTTTTTAAGTCGTTTGTTATTGTGCTTTGATGTTGAAAGAAATGTTCCTTTTAATAAAAACAATTAAAAAATACTCGTTAAAGCAGACTGTCAGTACAATCTTTTTTAATCAAGCCAGGTTTGAAATATAGGTCTTGCTGTTCATTTAACGGGGAAGCTTGTTTATACGACGCCTGTGTTTCTTTTCACCGAGGATATGCTTTTGTTTCCTTTTTATATTTATAACAGATACGTTCAGCTGATTGTTTTCCATTCTGAATATTTATCCATCTTAATCCCTATATTCAGCAGCCATCGTGCCATCAATAATGATAATTCCCTCATGCATGGGGATATGAAGTTTCAGAGAATCCATTAAATGTCCAAAGATGGAAAATAATAAGAATTACTGTCATAAAGAATCCATTCTATTAAAAGTATCTTAATTGTATTTCAAAAAGTTCATTTCAGCTTTAAGTTGTCAACAACCCCATGTTTCCACCTTACTTTTCAGCATGGTGTCATTTTTGACATTATTAGATACAGAGTTGGAATAGTGGAATTTTCCTGTCATCCACTGGCCATGATTAACTGTGAATTTAATCTACTGGGATTCTAACTGCTTGAATAAATGCCAGCGGAGAACTCTATTGAATGATTCAAATTTCTTCACTTCATAAGTGTACTTTAGGAATTATATTCTTTTAAAAAGTTGGGGATATTCAGAAACGATACAAAACTGCGTAAATGCACTGCTGTTTTCATCAGAGGTAACCAGTGTATATTGATAATAGGCCAATTTCTTACACATGAACATAAACAGTTCATATGGGCGACTTATCTGATGACCCAATTTCACTCGCAAAGATATACACTGTCAAAAGTGAAAATGAATGTTTTTTTAATTCAATCTTCTGACATTCAGCAGTTTGTCTTGAGATGCTCCTAATTAATCATCCAATCACGATTTGCCTAATCCCTCTTGCAGCGCCACGGCAAACTCATGCAAAGTTGTCGGTTGACGTTGACATCGATGAACATGTCTCCTGATCATGTCCCAGACATGCTCCATAGGGGAAAGGTCAGGACATCTTGATGGCCAAGGCATATGGACAATATGATGACGCTGGAGGTAGTCATTCACGACACGAGCGCGGTAGGTACTGGCATTATCATCTTGAAAGTTGAGCAAAGGGCAGAACTATCGGTGCCAGGACGTGGTCACGGTAGTACACACCAGTGGCTCCTCCTTGAACAATATGCAAGTCTGTTCTGCCAGTCATAGTGATTCCTCCCAACACCAAAACAGAACCACGCCCAAATGTCTATGTCATTTACTCGCCTCCAAACGCGAACACGCCTGTCAGTGAAATCCCTAGTAAATCTGGATTCATCTGAGAAAATTACACGCGCTATCGACGATTACCCCAATTTCTACGCTGCCAACACCATTGACGCCTGTTTGCCATTTGCTGGCGATTTCATGGAGGCACAACACGCGGTCGTCGCGCATGCAATGGGTTGCAAGTAGTTGATTTCTAATCGTTTTGGGTGTAACTCGAAATATTGTGACTTGATACAAGGGTACAGAAAGAAGATTGGCCGTTCGTTCTCGATTTTAGGACCTATGTACGAATGTATCGATCCTAGATGTAGTGGCTCTAGGACAACCTGAACGAGGTCTATCATTACGGTTGGGTGTTTGTCGCTACCGGTTCCACAGTGTGCTGATCACACACTGTCAAACATTAAAGGGCCACAGAGTATGTTGTTGGAGTCAAATATGCCAAACTTCATAAATGGTGTTATTTTATCGAGAAGTGATTGTTGTTTCCAAAATTTAGCATCTTAGTGATTATTATTTCAGTATAATGACAACAAACAGGTTTAAGTCTCGATTTGTGATCGAAAACCGGACAATGACGCGCGTTAATTTCTGAAACGTAATTTTGGCAACTTATTTACAGCAGACAGAAATGTAAAACTGGATTGGTAGTATTGATTAGGATTTTTAACTAATATACATGTAAAATGTACGCAGAATTTCGACATCTTAACATTTAAATGGCCGTTTTTCATTTATCATGGAAAACATAAAAATAGCACGATTTGGGAATTTGGGAGATATTCACTCGAGTTAGGTAGGCGATTTGAACTAACTTGACGACATATGGTAATTTGGCTCTTATTCAAGGAACATAAAAAATCCAAAAACATACTCTGTGTCACTTTAAGCATTTGACCAAAAAACTCCCACGATTATGGTGCTAAATATTGTGTGTTGCACGTGTATGTAACTCAGTGGTTCTGTTAAAGCGATAAGTTCTTCATCCGTGAACACTCTATCAGAGCATGTCAAGTGTCATCACATTCTGCGTAGATGTTTTCATTTCTCCTACTATTTTTAAGAGTTTAGTTTTGACCACCAATTCAATGGAATCCTAATTAGCGAAACACTACTAGCAAAAAACAGATTATTTCTGAATATAAATGCTATAGCAGATTTTGTAAATATGGGGAATGGAGTTTGGAAAGGTCGCTAGTTCGCTACTCTCCGATCTTGTAAGAAATACATATTTTTTAAAATAAGATTTAATGTTTGATTTAGAGCCGTTGTACTTTAATTATCAATATTCTAACATGGGTTTTGTCTGTGATTTTCACTTATCAATTGGCAAATTCAATGTAAGAAACTGAGACACTTCGCTCCAAAATAAGTTTAACTTAATGTAATTTATTTAATCATTTTCGTGTTTATATTAATTGTATATTTAATCTGTGCAAAATCAAATATATATGAATGATTATGTCATATCATTTTTGTAAGTGCCTTGCCAATGTGGCAAATTCACAGAAATGATGAAATCTAGGAATCTCTACTGACAAAAGAAAGGAAATTTCTGAAATGAAATGTGTTTACATTAAGTATTACAGTGTTACAAATTAATTTCAAATAAACATTGTATCTTTCAGTGAAAATATATAATCAATAAAATCTTCTTTTGCTTAAAATCAAATATAACAATAAGCGTAACCAATTCTGTGCATTTCTTATTCAATATGTAGGCATGTAACGATGTTACTATCTGCATCAAATTATTCCACCCATCGATATTGAGATTGTTGTCCTGTATGCAAAAAAACATTCTTCAAGAAATAAAAAAGAAAATCGAGTACTTTGGCAATTATATATTTTTTTTTAATTGTGTACGTTTTCTTAACCAAATCTTTGAGATTCTTTTAAACAAATAGACTTTATGGGCAAGGTAATGCGTCACAAATTAAACGTACCATAATCCACAACAATAAACATCTAGTTCCTTGTAATTCTTTTGTGATATTACTTAAATACAGATGTAGCGAAGGCATTAATACTTTATTTGCCCTCGAATATTTTCGATCCGTATCGCTTTCGAATATATACAACTAGTGCAACCACAAGGCGCAAGTTCACGGAGCTTGATTAATCTCACTAAGTGTCCAAACACATTGTTTTGACAACCAACTGACACATTCAAATTGGATTCACATGGTTATTCACTGCACACGACGAAATGGAAGGCGCTGTATGTGATTAAACCCAATATTAACTGCTCGAACGACTGGTCATAGATTGAATCAATCCTTTCTTCTGAAGCTCGCTGGATCTTTAACTAGCACTTTGAGTCTCAAACCAGTGGATACACATTTTCCATTAAAACCTGAAGAGTGTCATTTACTCGTGTAGTTGCGATTGATTCTCATAAACAGAGTGTCATTCTTTTACAAGGGGTACACATTTTTGTATGATTAAGCAGTGATTGTCGGACCTTATATGTGTAGAAAGCCTCCGATGGAATGGCAGTGCACAAAGACCGAATCAAATATCTTGAGCCATTTTTTTTAAAGTGAAGAACGTATAAATATTAAACGATAAAACCAATGGGAGGAAATCGACACCTTTCATTCGTAAGGAACATGTTTCGTTGGATACGAGATCTTATAGACAACATGGAAGATGCATCTTGAAAAATCTCCACTTGGGTGTCCCGCTTTATGGCATTGTGGTTAGTTGCTGGGTTTTTCTGTCCATTCTATGCATAACGTATTAGACGTTTTAGTTTGCCTTTATTTCAGATAATAAACAATCCCTGAGCAGTATTACATGTGCTTGGTACCCGGTTTAGGCTTTGGAAAGGAAACCATAGAGCTTACATGTGGAGAAATCTGACAGTATAACTTATACCCTTAGTTTTAATTTACCATTTGTCTAGTTTTTTCGTCCAAAAGAAAAGCTTTCTTTCTATTTATGCAAGTTACTAAGTTTTACTAAAACCTTAACAAGAAATGTATCTAGTATAGTTCACCTGTGCGAAAAACCCTAGTCAAATTCCATTTTCGTAAAACATAAGCTTCTTATTATATTATAAAGAGTGAAGATGAAATCTATATCTCTTTAAGTCCCGTAACAACTACATGAGGAACTGATATACCAATTTTGTCTTCGAGAAATGATACGGATTCGAAACAAAGTATTAAATTTAAACCATTTTCGGTCGTATTTACATTGTCCTGCGGTAGCGTAAATAAATTTCTGAAATAAGTCTTAAACCAAATGATTATCGAGTTGTCCTCAGAAAAAAAATTTGGGCAGAAATATGGACACACCTTATGCTACCAAAGTTGGACCGAAACATGGACACACTATGTGTTATCTTTATCATATGAACTTCTCAAATGCGTCTCAAAGACAGTACTATGTCCAAATTCTCTTTCAAATTCTTTAGTGTAGAATCCTGTTCTAACTATCTTTCTGTCTCTTGAATTTTTGACAGAACGTGTCATTTTGCCTTCATAATGGGAATAGAATCAAAGAAATACATATATCTAAGATGAAAGAATTCTTAAATCAACTTTATCTTGATCTGGTTTGTGAGACACATGATCAAAGGCACGTGTCAAGAATTGCGTCATTCTGTCACGTCAGAGAAAATCCTGTGATAAGCTCCGTTATCAAGATGATCTTCAAATCTTTATCTGGGGTTAGAATAGCTATAAGCGGCTTGGTCAGAGTGGTCTCTCGTTTAAACATCAAATGACATTTTATATAGAGGTTCAAGATTTGTTAGAAAAAGCTTAAGGTTGAAAATAATAATACAGATGCATTTGTAGCACGCCCCCTCCGTGTACAAGGCACATGCTCAATGCGCAAACACATCATTTATATACATGTATAAAGGAGGAAAGTACAGCTTTTTGTAATGTGAAGCAAACAGGTGTGTTTCAGCAAACGTACGAAAGAGGTAAAGTCAGTTTCTCATTTTACAGCCAGTGGGGGCAATTTCTTTCAGAAAGGTTCAAGTTTGTAGGGAGGCATAGGAAGAGGATTTTTACGTTGGGAACGCAGTTGTCCGAATTCAACATTAACGTTTAAATTGTTTAGGGTTTGAAGTGAAAGATTTTACGAATTTTTATTTGAACTATTGTCGAGGGTTTCCATGATTTTGAAGTAAAAAATCGATAAATTTGATTGGCAAGAAGGTTGGAGGCTTCCATTACATGTATAAAAAGGTCAGGACTTTAGATCCAAAAGTTCTAAATTTGGAAAAAAAAACACTTACTAACATTTCCCTCTTATCCAAATGCTTAACCAGCAAACATTCATATACACAAAATAATCCAAAGTAAAAAGTCCTCTAAGAGTGAGTAAAATGTATCACTTAAGTGATCCTTAGTGGTTAGTGTGTATATAAGGACCATATTCAAGTCATATCGATTAAAAGGTATGTGTATATTTAGCAGATATGTCAGTATGAGATGTTGATAAGATTTTCATTCATCAATATTTGACGTACTTTTCTCTTCATGCTTAGTGCTAGGATTGTCTTAAATCAAAGTTCAACGTAACATTCTTCTGACACTATTAGCACTTAGGTAGTCATTCCAATATTATAAGTGATAACATTCCGTCAAAGGTGACATAGCGATATATTATTCCCGCGAAAGGTTTTATACAACAAGCGGAGCGAGTTGCATAAACCCTTTAGAGGGAAAAATATATCCCTATGTCACCCTTGACG
This sequence comes from Phorcus lineatus, assembly GCA_921293015.1. Taxonomy (NCBI): domain Eukaryota; kingdom Metazoa; phylum Mollusca; class Gastropoda; order Trochida; family Trochidae; genus Phorcus; species Phorcus lineatus. The sequence continues at coordinate 17,458,809 of OV121086.1, read as the reverse complement.
GAATGTTATAACAAATTTATCTTTCCGAATGTCTTCATATAGTATTAAAAAGTCATTTTAACAGAAATGAACAACACCTATGACCTGATCAGTGACTTTGATTGACGTGGAAGCACGTTTTACTCATGTAGCGGGGTATAAGAGATTTATCATCCCTCGGTGACAGTGTATATGGATATCTGTTTAGGGTAGCGTGGACCAGACCAGTCAGCGATCCGCATTCTTACATGAGGTAGGATAAAAATGTTTACTTCAGATAGTACTCAATCCAGAGACAGCTAATGGTAATTTTGGCTCAGGAACCCTAAGCTGCTTTTGGCTTAAAGAACACAAAAGAGGTAGTCGATTTGTACAAAATGAATTATTTATTCACATTGGAAGTTTATGAGAAGCAGACACTCTCGTCACATTCAGACTAGGCAGTCCCATAGCAGTCAATCAACAGGGTATGGAATGAAACGTTCAAATATTGTAGTAAACCATGGAAATATACAAAATGTGCAGTTCGGAGAGAAGATACATAACATCCAAACTGCATGCTTGAAGATATATATATATATAAATGTTCTGTGAAGGGAAACTTAGCTGCCGATATCAGATTCTCTCTTAGTCTTGGCCAACATTTCAGGACCTACTTAGCCACTACCTTAGGCAAATATCTGCTTATATGAAGAACTGATGAATTTTCTTCAAGGTTCAGTATTGTTATTATCCATTCTTAGTATAATATCCTCCAGTCTTGTGAAAAGACTAAGAGAGCACTGGATATCCACAGCTTAGATTCCAAAAAGCACTAAAGTCATGGATTTCCTTTGTCTGGTTATGAATAACAAAACTTGTCAGGATGACCATATAAATTCAAAATCATTTCAGAGAACAAAACTCAAAGGGCTTTCTCTTGGTCGGACTCCCTTCAAAATTGGGCCATTATAATAAATTAAGTTTTGGGTCAATATACATTGACAACACTTAACACATGGTAATTGTAGAATATGAAATATCAACAAATACATGGTACATGATAGATGGTAAGTATTATCATAAATAATAATGGATTTCTTTCCATTCCAAATGATACACAAAAAAGCACACGTCAACAAAATTTCCATAAATAGTTTTATACATTAATGGGTTTTTTTCAGGCAAAACTGTTCAAAAGCGACTCAATATTCTGAATAGGAAAGATTCATAACAGCTGATACAATGTCAGTGAGATATAACTCAAGCATAATCTGGTATAGGCGTAATGATTTTACACATGTATGGTTTTACGTATGTATAGATAGATACATGTATCTTCATGGTTGATTGAACTGATACAAAGGGCATTATTTTTAGAAACAATTTTAGTAACAAGATAATGAGTTTTGGTATTTACAAGATTTAGGCAAGTCATGATGGTAATTTACAGATGCTTTATGACAAATATACAAAATATATATATGAATATGTATACAGAAAATGTGTCAAAATTTCCATGAATGAAAAAACAGTGGACCAAAAAAACAATTTCTTCTCAACAGACAAACATTTTTTGTAAAAATGTTCTTGATTTATGGTTTCCTTCAATGATATCGAAGGAATGATTTTTCTTGAATTAATGAACAAAAATGGGAAAACTTTGACACAGTCTCTGAACCCCATGGGGTTTGAGCCGGGGATTTGCTGTTAATACTGGTTTTTGCATAAGTCTTTGGGGAGTCAGCTTGCTAAAACCATGCATAATCTGATGATCTGTGAGAGCCACAACTTCCCTTACAATAAGATCAGATGGTGGTCTTTATTATCTTTCAGTACCATTTCAGTGTATACCCCTTAAATTAATCAAAATATTCATTTTATCAAAATCTGCTAATACTATTTAAAAAAATCATTTCATTAAACTGTGCTTAAACTCTTAAATATTACAGAGCCAGAATATTCTAAACATGTTGATTGATCTCTTTGCCATTGCTGTACATAGAATTACTTATTAGCCTTTTCAAATTAAAACTTAAAAAAACAGTCAGTTTGTGACCAAGATTGCTATATTAAGCACCTTTCTTGAATATAAAACATCTACTTGATTGTAGAGGAAGTTGTGACACAGGACAGGCCATGATCTTGTTGACTACAATAGCAGTGTAGAAGCTTAAGGAACTTTATCTAGGGAGTCTGAAAGATTTTCACATACACAAGAACCAACATTGTTCTTTTGAAAGGTAGGCAGCAAAATAGCTTTTCAAGTAAGTATCAAAAGGATAAAATGTGCCATTAATGTTTCACACTTAAACTTATGTAGACTTCAATCTAAATCAATTACCAATTCCTTTTTTCACGATTGCAAGATTGTATAAACTAAACTCAAAATGAGAATTTAACAGGTTGTTCGGAGCTAGTGGTAGTGCAGTTGTCTACTTCAAGCTGGGTGGTGCATAACTTCCATGACAAGTCATAAGTAGTTCCAATCTCAATACTGGTTATTTTCAGCTCTTGCTGCATGTTTTCATTTCCTGTGCAAGCTCTTCGACATACTGCACCTGGACTTGATAGTCAAATCTTAAATGCCCTCACTGTCACTTCTCAGTACCAATAAGGACATTGCACTCAAACCAATTCAGGCCCAATGCAGCAAGGCTTGAACTAACCTGTGATCAAGACTGATGTAAGTCATGACTTGCATGGGAAAGTTTGTGGTGCAATGAGGACCATTTCCTAGTCTACATGCATAGATGTGAGGTCGCTCTTCCTTCTCCTGCTTCTTCTCCTGGCTACAGCACCTTCGGTATATTCTCTTGCATATCTTAGACAAGAATCATCATTGGTATAGGTATATCCTCTACTTCTAGAAAGTTCGTTCCGGCCAGAATTAGTTGCATATTGAAGATGTCTTTTTATAATGCAAGCTAGACATTGGTTTGGTGTATTTTCTCTACTACATTGAATGTTCATTATCACTTTGTAATCTTCAACAAGACGGAACACTTAAACTCGAGTCAATAGTATTTGCTTTTTAATTTCCATCACTAGATATAGATGTGGATGTTGTACGTGTATCGAGATATTTCATCAAATTCATTTACATACATTCAAATTTTGTCTATGATGTATAATACTTCATTTAGTATGTCAAAGTTCATCTAACTATAATAAATACCAACAAACTACTCATCTTATGGAGAGATTTTGGTCATATTCAACAAGCTTACCATATAACAGGTCTCAACAGCAACGATCATACATTCACAGTAAGATGCAAGCACAATGGAGTAACGGAACTCCATGGTAACATAATGGCTGGTATAACAGTGAGTACTTTCTGGTTAACCATATCTCAACCATTCAATAGTATAGTCATTCCATGACTACAAGTTCAATTCCAAAACCTCTTAGTTAAGAACATGAGCAGGAACTGTTCTTTGACCTAGGGACGATGTCACAGTTCTTGATGAATCAAAGGACAGGATGAACTCACTCATCTGATGCCTAGTAGTCAGTGAAGTTCAAAGAACGTCTGGATCTCGGCGAGTAAGTCGCGTCCAGACAGCAAGAGCCTCCACATAGCACCTTGTTGTGATAAAGAGGGAACATCAGGGAAGTCTACTTCGAACTCACACAAAGTTACACAAGCTCACACAGAAGGTACTTGTGGGACCAACTTGAAGCTGGTCTGAAGGCAAGACAGTCTCTCTCTCGCTCTATCTCACATGAAATCCCCAAAACTGCATCCCCAAATCGCAATGTGGAAATATTATCCATGCAAAAAAAATTGAAAGACATTTGGTCAGGAGCGTGGCAAATAGGTAGCACCATCACAAATCAGCCAGTGTAAGCGTGCCGTCGTCTCCATGCTTTGCATTTCATCAGCAGAGGTCCTCTTTGTAATGTTTGTCTCCTAAACACCGAACCAGACACAGATCCACCAAATAAAACCTGTTCATTCACATGTTCAGTGTGCATACTGACCAGAAGATTCTGAAGAACATCAATGCAACTTGTAGAACTTCTGGACACGTTCTTGATACCAAATAGTTTTTTTCCTCCAGTGAAGAATTGAGCATGGAATTCCTTTGAGTTCTCACCAAAACAATGTCCTTTTCCACTGCAGAAAGCACAAGAGAATCCAGAGTTCCAGAGTATCAGAAAAGATTCCAGGAACATCACTAGGCCGCTCCAACAGACTGGGACAATAGATTGGAGTATTGTTCAAAAAGCAAGGCAGTTTTGAATCTCAAAGCATAGCTGCTGTACAAATATCCATCCAAGCAGAGTTTATCACAAAGATCTCCCAGTATTCTCAAAGCAACCCTAGACGACGGCCTACATTACTTTCAATTGGAGTGTCACACATAAGCAGTTTTGTTGGATGGACCCTCCATGTTTGTAATGACTTGTTCGAGTCTCATAGCCAACTGCTGGGCACTTGCAAGGTTATCCATGTCCAAAGCATTCAGCAACTGGAAAAGAAAGGGCGGCATTAGTGTTATGAGAAAGAAATATATATACAATATATAGGGATTAAAACGAATCTTCTGTGTAATTACTTGAATCACAGGTAATATTAATATTACCTGTGAATCAAGTGAATATTTTTATTACCTGAGGGAGAGCGAGGGGTATACACAAATTTGCACTAGATTTGCAAGGGTGACATTTTTAAATTCTGCTACAGTAAATTTTAATCTCTTTCATTCCACTAAGAATTTACCAATCTATTAAATATACAGCCTAAAGATAAAATAATCAATACGTAGAAAGTATCTATGATTAATCACGTTGATTGAATAAGCTGTTTTCATGTCAACTACAAAAATAACAGTGCCTCAAAAGACCTGAAAAGGAAAACTTCATGGCCTATCATTAAATTCTCATTAAATCAGAAAGTTGTTTATTTATCACTATTTTTCTTCTGATGTACTTAACATTTCAATTCCTCAATAGGCAACATATAATTTACGTCTTCCTGAATGCTTGAGATCAAATATAGTGACATATTGACTTGGCCCCATTAACTGCCAGTGTTTTTCTTTCTACCAATTCAACCCGGCGGAAATTGATGACTTGGCGATTCATTTTGCTATGATCAAAAACAGGAAAATCAATAGTGTTCACTTAGGATGGGGACTATAATCTATGGAGAGAAAATTTCCATTGAACACTTGGTGCTTCATCAAAATGACTGAGTTTAAACAGGTTCATTTGGTTTCGAGGTGTGATGAGAATTTTAATCAAAACCAAGACAGCTGAGGATTCATAAGAAGAGGTGTAATTGAATTCCAACAGTAATGACCTGTGTTGGACATTTTCAGACAGTGGAGAATTTTCATCTTAACGGCTTCGATTTTAGTTTTAAAAAAAACCAGATAAATTTGAATTTAAACACGACAAACTCTTGACATGCTATTCTCTGAAGGGTTGTTTGTTAGCTTTATCAATGATGTTGGTAGATTCCGAAGCAAAAATTGCCAAACCCTCATTTCTACAAAAGCACTGTAGATGGTAACAAACACTTCCATGCAGATTTATTGATGGTGAGAAACGTTTTCCTATTATGACCTTACTGGTAACAAATATTTAAAAGAAGTACTTTGACGGTAGCAAACATTACCTAACAAAACCATTGATGGCATGAAATCTTTCCCCATCATGATTTTAATTGTAACAAACAATTCAAAGACGTATTTTTGATGTAACAAACAATTTGTACCAAAACCATTGATTGTATGAAACCTTTTCCTATCATGATTTTGATGGTATCAAATATTTAAAAGAAGTACTTTTGACAGTAACAAACACAACTTAACAAAACAATTGATGGTATGAAAACTTTCCCTATCAGATTTTAATGGAAACAAACATTTCAGAGAAGCAGTTTTGATGGTAACAAACAATTCCTCAAAAACCATTGATGGTATGAAACCTTTTTCTATCATGATTTAGATGGTAACAAATATTCTCAAAAGCAGTTTTGATGGTAAAAAACATTTCCTAACAAAACCATTGATGGTGAGAAACCTTTTCAAATCATGATCTTGATAGTAACAAACATTTCAAAGAAGAACTTGTGATGGTAACATACAATTACTACCAAAACCATTGACGGTATGATTTTCCAATCATGATTTTAATGGTAATAAACATTTCTTAAAGCATTTTTTAGTATAACAAACAATTACTACCAAAACCATAGATGGTGAGAAACCTTTTCAAATCATGATCTTGATGGTAAAAAACATTTTACAGAAGCATTTATGATAGTAACAGACAATTACTACCAAAACCATTGATATGAAACAGTTTCCAATCATGATTTAAATGGTAAAAAACATTTTCCAAAAGCACTGTAGATAGAAACAAACATTTCTAAAAATCTTTTTTAAAAGTATAAGAGTAAAATTATTATTAACACCAAACCAAACAAATATAACCATAATAAAACAAATATTCTGTAACCTGCATGTGCTTTCCACTTTAATGTCAAAAAAAAATTTTCAAAGCACTATTGAAAGCAACAAACATTTCTCAATAAGCAAATGTTGTAAATGAATATGAAAAAGATAATTTAATTCATAATTCAACAGAGGTGAAGAAGTGTTCAAGAATTATAACATCTAATTTAGAAGCACAGAGCACAAGCTGTCACCACAGCCAACAAATCATCAGTCAACTTCTAATTTGAAGCTTTCTTCCACTGACAAAGAAATGATAGAAAATTATCTATTTCTGAAGCTGTTGTCAACAAATGAACTTTTTATAAATACTTTGCTCGAGGGAAACAATTGCTTTTCATTTATTTATGAATACTTAAGTAACAAGTTCATCAAGTTAGAACCTGTAAAAAAAATCTATGGAACTTCTTTAATATGGCATTCTTGTGTTGCTACGATGTCGAGAAAGAAATGATAGATATTTCTATAGCATACCTCTGTGTTGTATTTGGATACATAAGTGTAGAGTTCCCTCAATGCACTGGAGATGTAGAACTTGCCGGAGCACATCTGAAAATGGAATATTTATGTCAGTTTTCATTCATTTGAAAGAGAGATGATAAGATAAGTGTGTCAGATTTTCAGAAAATGAGGGCAGAGTATGCAGTATCCAATCTAGAGTGATAACATTTTCCACTAGTACAATTCACATGTAAATTATTTTACTGCATTCATTTCTACCATGGCATCTTCTATAGAAAATATATTCTATTAGTAAGTTTTTGAAATGATGTTACATTTAAGCAAACCATAAAATACAGAAATTACAGAAATCGTGGTTGCTTCACAAAGATGATAAAAATCTTATGATCTATATGACACTGTTTATTTTTTAATAATACTATTAGAGGTTCCAAAATCTAGAAACTATTATTTCAACTGGATGATGAAAGCTTAAACAAAAGCTATAATATTTCTAGGGTTTTTGTGTTGACAAAAAATATATATAGAATTCAATGAAGTGACTTGCCACGAACACTCAACAATTTCTAATCCCATATGCTTAAAATTTGAAATCCCTTTTTCACAAGAGGCAGGTTAGTATCTCCATTGTTGAATGTTTAATGACTCATTCCAATCAACGAAAATGGCTTATTCCTTTCAAAAAACTCAAACAAAGCCCAACAGAAGCAGAACTTGTACTTACCCTAGAAACCTCGGCAAGGTACGAGTTCATATCCTGGTCACTGACTGAAGGCATGTCCCGGATGTCGGAGAAATACTTCTCAACTGCTTTACGGTAGTGGACAATATCTTTAGCAAACAGCAACTTGTTGGAAGGTGAGTCCTGATTGGAGGAATTATATTCAGTAAGTTTGATGTCAAACATCTTTGCACAGATCAAAAAAGATATTTGAATCATGTATGATTGAGTCAACAAAGTTGGATAAAAGGTATACCTACATAAGAAATTTAAATCTTCTCAAACTCTTGAGTTGTTCTTACTTTTGAAAAAATTTCACCTTTTGGGGGATATTTTGTACTATACATAAATAAATCAGGGAGTTCAGTTGATATTGATGCAGACAACAGCAGCACAACTTTACAGATCCCAAATCAAATAGATGGAAATTGTGACAGATGACGTCAAAGACCTCAGGCAGACATTACGTAAGGTGAAATATTATCCACTCAAAATTGTAATTCTAGTATCATTACTAATTGCAACAATAAAAAGTATCATGTACTTAACTTATTGGTTATTGCTTTAGATCAATTACTTGGTGCATATCAATAAAGTATGTATACACATACTTAAACATGTAAACACCCGAGAAGTTACGTAAATTGTTTTTTTGAGACTCCTATGTTTGTGTCCCCTATATTACAAGGCCAAACAAGAAATTTTGAGAAAAACTCAATAATTGAGTCTTCTTTATTGGATGTTATTTTATTCTAACCTTGCCAAGCCTGTGTTCTGACGTCGAGCAGCTGTCCATAAATGTTTGAGCCACCACAGAAAGACAAGAGTCTACAATGTGGGGCTTGTTGATATCAAACACAAAGTCTGGGTTCTTGACTATGTTCACCCAGAATCTCAGTGGTAAGCTGCAATAAGGAAGACATTTTTTAATACATTTCTTCTCTCAACATGAACAGGTTTAAGTAAAAAATCTGGGAAATATCACTTGAAAGTAAGATTATTCATTGTAAATAGTGCATATGATTACTTTTCTCAACATGAAAAAGTTTCTACAAAATGGCAGCTTTTACACTTCCCTCAAATGAGGGGAGGTTACTCCAGGGATAAGATGATGCAGACCACTAAAAATCATGTTTAATTTTCTTGCTTTCACTAACTGACAAAAGGCCAAATACAGAGACTATGTTCATCAAGATTTTCATAAAAATTATACATCACAATGAGACTGTATATTGTCTATCTTCTATCATTTACCTGTTGCATTTCCAGGTGTGCACTACATCTGGATCACTGAGACCGTACTGTACTGCAGCAGAGTCCAGGAAGTCAAACAGGTATTTGATGATGGGAGGCATCATGTGACTCGTCGTCAGCATGGCCTTAAACAAGTCGTCAATGTACTTCTGCAGTGTGCCCTGAAAGTAAATTGTTATGTTTGAATTTATGATTCAAAAACATATACTTTCTTGAAAACCTGCATGAAGGATATGAATTTAGCCTGAAACCAACATAACACGATAAGTTGTTGTATTTACAAGGTTTTGACTAATGAACTTGTTTTATACACTGCAGAGTATTTGATTTTAATCAAAGTTTCTCTCAGCAATTAGACAAGATGATTAATTATTGAAACAAGTATGTGTCAGCTGCTTACTTTATCTTTTTTAATATTTCTAAATCAAGATGAAATTGGGAGTGTAAAGATTGATATTTCTTTTAAGAAAACATTGAAATGAAGAAAGAAAGTGAAACAAATAACAACGAGATACAATAATTTAAACTACGATTCATAATCTTACCTTCGTAGACAACAGTCTTGTGAGGAAGATTTCAGATATCATTTTTAATCCTCCATCTTTTTGTGTCACATCGTCATGCTTTGCCTGCAACAAGCAAATGAAATATTGTTATGAAATAATGCATTTTTCATCCAAATTCATTTCATAAAAGGCTGAATCCATCACTCCATTGAAAACCATGAATCACATTTTTTCACAAGGATTATGCCATACTGTAGAATGTGAGCCATGGACTGAAATTTTCATAAAACATTTCTGCCGTTTTTTGGTTGGATAATAAATCTTGTCAAGTCATTAACTTTTAGCAGAAGAAATGAGATTTGCTACTTTCTGCACTAATACGTTGGCTTACGCTGGAAATGCATATTCATCAAACCTAACGAGCAAATGTCACTTTTGATGGAGTTTTATCGTAGATCAAAGACAGAAATCTATAAGAACGCAAAACTGCAATGTCCGTCGAAGCTCCAATCCTCACAAACGTTGGCGGTATTTTTCGCATTTATCTCCTAATAAGGTTAAGTCAATAATTGCAGCCATTGTGATCAATTCCCAGATATCAATCTGGGCAAGTGATCATCATTCAAAATCTCTTCTGTTGGCCCAAATTATCAGATTATCACATTATTGTTAACCCTTGCCATCCAAACAAAACTTTTATCTATTGATTGACATTCATTCAGAGGAATCAAGATAATCATTTGAAATTAAGATTGACTGGTTTCAAATAAAGCTTTTTTAGAAATGTTACTCAACATAGAATATATTGGTTAATTGGATGTTTAAATTTAGAGGTAGAGTGTTGATGAAAGACTTGCAAGATATGACAGACAAATAGATAACTCAGGGTCTATATATGAAATGTTTTAAAATTGGTGAAGAGACAATTTTTAAGGACATTTCTGTTCTGAAATTATTCTCAATCTATGTGTAAAATGGTATTTCGTATATAGGGTGAGAGGTTTAGATTAGAGGATTTTTATGTCTCTTTAGCAATCCTGGATTTTTTCTAATTTACTAATTTTGATTTTAATTATTAGGTCAATCAAAATGGTCTGGTATAATTATTTTAACTTATAATTACAATTTATCAGATTTATTACTTTGAACTCAGAAATGGAATATGGCCGACTGCTTCGATAAATGAATGTCCTGACCAGTAATCATTTAAGAGAAAGAGGATAAATGTGTCATCTACCACGGACTGATCAATAGGGGGAGCAAAAATTTTAGTTATATTTGCAGAGAGTTAATGATAATAATAACAATATATAACAATAATAACTCACTACTGTCCTTCTCACAAGGCAGTGTTAAAAAACTGTTTTGTGCTTTCAGCACTTGGCAGCCACAAAACAGTGCAACGAATATTAAAATGATTCTCTATCCTCATAATGCTGACCATCAAGCAAGGAAGAAACATCTATCTTTTTGCGTATTTTGGTATGACAGTTTGGAAACAAACCCTGGCCTCATCAGGTGACAAACGCATGTTCTACCAACTGAACTACATCTCTGGTTAGACTCCCTACAAGCTAGATAGACACCCTTTACAAACAGATGTCAGAAGGTAGATATTAAAATGTTACATTTTGTACAGTCATCAGACAAGTTCTGATGTGAAAGTCTTTGTCCATAAAGGGTTAACGATGAGGGGTGTCATCAGACAGACTTATAGCAGATAAAGAATACAAATCGGAGAGGGCAATTAAGGAGTGCACTTACCAGATGCCAGTGTCGGATGCCTGGGTCGCTGTCCATCTTCATGATGGGGAAGGCTGAATTCACAGACATAACAGAGTTATCTAAAGAACCTGTGGACCAAGGTGAAATGAAGATATGTACTCGTACAAACCAAGCTGGTGATGCAAACCTTTCACACGACAACAGAACACATGCAACGACATTGGAACATTTTGATTCATATTTCTATGCATACACTAGTTTATCCAAGCTGAATTACTTTGCAATGAAATTTGAACATTTGGATTCTTGTTTTTATGCATACGCTAGCTTATCCAAGCTGCAATACTTTGCAACGACATTGGAACATTTTGATTCATGTTTCTATGTATACACTAGCTTATCCAAGCTGAATTACTTTGCAACGACATTGGAACATTTTGATTCATGTTTCTATGTATACACTAGTTTATCCAAGCTGAATTACTTTGCAACGACATTGGAACATTTTGATTCATGTTTCTATGTATACACTAGCTTATCCAAGCTGAATTACTTTGCAACGACATTGGAACATTTTGATTCATATTTCTATGCATACACTAGCTTATCCAAGCTGAATTACTTTGCAACGACATTGGAACATTTTGATTCATGTTTCTATGTATACACTAGCTTATCCAAGCTGAATTACTTTGCAACAAAATTAGAACATTTGGATTCATGTTTTCTTTGTATACACTAGCTTATCCAAGCTGCATTACTTTGCAACGACATTGGAACATTTTGATTCATGTTTCTATGTATACACTAGCTTATCCAAGCTGAATTACTTTGCAACAAAATTAGAACATTTGGATTCATGTTTTCTTTGTATACACTAGCTTATCCAAGCTGCATTACTTTGCAACGACATTGGAACATTTTGATTCATGTTTCTATGTATACACTAGCTTATCCAAGCTGAATTACTTTGCAACGACATTGGAACATTTTGATTCATATTTCTATGCATACACTAGCTTATCCAAGCTGCATTACTTTGCAACGACATTGGAACATTTTGATTCATGTTTCTATGTATACACTAGCTTATCCAAGCTGAATTACTTTGCAACGACATTGGAACATTTTGATTCATGTTTCTATGTATACACTAGTTTATCCAAGCTGAATTACTTTGCAACGACATTGGAACATTTTGATTCATATTTCTATGCATACACTAGCTTATCCAAGCTGCATTACTTTGCAACGACATTGGAACATTTTGATTCATGTTTCTATGTATACACTAGCTTATCCAAGCTGAATTACTTTGCAACGACATTGGAACATTTTGATTCATGTTTCTATGTATACACTAGTTTATCCAAGCTGAATTACTTTGCAACGACATTGGAACATTTTGATTCATGTTTCTATGTATACACTAGCTTATCCAAGCTGAATTACTTTGCAACGACATTGGAACATTTTGATTCATATTTCTATGCATACACTAGCTTATCCAAGCTGAATTACTTTGCAACGACATTGGAACATTTTGATTCATGTTTCTATGTATACACTAGCTTATCCAAGCTGAATTACTTTGCAACGACATTGGAACATTTTGATTCATATTTCTATGCATACACTAGCTTATCCAAGCTGAATTACTTTGCAACGACATTGGAACATTTTGATTCATGTTTCTATGTATACACTAGCTTATCCAAGCTGAATTACTTTGCAACAAAATTAGAACATTTGGATTCATGTTTTCTTTGTATACACTAGCTTATCCAAGCTGCATTACTTTGCAACGACATTGGAACATTTTGATTCATGTTTCTATGTATACACTAGCTTATCCAAGCTGAATTACTTTGCAACAAAATTAGAACATTTGGATTCATGTTTTCTTTGTATACACTAGCTTATCCAAGCTGCATTACTTTGCAACGACATTGGAACATTTTGATTCATGTTTCTATGTATACACTAGCTTATCCAAGCTGAATTACTTTGCAACGACATTGGAACATTTTGATTCATATTTCTATGCATACACTAGCTTATCCAAGCTGCATTACTTTGCAACGACATTGGAACATTTTGATTCATGTTTCTATGTATACACTAGCTTATCCAAGCTGAATTACTTTGCAACGACATTGAAACATTTTGATTCATGTTTCTATGTATACACTAGTTTATCCAAGCTGAATTACTTTGCAACGACATTGGAACATTTTGATTCATATTTCTATGCATACACTAGCTTATCCAAGCTGCATTACTTTGCAACGACATTGGAACATTTTGATTCATGTTTCTATGTATACACTAGCTTATCCAAGCTGAATTACTTTGCAACGACATTGGAACATTTTGATTCATGTTTCTATGTATACACTAGTTTATCCAAGCTGAATTACTTTGCAACGACATTGGAACATTTTGATTCATGTTTCTATGTATACACTAGCTTATCCAAGCTGAATTACTTTGCAACGACATTGGAACATTTTGATTCATATTTCTATGCATACACTAGCTTATCCAAGCTGAATTACTTTGCAACGACATTGGAACATTTTGATTCATGTTTCTATGTATACACTAGCTTATCCAAGCTGCATTACTTTGCAACGACATTGGAACATTTTGATTCATGTTTCTATGTATACACTAGCTTATCCAAGCTGAATTACTTTGCAACGACATTGAAACATTTTGATTCATGTTTCTATGTATACACTAGTTTATCCAAGCTGAATTACTTTGCAACGACATTGGAACATTTTGATTCATATTTCTATGCATACACTAGCTTATCCAAGCTGCATTACTTTGCAACGACATTGGAACATTTTGATTCATGTTTCTATGTATACACTAGCTTATCCAAGCTGAATTACTTTGCAACGACATTGGAACATTTTGATTCATATTTCTATGCATACACTAGCTTATCCAAGCTGAATTACTTTGCAACGACATTGGAACATTTTGATTCATGTTTCTATGTATACACTAGCTTATCCAAGCTGAATTACTTTGCAACAAAATTAGAACATTTGGATTCATGTTTTCTTTGTATACACTAGCTTATCCAAGCTGCATTACTTTGCAACGACATTGGAACATTTTGATTCATGTTTCTATGTATACACTAGCTTATCCAAGCTGAATTACTTTGCAACAAAATTAGAACATTTGGATTCATGTTTTCTTTGTATACACTAGCTTATCCAAGCTGCATTACTTTGCAACGACATTGGAACATTTTGATTCATGTTTCTATGTATACACTAGCTTATCCAAGCTGAATTACTTTGCAACGACATTGGAACATTTTGATTCATATTTCTATGCATACACTAGCTTATCCAAGCTGCATTACTTTGCAACGACATTGGAACATTTTGATTCATGTTTCTATGTATACACTAGCTTATCCAAGCTGAATTACTTTGCAACGACATTGAAACATTTTGATTCATGTTTCTATGTATACACTAGTTTATCCAAGCTGAATTACTTTGCAACGACATTGGAACATTTTGATTCATATTTCTATGCATACACTAGCTTATCCAAGCTGCATTACTTTGCAACGACATTGGAACATTTTGATTCATGTTTCTATGTATACACTAGCTTATCCAAGCTGAATTACTTTGCAACGACATTGGAACATTTTGATTCATGTTTCTATGTATACACTAGCTTATCCAAGCTGAATTACTTTGCAACGACATTGGAACATTTTGATTCATGTTTCTATGTATACACTAGCTTATCCAAGCTGAATTACTTTGCAACGACATTGGAACATTTTGATTCATATTTCTATGCATACACTAGCTTATCCAAGCTGAATTACTTTGCAACGACATTGGAACATTTTGATTCATGTTTCTATGTATACACTAGCTTATCCAAGCTGAATTACTTTGCAACAAAATTAGAACATTTGGATTCATGTTTTCTTTGTATACACTAGCTTATCCAAGCTGCATTACTTTGCAACGACATTGGAACATTTTGATTCATGTTTCTATGTATACACTAGCTTATCCAAGCTGAATTACTTTGCAACGACATTGGAACATTTTGATTCATGTTTCTATGTATACACTAGTTTATCCAAGCTGAATTACTTTGCAACGACATTGGAACATTTTGATTCATATTTCTATGCATACACTAGCTTATCCAAGCTGAATTACCTTGCAACGACATTGGAACATTTTGATTCATGTTTCTATGTATACACTAGCTTATCCAAGCTGAATTACTTTGCAACAAAATTAGAACATTTGGATTCATGTTTTCTTTGTATACACTAGCTTATCCAAGCTGCATTACTTTGCAACGACATTGGAACATTTTGATTCATGTTTCTATGTATACACTAGCTTATCCAAGCTGAATTACTTTGCAACGACATTGGAACATTTTGATTCATATTTCTATGCATACACTAGCTTATCCAAGCTGAATTACTTTGCAACGACATTGGAACATTTTGAGTCATGTTTCTATGTATACACTAGCTTATCCAAGCTGAATTACTTTGCAACAAAATTGAGCATTTTGATTTATATTTCTATGCATACACTAGCTTTTTTCAAGCTGAATTACTTTTTAGAAATTTGTATTATCTTGAAACTACCTTTGCTTATATCCTGTCGTGTATTGACCTGCTCGTATTTCTTGTATTTAAATTTTGATGTTTTGTTTTGAGCGTGAATTCAACATTTTTAAAGCTTCAATCTTCAGATTAATCTATAAATGCGGACTTTATTTTCAAAATCATATTCTTTCCAAAAAAGCAACCTTTTCAAAAGGTCATAGCAACCAACTTGGTCTGTATAAGTAAAGATGAATGAAGTGAATGAACAATACGGTTAATAAATTTGATGATTTTTGTTAATGATATATATGTGATATATGTTTTCATGATGAACGTCCACAAGATATTCAAGATTATTGTAAGGTGATATAGATGATAAATATTAGTGATCTCAATGTCAAAATGTTAGTTTAAACATCATCGCTCACTATGGGATGATGAAAATGTATCTGATGTTCTTGAACAAATATAATACCAAATCAAGAGCAAAAATATGAATAGAAACATCTTTTAAAAATTTAATTGCTATTCCATACAATCAAGATCTAAACTCATTATGCTATTCATGCATAATGAAATAGAGAATGCTATAAAAATCATTAAGATTTGAAATGATAGTGGGAATTGTAACAAAATTTTAAACATTTATGAAAATCGTTTCGAAAATTGAAATATTATCCAATTAGGATAAATGTTTAACAATTCTCAAGGAGACAAGTATAATAATGTACGAAACATCAATGTAACTCATTATAAAAAGAAACCCAATTGGATGCAATCTACTTTTTATGTCTCATCTAATTGTATAACAGGATATTTATGAGCCTTGTAATACTAGTTCTACTCAACCCCTGAATAAAAATAAAACACTTGCAAGGTTCAAGATATGAACATTTTAAAAATTGGTTTAATGAATATAATGGAATGACACATTCATGAAGATATAACTTTAAAACGCATACTCAAAATATATATACCTATCCTAGAAAATGTTAATTTTTGAGAAATTATATGACGTTAAGACTTGCAATCCTGACTCATCAAACTACTCTTTGGCAAATTATAAAAACTTTAAAAAAGCATTTGAAGCGAATCTTGGCAGTTGACAATAAATGCCTGCTTGAGGGTCATACATCAAGTGAAATGTTGCCGGAGATCGCTGTATCCACAAACTGCCCTTAGACATGCAAACCTCCACTGACCATCAATCTTGTTGTGTTTTCAAAATATACAATCGACACATGGCACAAGATTTACGCAAATGAAAACCAACATGCAAGCATTTTTTCAAAACAAAACAAGCTCTTAAAATATCTCCCTGAGAAATGTCAACAATTTTTCATTTCCTGTAAAAAGCCAATTTTGAATTACACTGATTGACCAATGGCAGCGTTCATTTTGGTTTCAATTTATGGGCAAAAAAGGAGGAATTCTTTGCAATTTACATTTCAAATCTAAAGATGCGAGTAATCTTCTCAATTTCGTAGCAATAATTACCGCCATTGCATGCGAGCAGCTGGGTAATACTTCTTACCATTTAATGACTTAATAGTTTGCTGTCTGTGCAGGAGTGACATGTAGGCACCGTCCGTTACTTTATAATACGAGAGCATATTGTAACGGCGCCAACCGTCTTTACATGGGGTCGTAGAATCCTCGTCTTGGAGAACCATTGGACCTGTTGGACCATTCCGCCACTCTGCAATAAAACATTTTATTTTGAAATATATCACATCAAAACCATTTAGCTTCGGATCAGCAATTCTGATATAAAATATGATTATAAAATAATATTTAATTTTGAAAATTAAAATGAAATTTTTTAGATGAAATATAATTTCATGGCATATAGAATAATGATAAAAAATTTCCAAAACTTTCAAACTCGCTGAACTTAAAAATGCCATAGAATGTTTTATATATATATATATATATAAAACACCATATTTGTATCAGCTGAAATTGAGGCCAAAAATACTTGTCGACAATAAATATACCAATGATCTCCTTAATGTAAAAATATATCTAATAACAGCATTTCAGACCTAAAAATTTAAACATAATTTGATTCCAACTATAAGAAAACTTATAATTTATTAATGTTGAGACTTTTTTTGTTTTATTTATGAATCTTTCATCCAATAAACTCCAAACATTTTTTTTCTTCACAATTGTTCATTAAATTGGGGACGAAGTGCAGAAACATTCTTACTAAAGAGGGCACTCTCTACAGACTCCATAAACAACTGAATCACTGTATCCTGTCCATTAGTGGTAATTAACAATTATGTTTTGGTTATTTTGAAGACAGTAAATGTCTGTCCCATTTTGACATGCTACCTTAATGAGGAGATAAGCTATCAAATTCAAAGCATTTAATCTTACTTTTATGTATATGCATCTCAAACTTACATCTGTTCTTATCAGATGTTTACCTTCGTTTTTATAAATGCCCTTGATATTAAGCAATATGGTTATATTTGATAGCACAAATAGTCTTCTAAAAGGATCCGAGTAATGGAATTTTTTTATTTAGATAATTGTCAACAACTCGGTAAAGGAGTGCGTACACTTCACATTGAGTCCCCAGAGTTTTAAAATTTTTAAAAATAATAAATACATAGAATATATTTAAAGTTTCTCGTTGAATACCAATCATAAATCACTGAGTGAAGTAGGAATTTATACTTTAAATCAATTTTTTATTTAAAAAATGAATGAATTATCGGGGTTGTCCCACCTACTTATAACTCACATAAAGGATATGATGTGGTCATTAAGTGGTACATATCACTCAATGAAAAACAAATATCATAAATATGTTTTTAATAGTATATGCTGTATTTCATTATTAAAAAATTACTTCTTTTTTGATAACTGTCAAGCATCAAGGGTTTAAATCACATTAAAATTCAGCATTTGAGAAAACAGGTTTTATCAGCACAGACAAGCCCAGTGTTGATGCATGCTTTCACCGTTCTAATATCCCAGGTACCCACCTAGGTCCAGCTCCTTGATGGAGGGGCGCTGTGAGTAGGGAATGTTTCTACACAGCATGTCCAGCATCTTCTCCTTGGCCTGTGTGATCGTGTCACAGTCCAGCACCCGACACTGGCTCACCTCGCCGTTGTGTTCCACGTTCAGCGTCTGTATACAAAGAGGACACAAGTAAGTCTCTAGATTAACATGCAAGGGAAACAGGTAAGGATCTAGATTTGGTTTCAATAAACCTGCTGCGCAATATTTCATGATTGCCTTAAATTGCCCCCTGTAAGTCAATCCATGAGTGATAAGTGATTCCTGCTACTCTGCGGCACAGGAATGGCTTTGCATTAATTCTGCAGGTTATAGGTTAACGGTTAATCTTTCAAATTTCTACCCTTATATTCTTTATCATTAAGATTTGTTTGCAGAATGTTTATTAATAAGTAATCCTTATAAATACCATCATTGATCAAAACATTAAGTCCTTGCACTATATATCATGTTTCAGGCGAGATGAGGTGATTTGGGGTTTAATGCCGCTTTAACGAGTATTTCACTGAAATCTAAACCCCAATGCTATTGTGCTTATGCATTGCAGTGAAACCTGCGAGCATTGGCTGGAACTAGCAAACCATGGGTGGTACTGCGTTGAATTCAGTGTAGCATTTCACCCTAAACTTACTGCATGTAGAAAAGTTCTCTACTGCAGACAAAATAGTCAAGCCCCTGGGAGAATTGAAATTCTAAATTTAAAAAAAAAGTTTATTCAGTTAAAAAATGTAAGTTTTTTCAATAATCCTCATACTGCCATAATTCATAAAAACACCCAATTAAGACAACATAATTACGTCTTCACAACACATTTCCCACAATGCTACAGTAAATCATTAAAGCCAATACCAGCACACAAGTCAGCTTACAAGTACTAAGTCAACATTGCCTGTTATATTCCAAAACAAGCATTCACACAATCTCCTCTGGACAAAGCCATGCCCGTACAGAAGTCGAGCAATTACGTCCTGTAGAGAATTCCATGCTTGTAGACTTAGTGACTCACTTTGTAAACAATGTTACCCTAATATTGCCAGCTTAACTACAAGTCAATCCAGATACAATTTGTCGATTTACCAATGTTGATAGTTTCACCTGCTGTTGGCTCTGAAGAAACACTTTAAGTGCTCAACTTTACCCAAATCAATGAAAATCAATACTTTAATACAAATTTGTGCTTAAAGTTAGAAAATTCAGTGTAAAAATGTTAAGTGGAGTTTTACTAGTTTTTTGTGTTGTAATTCCTGACTAGTGTGAGGTAAAATTTGTAATGCAATTTTGTATGAAATCAATATTTGTAATTAAACGTGCAAAAAGATTGAAAATAAATTTGTTTTTATAATGATTTTACGGAAATTTTAATCTAAGGCTATCTCTTTTTAACCACGATTCTGTTTTCGATATGTTATTGGTATTTTCATTATCAATTAAGCCAACTTCAGCATTTGTTTATTAAGATCCTCTAAAAATATGAAAATGATATGGAAAGATAAAATTTCTATATTGGTTAAAAAAATCTTTTATTAGTAAAGGCATTGAAAAGAATGATTGTTATAAAAGTTAAGGAACACTCCAATATTCAATATTTATGCATCATATCGATCACTACATAAACTAATGGATAACTTAAATTATTGAAAATCAGGGTGGACCTTAACTTATTTTGTTGACTTTATGATACACACAGCCACAATATGTGTGCATGTGAACACTCACCAAGACTTTAGGTTCTATCTTCTCCCTCAGTAGCTTATCTTCAGACAGCGAGTACCTAGCATCCCCGGTCACATAATCCACCGGCCCTTTCTCGGCCTGCAGCTTGATTGCCTTATACAGCATGAACAGTGGGGAGCCGGCATGGTCCTGTGAAATAAAAGGTACATAAGTCAGGTTTTCAAAAATTTCCGATCAGCATATTGAGTGAGGTTGTTAAGGGGTGCTTTAACTTCCCTGCAAGGAATAATGCTTGCAAGCCTCCATAATCGGCTAATTCAAGTCCTGCTGCACTGCGATAATTTTGTCATCTGAGCCAACCTCTTTAAATGGAGCCAAGAAGCATTCTCCAAGATATTTCTAATAGTATTGTTAGGTTAAGCTGCAATAGGCTAGAACAAGCAGGAAAATTTATTTACATAGTAATAACAACTCGTAAACAAATCAAATCTACAAGACATGACCATTGGCTAAGCAAGATGAAGCAAACATATTTATAATATTCTTGGACCAGCAGAAAAAGGGTTACTGAAGACATTCTTACATTTTGTAAATCCTAAATTCATTTGGACTGATTCCCTTATGATGAGCCTAACAGATGCACGAGGTTTGATCTGACCAGTGAACTCATTTGTATGCAACATGTTACTATCACAACCCCCTGGGGAGTATGATTCCTATCACATCAAAGCTTTCTAATACTCCTGTACTTTTTGCTCACAGCTGACGCCTTGTATAAGGAATACACACAAGAGACACTGATTAATGCTAGGCCTTTGATTTTTCTTAAAGATTTCCTTTGTCAAAATCTATTGTCAAAAAAACATCAATACTTGTAAAATGTTCGTACCATTGTGAGATTATTTCTGAATACAACTTATGAGATATATCTTATAGTCATATTTAGTATATGTGCTAATTATTAAGGGTTAAGGCTAGCATTATTAAGAATATATATCTTTAAAATATTTTAAATATTTGAACAAACTAGGTCAAACGGTCACTAAAATGGTTATTTTTAGCCATGAAATTGAACTATTTGAAGAATTAAAATGAACTTGGTCATGTTGCCAGTTTTTTGGTCTTTGTGTCATAAAAATGTTAATATAACCCTGCATTGTTGTTATATTTCTTTCTTTGTATTCTTTCCTGGGAGATGTATGTATCATTTATTAACCACCACTGATTAGCTTATAGATCATTAGGGTGTCTGCGAAGGTCTTTACATCACAACATTAGCGTGTCTAGACTCTGCTAATTGCCACTCATGCCCTAGTCCATGCCTCCTAAAAAGTGACAGCTAAATTATCATGCATTTCACCCAGAAAAATTGGTCTGCAGAACAGTGCAGGGCATATGCAAAAAGTTTCAGGCTTGACAATAGTTTGCACATTAAAGAATCTACAAAGGCTACAATGATTCAAAGAAAATGTGAGACTTTGGTATTCAGAAGGAAAATGTGTTTAAGGGATATTCTTGATAACTTAATTTCAAATTCTCAGAATACCTGGTAGATTTGAGAGAGGAAATGAAATCACAAACATCAATGATTTAATTTCACATTTCAATTTTCATATAGGAAATGACTGAAATTGACAACTTTTATGATAAAAAAACATATTTGTATTCAAAAAGGAACTAAACTGAGTTTATATTTTTTTTAAGTGTGTTACCTTCAGGTACTTGTACAAACATAGAGACATCCAGTTACTAAGCAACTTCTCAACAACAGATTCCGTCCTGCAATAAAGAAAGATGTTGATACATGTCATATTAACTGTATGGATAGATAAAATAGTCATAAAATGAGAACATAACAACAGTTAGGACTTTACATCCACATAAAACTTCATTTTAATCAAATAGACATATGCCAACATAACAATTTGAAAATGCTTTATTTTTATAGCTAACGTAAACTGACCCTTTAATTAATATACTATAAAACATGCAAAACCCAGCAAGATTTTTATGTTATTTTATCAAAAAATTTATGAACATTAATTTTTTAGGGAAGAACACTTAAATAGATAAGGGTTAAAGCAATAACCTTGCATACTTCATTTATCAATGTTCCAACTTAATCATAACTATACATACCTCCTCAACATCAACTTTGGATGACGACCAGAAACTGACTTCTCTACTAGCTCAACAAGCAGATATTTCAATATTCTGAAAGAAAATATAATAAATACAATTCATTAAAATACTCATACAATTTTTTTTTAAATATTTTAAAAATTCAAGGCAATTTGTTTTTACAAGGTTTTATGACAGATTCCCTTTAACAATACTGTCTCTCTATACCACATTCTCCCTCAGTATAAGGCTATATTACACTCATATTCCCTATTTGGAGAATGTTATATTGTATTACACAGAGCCGGAGTGACAGTCTGCCCATACTTCACTCTCTTTTCTATATATCATCCACTTGTACGAGTAATTACGGATGATTGAGGTCATTTATGAGGTCATTTTGATCTGGAGCTAGTTTCCCTAGTAATTGGCAGACAGTTCTCAATCATAAGACTTATTGATTATGAACAGTAATTGTCCATGCTGCCTAATATACACCTTACATTACTGATGGTAAAAATTGTGCCTATTTGATTAATTTGCAGAAAGATTTGCGGAGTTGATGAAATTTTGGTAAAGAATTGAAAATTGTCAATTCTAACAAAATATTCATGAATAAAAGTTTTCATAAAATTTTTCACATTATTGTAGAAATATAAATTTATTTTCATTGGAAGATTAAATTTGGAGAAATAAAAAATTTCGAATTAATAGAATTTGACTTGTAAGCATTTCTTAGTCGAGAAATTGGAGATCTAGCTACGTAGCAAAGCTATTGATTACTATCATTATTCAAATTAAACAAAAATATGAAATATGAATAATAAATACTTACTCTGTAACATATTCCATATTGCTCTGGTATATAATCATCAGCAAAGAGGCAACATTAACCCTGTGAAGAGAAAAAATTTAAATCATCTTTCTTCTCAAAGACACACATTTAATAGTTCCATTGTTTATTGTCCAGATTCAAGCTTGATTCTAATCACAATATGATATCAAAGTTTTTTGGCAATTAAATGAAATGCAATAACATTTTGAAAACTCTGAAGCTCTGTCATTTAAGTTGTAATAAAATCAGAATCCCAGCATTGTAACATTTCTAATATGTTGAATTTATGAACTCAGAGAAAACTTCAATTAGGATTTTATAATGATTGAAGCTATAAACTATTGTTTCAAATTTTACAGAATGACTGTACACCCTTTGTTTGTGGTGGCAAGATATTTTGCAAAATGAATGACCAATTGCATGACAAACTTTTGTAATCAATAAAATGACTCCTTAAATGAATGTACCAAATTCAGTTATGCTACGCTTCAGTTTCAGCTCAGCAAACCTAGTTCCCATACTCAAATGATTAACATTCACACTAAAATTCTCATATGCTGTTTTCCCTTGATACATAATAATTTCTTCTACAGCTAATCCAGGTTGAGTATTGAGATGTTTGACTCCCTTAAAATGAAAAATTTTGCATATTCTTAATATTGGGGAACATTTGAAGGAATAAATTTTTAAAAACATGTAACAATGCATATAAGGTGTAGAAAAAAAATATCACAAGCATTACTACTTGTACAACCAGGAGGAAATACACAAAGCACTTTTTTTTATATAAGTCACAGAGGTAACAATGGTGCAATTTTAAAGAATGGGAGTTACCCTTGGTGAAGAATCCATTGTAAGAGGAGCTAGTAAGTTAATGTTTAGCACCCCTTGGGCTGTATATCAGCCAATAGTGACATTGTGACAAGACACCTTGTTTCTAAATGCATACAAAGATGCTAATCCTTTAGCCAAGACCAGTGTACACCATTGATTCAAAGTTATGCAATACACTATTCCACTCAAGATTTTATATATTGGTACTGTGCTACTTACTTGTCCCTAATTGAGAATCCGCGCTGGTCCTCGAGTGTTCTGATGAAGGTCAGGAGGAAGACTTTCTTGTTGAGAAGCTGCTGGAACTGCTGAAGTCCCTGGTCAGAGAACTTGATGCGTCCATTCTTTTGCTGCAAGATAGGATATGATAACTCAAAGTTAAAATAATCCTTTAACTTAGGATGTACGCATTGTATCAACTAGATCTTGAAGACCTCTTTAAAACAAGATGCCATTTGATATGTTTTGTTGATCTGATGCAGGACAAAACCATTAAATTCCATTTAAACTGATTATCAATAATAAAATTAAAAAAAAGATACATCATAACACACTTCACTGCAACACATTCTGAAAACCTCTTTCAAATGAATAACAATTTGAAATTCTTTTCTTCTTATTGAATATTGCAATTTTCATGTTAAAAGGTTTTGAAAGGTAACTTAATTTGTAAGATTCTCTTACTTAGTGTCAAAAAAAGCTCTCTTAAACATGGTGCCACACGGAGAAATTTTTTTTCAAGATAGGACAAAATTTCCTAAAATTTTAGGAAAATTTCACTAAAGGGTGTCATTATGAATACTCACCAGTGGAGGGTGAAGAATGACGTGGTCAGACATGCCGGGGAATAGAACCTTGAAAGTGTAAGAGTGGTAATCCCAAAATGGTATACCGCTAGCAATGATGTCTCCGGTTAGATCGGTCATGTCTGTTTGCAGCTCAGCAAATGCTGGAAGTAAATGGTAAACATTTTACCACTCATAAACTCAGACCTCAGAGACTTCAAACCTGTGACTGAAATTCACTCTTCAATGACTTCAGGCTAGGATTTTGGAAATCAGACTTGGAAACATCCAAATTAGAATTTAGTTTCTAGACAGCTTAACCTTAATTTCAGATATCTGACCTCTGACTTTAACTTTCAAGTTTTAACCTTTACATAAAACACATACCCTGTTTGCACTCATTGCGCACGTTGCTCTCCAGGTTGTCCAGCTGTATCTGCAGCTTGCGGTAGATGCGTTCAGCCTTGGTGCTCTGTCTGCGGTAGATGATGAGGATAAGGACGATGACCAACAACAGGAATCCTCCGCCGGCAGCAATACCTGCGATAGCCTCCATCGGGAAGCTGAACGTCTCCGGGACATTGTACCTCACTCTGCCCACATGGAATCTCAGGTTGTTCACCTTTACCTGTGGAGAAGAACCTTTGATGTCAATGCTGAAGGTGCTTATCTTTTGTTGATATAGTTTATTAATTGTCTGAAGATGGAAAAATAATGGTTTTATAGTAATTCAGTCACTTCCTTTATCATGATTTTAAGAATGTGTAGAAGGGTGCTCTTGGGGTGGGGTGGTTCTTAAGGTTCAAACCCATAATTTAAAAATAATTTGTATAGGTTAATTGTTGAGACCTGAAAGGATGAGCCACTCATATTACATAAGTGTACCCAAGCTGAAAATATTTGGATTTGCCACTGCGCAGGACCAAATCTTGTGTGTTCAATCACTTTAAAAGATTCACACTGAGAATTTTATAAGTGAGAAAAAAACATTTACCCAGACATCAGGAAACTCCCTCTCATCTTCCTTGCCCTCTTTGTTGATGCCCGGGGGTTGCTTCTGAGGGGGGACACAGACAATCTGGGTGGAGGAGAGGGTCGTCACGTTACACAGGTGCTGACCAATCAGAACCACCACATCGGACTTGTCAGCCGCCAGTGTCAGGTCATTACCCTGCAACAGTGAATATTCATAACTGTAAATAAACACTTACATAACTTTTGACTGATGATTTATGTCTATAACTAATGCAAAAAGGCTAGTGTCCTGGCAGAGACAGTATCTTGTAACAGAATTGTTTTCAGTAAGTCTAAAGGGTATGATGATGATGTGTATGATGAGTTTGAGTATGATGATGATGTGTATGATGAGTATGATGATGATGATGTGTATGATGAGTTTGAGTATGATGATGATGTGTATGATGAGTATGATGATGATGATGTGTATGATGAGTTTGAGTATGATGATGATGTGTATGATGAGTATGAGTATGATGAGTATGAGTATGATGATGATGTGTATGATGAGTATGAGTATGATGAGTATGAGTATGATGATGATGTGTATGATGAGTATGAGTATGATGAGTATGAGTATGATGAGTATGAGTATGATGATGATGTGTATGATGAGTATGAGTATGATGAGTATGAGTATGATGAGTATGAGTATGATGATGATGTGTATGATGAGTATGAGTATGATGAGTATGAGTATGATGATGATGTGTATGATGAGTATGAGTATGATGAGTATGAGTATGATGATGATGTGTATGATGATGATGTGTATGATGAGTATGATGATGATGATGTGTATGATGAGTTTGAGTATGATGATGATGTGTATGATGAGTATGAGTATGATGAGTATGAGTATGAGTATGATGTGTATGATGAGTATGTGTATGATGAGTATGAGTATGATGATGATGTGTATGATGAGTATGAGTATGATGAGTATGAGTATGAGTATGAGTATGATGAGTATGAGTATGAGTATGATGAGTATGAGTATGATGAGTATGAGTATGATGAGTATGAGTATGTGTATGATGAGTATGAGTATGATGAGTATGTGTATGATGAGTATGAGTATGATGAGTATGAGTATGATGAGTATGAGTATGTGTATGATGAGTATGAGTATGATGAGTATGAGTATGAGTATGATGAGTATGAGTATGATGATGATGTGTATGATGAGTATGAGTATGATGAGTATGAGTATGAGTATGATGAGTATGAGTATGAGTATGATGAGTATGAGTATGATGAGTATGAGTATGTGTATGATGAGTATGAGTATGATGAGTATGAGTATGATGATGATGTGTATGATGAGTATGAGTATGATGAGTATGAGTATGATGAGTATGAGTATGATGAGTATGAGTATGATGATGATGTGTATGATGAGTATGAGTATGATGAGTATGAGTATGATGATGATGTGTATGATGAGTATGAGTATGATGAGTATGAGTATGATGAGTATGAGTATGATGATGATGTGTATGATGAGTATGAGTATGATGAGTATGAGTATGATGAGTATGAGTATGATGATGATGTGTATGATGAGTATGAGTATGATGAGTATGAGTATGATGATGATGTGTATGATGAGTATGAGTATGATGAGTATGAGTATGATGATGATGTGTATGATGAGTATGAGTATGATGATGATGTGTATGATGAGTATGGTGATGATGATGTGTATGATGAGTTTGAGTATGATGATGATGTGTATGATGAGTATGAGTATGATGAGTATGAGTATGATGATGATGTGTATGATGAGTATGAGTATGATGAGTATGAGTATGATGATGATGTGTATGATGAGTATGAGTATGATGAGTATGAGTATGAGTATGATGAGTATGAGTATGAGTATGATGAGTATGAGTATGATGAGTATGAGTATGATGAGTATGAGTATGTGTATGATGAGTATGAGTATGATGAGTATGAGTATGATGATGATGTGTATGATGAGTATGAGTATGATGAGTATGAGTATGATGATGATGTGTATGATGAGTATGAGTATGATGAGTATGAGTATGAGTATGATGAGTATGAGTATGAGTATGATGAGTATGAGTATGATGAGTATGAGTATGATGATGATGTGTATGATGAGTATGAGTATGATGAGTATGAGTATGATGAGTATGAGTATGATGAGTATGAGTATGATGATGATGTGTATGATGAGTATGAGTATGATGAGTATGAGTATGATGAGTATGAGTATGATGAGTATGAGTATGATGATGATGTGTATGATGAGTATGAGTATGATGAGTATGAGTATGATGATGATGTGTATGATGAGTATGAGTATGATGAGTATGAGTATGATGAGTATGAGTATGATGATGATGTGTATGATGAGTATGAGTATGATGAGTATGAGTATGATGAGTATGAGTATGATGATGATGTGTATGATGAGTATGAGTATGATGAGTATGAGTATGATGATGATGTGTATGATGAGTATGAGTATGATGAGTATGAGTATGATGATGATGTGTATGATGAGTATGAGTATGATGATGATGTGTATGATGAGTATGGTGATGATGATGTGTATGATGAGTTTGAGTATGATGATGATGTGTATGATGAGTATGAGTATGATGAGTATGAGTATGATGATGATGTGTATGATGAGTATGAGTATGATGAGTATGAGTATGATGATGATGTGTATGATGAGTATGAGTATGATGAGTATGAGTATGAGTATGATGAGTATGAGTATGAGTATGATGAGTATGAGTATGATGAGTATGAGTATGTGTATGATGAGTATGAGTATGATGAGTATGAGTATGATGATGATGTGTATGATGAGTATGAGTATGATGAGTATGAGTATGATGATGATGTGTATGATGAGTATGAGTATGATGAGTATGAGTATGAGTATGATGAGTATGAGTATGAGTATGATGAGTATGAGTATGATGAGTATGAGTATGTGTATGATGAGTATGAGTATGATGAGTATGAGTATGATGATGATGTGTATGATGAGTATGAGTATGATGAGTATGAGTATGATGATGATGTGTATGATGAGTATGAGTATGATGAGTATGAGTATGAGTATGATGAGTATGAGTATGTGTATGATGAGTATGAGTATGATGAGTATGAGTATGATGATGATGTGTATGATGAGTATGAGTATGATGAGTATGAGTATGTGTATGATGAGTATGAGTATGATGAGTATGAGTATGATGATGATGTGTATGATGAGTATGAGTTTGATGAGTTTGAGTATGATGATGATGTGTATGATGAGTATGAGTATGATGAGTATGAGTATGATGATGATGTGTATGATGAGTATGATGATAATGATGTGTATGATGAGTTTGAGTATGATGATGATGTGTATGATGAGTATGAGTATGATGAGTATGAGTATGATGATGATGTGTATGATGAGTATGAGTATGATGAGTATGAGTATGATGATGATGTGTATGATGAGTATGAGTATGATGAGTATGAGTATGAGTATGATGAGTATGAGTATGAGTATGATGAGTATGAGTATGATGAGTTTGAGTATGATGATGATGTGTATGATGAGTATGTGTATGATGAGTATGAGTATGATGAGTATGAGTATGATGATGATGTGTATGATGAGTATGAGTATGATGAGTATGAGTATGATGAGTATGAGTATGTGTATGATGAGTATGAGTATGATGAGTATGAGTATGATGATGATGTGTATGATGAGTATGAGTATGATGAGTTTGAGTATGATGATGATGTGTATGATGAGTATGAGTATGAGTATGAGTATGATGATGATGTGTATGATGAGTATGATGATGATGATGTGTATGATGAGTTTGAGTATGATGATGATGTGTATGATGAGTATGAGTATGATGAGTATGAGTATGATGATGATGTGTATGATGAGTATGAGTATGATGAGTATGAGTATGATGATGATGTGTATGATGAGTATGAGTATGATGAGTATGAGTATGATGAGTATGAGTATGAGTATGATGAGTATGAGTATGATGAGTTTGAGTATGATGATGATGTGTATGATGAGTATGTGTATGATGAGTATGAGTATGATGAGTATGAGTATGAGTATGAGTATGAGTATGATGAGTATGAGTATGATGAGTATGAGTATGATGAGTATGAGTATGATGAGTATGAGTATGATGATGATGTGTATGATGAGTATGAGTATGATGATGATGTGTATGATGAGTATGAGTATGATGAGTATGAGTATGATGATGATGTGTATGATGAGTATGAGTATGATGATGATGTGTATGATGAGTATGATGATGATGATGTGTATGATGAGTTTGAGTATGATGATGATGTGTATGATGAGTATGAGTATGATGAGTATGAGTATGATGATGATGTGTATGATGAGTATGAGTATGATGAGTATGAGTATGATGATGATGTGTATGATGAGTATGAGTATGATGATGATGTGTATGATGAGTATGAGTATGATGATGATGTGTATGAGTATGATGATGATGTGTATGATGAGTATGAGTATGATGATGATGTGTATGATGAGTATGAGTATGATGTGTATGATGATCGTAATGACTACATTAATCAATTATTATCATGAAACTATCACATCATTAATGCAAGAATTGAAAATAAATAATATGAATGATATATAGTCATTTACATTGCTGTACACATCTATATGAAAAACGTTTTGAATAAATAACAGTTACAAATTCCATGTAAGATGTAACAAATTCAGCATCTGAAATATTAATGGCACCGACCTATAGTGATGGATTCAACACTAAGAGCAGTTTGCTCAACATTAATCTTCTTGACAGAGCATCTAAATATCCTGCTGCAATCTTGAGCATTTCCCATATTTAAAGCGATTTACCATTATCAAACTCTTTTCATTACCACTCACTAATCCATATCCTTTTCAATTTAGAACCACGAGGTTTGACCATAACGCTTTTGTTTATAATTACAAGTGAGACAAAACAAAATTTATTGCCAATTACAGATCCACATCACTTGCTTAAACCGTAACAAAAATAGTCAAATTGTTGGCTCTTCTTTCGATCTGTTTACGACCAATTAACAGTAAGTCTAGACAGGCCTTCATTAAGCTAACAAACAGGAAATTCAACCAACCTCGATAATCAACATCTCCCCCTTGAAAATCTTTGTGCGGTCCTTCTCAGTGAAGTTAAACACCTGAGGGTCCTTGTAGTACTCCAAACTCGATTCGATCCCCGAGTTGGTGAGGTTGCGAACTGACAGGACACCGTCCATGATGAAACCAAGCTCGACGGAGAGGGGCAACACCTGCTGGCTTGTGTCCCTCTTCATGCGCACCTGTTCCCTAACAACCTCAGGGAGGGACGGGGAGGGGCACTTCATCAGTGATCCGTGGTGTGGCATTGTGTGGCAGTCCTGGAAAAGCGGTGGTGAAGTGTAATTGGCAGCAATACTGAAATCTATCAATGATACTAACCCTGAATCATTCAATGTAAGCAGTTATTGTCACTGTTCAAAGTTAAAAGATAGCTATGACATGAAATATTTACACATGAAATCTCAAACTAATATCAAAACAAGATGTCATTTTTTGACAAATGATGTATTCTCCTGAAGGTGTATCCTTTATCAAAACAGGTCACATTTTATCACATGCTGTCACACTCACATGATTTCACTTCAAAACACATGATTTCACTTCTTAACCATTAAGATATGTATTTTATCAACACATTATGTTCCTTTTCCCATGACGAAATTTCTTGACACTTTATGCCACATATTATTAATCAATGTAAAATGGCCAGTCACTTATTAAAACAAATGTCACAATATAATTCATGATGCAAAAGATCCCCCCAAAAATCATAACAATCATAGCATCATTATGATCATCATTTATTATAAACAGGAATAAATTGTTTAAAACCACTTTCCGGTTAGTCAAATGAGAACTGAATCACATCCTCTTTTGCAATCACAAGTAAGGTTTAAGGGTTGGTGTTTTTATAAATTTAATTTCTAATTTTTCATTTGTTGATTAGAATGAAATTCATTTTTGAGACGGAAGAGAATCCAACTTGAAACTTTATCACAACTAGGAAATGAGATGGGGATTAAGGTTTGAATTGATTCACATTTGATTTAAGTTTGATACAAGGATTTGGGAAAGGAAATTGCTTTTAATGCAAAAACATTTTGAAAGACTGGATTTTAAAATTTAAAAATAAAAAAAAGAATTTATTTTTTAAAATGAAAAAAGATTTATCCTAACCTTTTTTTCAACAAGGCGGAAAAAAAGTATAATGCCTGTTTGACATCAAAACCTTAAATTAAGATGCTTTTAATAAATAAAAACTTGATTGTAGTAGAGTCTTCAGGATAAGAAAAAAGCCACTTATGGCTGCATTCTATTTTTTTTTAGACTAAAAGTTTAAAAATATTTCTCAGCTGCATCTTTAAATAATACTCACTGTGCTCTGTGTTGGGAAATATTGTCCATCCGTGGTTGGAATGTAAGCAAACATCTGCGGATTCTGAACGTAGCGGAAATGTTTTCCCGTCACTGTCAGGTACCGGCCACCACTGAAACAAGAAAAGAAGTTAAAAGATGATTTTGTAATTATTCTGTATCAGGTCTATTAACATACATATTTCACATTTCGATATTTTCTAAATTTGATTAAAACAAATTCCAATAATCATTTCATGCTTATCAGTTGTTGTGGTAAAGGACAGCAAACCCAGTAGTGTGCTGAGCTCTTCAAATAAACACTCCCGTGTCTTAATCCCTTCAGAGACGGAAGCAGTTTAGTGAAACATACTCGTTGCAAAGTTATATTGTCACTCTGTATTTTACGACTCTTGGTTAATAAGCACTAGCACATACTTTCAGGTTTTATTATACGCATGGCGACATTGGGGTTGCGGCCTTTCCTTCCACAGGATTAAAATATGGCACCAATCATCTTGCATTGCTCCTATCTCAAAGTTAATCTTTTCAATATAAGCCATATAATGTCTACCTATTTGTGACAGGAGTGTCACCTCCAATTGGATATGAGTATGGGTTGTCTCTGTGAGAAGCAGGCAATTTAACTGATTGAACTAAAGTATTATCTCACTAACCCACAACACTAACAGCATCTTGCCACATACATCCCCATGTTTTTGACCTCACCCTTCCACATTAATGTCCATTGCTTTTGACCTCACCCTTCCACATTAATGTCCATTGCTTTTGACCTCATCCTGCCTTGCTTTTCACATCGCCCAACCACACCCCTCGTCTTTGATGTCACCCTGCCAGATACACTCCCTTGCTTTTGACCTCATCCTACAACATATACCCCCCATGATTTTGACCTTGTCCCGTCTTGATTTTCATGTCACTCAGCCACATACACCCCTTGCTTTTGACCTCACTCTGCCAAATCCAATCCTTGCTTTTGACCTCATCCTACAACATATACCCCCATGGTTTTGACCTTGTTCTGTCTTGCTTTTCATGTCACCCTGCCACACCAACCACTTGCTTTTTCGACATCAACCACTTACTCTTGACCTCACCCTGCCACATCAACCACTTGCTCTTGACCTCACCCTGCCACATCAACCACTTGCTCTTGACCTCACCCTGCCATATCAACCACTTGCTTTTGACCTCACCTGCCACACACCCACCAAAAAATTCCAGGAGTTCTTACCTAGCAATGCTCTTGAGGGGAGATATTTTCTCTATGATTGGGTTTTCTCGGTAGAAGAAGTCCCGACTGAGGGAGAACTCTCGTCCATCGTAGAAGACTCTGATGGGGGAGCGGGGTGTCGCGTCCCATACACCGGTAGTAACACATTCGATAGAGGTCTCCGTCACACTGGCGCTGCAACCAGATCATAGATTTATAGAATCATATCAATTAGAGCTCAATCAATTAGTCCTGGAGGAATCATAGTAGCCTATTTACAGGACTACAACTTGTTCATCGTGGAATATATAAAAATTTTATTTTTAAAAATCCTGAAATTTTACAGACCTGCACACGATTTAAAAGGTATTTTTATGCAAAATCTGTAACACAGCATGACCTCAAGTCAAACAATTCATTTCTTTATACCACTTATTTCCCGTCCTTGTTTATGTGTATAAAGGTGCTTAGGAAGTTATAAACAAATGTTCAGTTGTGTCATTTAGAAGAAGCGTTTTTCATTCTCTGCTTGATTCTCTGAATGTTCCCTGGCTGAAACTGCTACTGTGTTTGACCATAACATACACAAGATCCTGTCGATTGTGCAAGGAATACAAATTATTTGAAGTTACCTGTCAACGATACATGGAGCCTCGCCAAAGGCAGCTTCAATGTGTCCACCAGTGTTGAGTTCGCGGCCAGTGATGGTGATTCTAGAACCGCCAGCTTTGGGGCCGTTGATTGGTTCAATAGATTCAAGGTGAGGGCTCTGAAATGAATATAACTTCATCATATAACTTCTTATTTGTGAAAATATTATAACATAATTTGAATAATTCATTTTGATTTAAATGGATGACCATGTAAAAAAATTATGTTATAACACTATCTCAAAGAACACAAGAGAAAAGTTTTGGTTTTCCCGAAATTTTAAAATTTTCTATTGTTTTCAAGATTTTATGCTGTTTCAAATAAATTGAATATATAATGTTGAATAATCTAATAGAGTTGTCCAAAGTCAAAATTATTCTTAATTAAATTCATAAAGACATCAACATTCTAATTTCAATCATTACATGAAAAATACTCAATTATAAATTTATAATCAACAAACATCTGCTATTACAAGAACTCATTGAGATATTTCTAAAATCAGGAAGATAATTATGAAGCCGTAAGAAGTAATAACTTTTGCCTACCCGATACTGAAAGAGAGCGTTTCGATATTGGACTTCTGCGGCGCCTATTTTCACCGTCACGTAACCCTTAGCAACCTGTCCTCTCCAATCTGTGCGACACACGATTCTGTAATCAAAGAAATTGGACTCGCAGTTATAACCTGTCTAATGATTATCCTTTTCAAGCATCATTATCAGACATCAACATCAGGGTTCGCATTAAAAAAACATAAAATATATCTGGTATATATATATTATAAAATTGGTGATTTGGATTAAGTAAGAAATCAGAGGATTGTAATAGTTACTTATGTATGACAAAATTAAACAATCTATTCAGCTTTCCCATCTTTGAAAAACATTAACATTATTTCAGAATAAGTGAATTCGAACATGATAAATCCATGTCAAATTGGGAAGAAAATAGAATGAATAAACATGTTTTTCCACATCTGACAATAATCAATTTGTTACAAATTGGGGGCCTGAGAGAGAAAGACAGTTGGTATTATACGTTAAGATAAATACACAGTTAACGCTAGTTTAAAAGCATTTCATAAGGTTTTTCTCTCGGAATCAATCACAAGTGTATTTTAGATTACAATTATGCCAGCATTTGAATGAAAGAAATACCGAAGTGATCTCTCATTTTAATCATAATAGCCTATCTGCTGTTGTTGGACAAAATCGTGAAATAAAGAGTGTTATTTTGAACACTGAATCATATCCCTATTGACAGAGTTCGTAACTAATAGGGCTGATCAATTTTAATTTTTTATTGCAACATTATTTTTCATATAGCAATATATTGCATCAATAAATTTCAAGTCAAATTTATTCAGAAATCTTGTTCTTATTTGCTCATGGTGTAATAAAAATTTTTTTGCTGTGCAAGAAGACATGTTTTGCTGTATTACAAATGCTTTAAGTAAATTTCGAAATGTGTATGCTATAAAAATTTACTTTCTAACAATATCTTTTTTAGTAATGGTCTTATTATCCAATAGATCAGAAGGCATTTTATGAAATGTTTAAACTGCATAAAGAAGTCGAAAGTTGAATGTAAAGTTTGTTCAGTATATTACAAAGTTATTGTAATATATGAGCTGTATATCATACTTTATTGCACTTCAAAATTTGGTGCAATACTCAGCCCTAGTAACTAAGGTAATTTATTTTGGAAAGAGTGTTTCATTTCTAACACACAGTTAAAAATATTCCCAGAGGAGAGCCTGCAAAGCCTTGCTTACTTTTTACAAATGCACAAGTATAGTGTCACTTTGTTAAAAAAAAACAAAATCAACATTGCTTATATATTTTCTGACAAATACTAGCAATAATGTCACATACGTAGAAAAACAAAACAAATTTTGTGTATATTTTTCTAACAAATGGATAGCTACATTGTCACTCTGTTCGAAAACCAAAATCAAATTTTTTGCTTCTATATCTTCTGACAAAAAGTCATGGAGTTGAAAAAAAAAAAAATCAATTTTCTTGCTTATATATTTTCTGACAAATGGGAAGAGCATGTAAAGAGAAAGAACGGAAGCCACATTTACATTCACGACTGGCAATTGCAAATGGACGGATGTGGCAAGTATTTTTTTTACCTCTTTGAAGGAGAGTACAACTGCCTATAGGGAGTACATTTGACGCTGGCGATCGATATGGAGTTTTCAATATCCTCAAACGTTGAGCCCAGGTTGGTTCCTTCAATGGTGACGTTGGTGCCGCCTTGGATGGGTCCTGACAGTGGCCAGACCTGCAATGGAAGATATGTTACCATTATCTGGCGCCTGTAAATCATAAATCTGTTTCATAACTTCTGGAAAATCTCAATGTCCTGGCTGGATGATTTTTATCATTCTGTGGCTGATCAAGCGAGGGGGTACTAGGAGTCAAAATTACCCTTATTGAAATTTTCATACATAATTTGTATACTAGCCCAAATCCGCCCCTTACGCAAGTGAAACTCAACTCGCCCTTCCATTCCAGAATTTATAGATCAAAACCACTGGTACTGCTGTATCTGATGTCTTGAAAATATCTCTTTGACAACAAGGAAATATTTCATTGTTCACAGAATTAAGTATCAATTACATGGCTTCCACTCACACACTCATTAAAATTTATGAGGTAGACATTTTGATTAAGGTTTTGAATTAATACAAAACGTTTCATGACTGAAATCATTAATAATCTTAAACAGACAGCGGTTGTCTAATCTATCATGCCCTATATCATATGGCGTTCAATTAATCTTAATGTATATAGTAATTCATAAATCATATTTTCTAATTTAGCAAGTAATTTTTTGTATTACGTTTTTTACACAATGCATCACAAGGTTTTCAATCTTGATTCAGGGAATTACTAAGTAATATATAATGATTTTGACAATTCACAATACATGAATAAAGAACAGCCCCTCTGTACACTGAATATCTTACCGTTTTCAACATCATTTCAGGTGATTGTACTTTGAGCAGTACATTATCATTTTACCATTTCATCAATCTTCTTTCTACAAATTGTGACAAAAGCACCCTTCAACCCGCATATCAATATCCGCACACTCTCACCATAACCTTTCACAATTTAGACAAGTAACACAATTATATCAATATTAAAAATAAAATAAAATTATTCAGACAATTCTGCTGCCTGTAGTCTGTATTCATCCTACTTAAATTATAGTATTATAAAAAAAGCTCTATGTAACAGTTATGAAATTGTACATGACAAAACAAGTCCCCTTTTTGACTCTTGAATATTTGTGTCATATTCAGTATACATCTAAACTACATATGACATTATTCCCAATTTCATTAATAAAGTCCTTTTATGCTTCTGATATTCCATATTCAGTAAATAAACTATACATGACATTGTTTACATTAAGCAATAACAATTAAGTCCCCTATTTACCTCCAACATTTCCTTATTAGTAATTCACAACATTATTCCCAATTTTATTCATATTAAGTCACTATTTGCCTCAGATATTTCCTATTCAGTAAATAAACTATACATGACATAGTTCACATACAGTCAAATAAAATCCCGTTTTGCTTGACACATTTGTTTCGTAGTCAATCTCAATTTATTTCTCCCCCACAAGACAGGAGCAACTGTAACTCGATGAAGAACGAGTCGTACATGCGGTCAATTGATTCCTGCATGGAGATATTCCAGATAGTTCCATTGTCGACCGATCCTCGCGTGTGTAGCAAATGCAGGACCACCACAGACATATTGCCCTACCAATCAATAGAGTGCTAACCTGGTGCAGAGATGTGATATTGGGACCTTCAAGAGAGCTTGTATTAGGAAAAGATAATCTTTGACAAATCTTTCAAATAAAATATGAGTTCTATTTTTCGACAAAAATCTTGTGGTTGACAGCTGGTTATTCCCAAGCTTAATCTGTAACCTCTATCCTGATTTCCAAATTCTTAAACATCTTTTTGGTCCCTTTTCACTCAAGACATATTTCTAAAAATAAATTGACATGTAGGTTTTCATTGACAAGTAATGTGTTAGTTTGAGTCAACCCATTGGTACAGAATTCTAAAAAACAAGCAATATATTTTTTTAAATTATATCTCATCCATCCATAGAAAGGTGCCCTTAATTGGTAAAGGGTAAAGTTTTGCATCTAAAGACCTACACTTTCTTAAAGGGCCAGTTCCACACACATTTGCAATCACTTTGCCGTCATACCTAATGGTAACCTAAGGACTAATCCCTATGCCACACACAGTAAATAGAACAATGCCCTTAACTGTTGAGGCTCAAGTTTTTCCTATGAACACCTTTGAAATGAATTCTTAAAGGGCCAGTTCTACTCACACTGGTGATCTCCGGAGCGGGGCAAGAACTGACAGAGCGAGAGATGCACATAGGTGTGTACTTGCAGGTGCTGTCACACCAGATACACTGCAGGGCTGCACGGGTGTAGTTGAGATTCAAACACAGACCACACTCGTAGTTGGCTAAGACGTCACACTTGTAGATGGTAGCTGAAAGGGAAAAGTTGAATAAGTTGAATGATTGATAAAAAAATTAATGCTCCGGTCACCTTAACCTTGATTTATGGATTGGTACATTATCTTTTTTATAATAAAATTACGACTTTATACTTACACACTATCATGATACTGAACAGATTAGAATGAAAACGATATTTTCCAGCATGAATCGGTAATTTCCAATAAAATGACACCATTTTTAAGTTTCGAATAAATGACTACAACAACACAGGGGTATCCCTTACAAGGCTTGCATTTTACACTGCAGTAAAAAGGATTACAAACAACAATAATTTAATTCTAAGAGTAGAACCCACCAATCAGAGGAGTGGTTGCCTCCAGGTAGAAGTTATTGTGCCAATAGACAGACACCACCGCCTCCAGAGTTCCTTCATTCTGGTCATACTCAATCTGAAACATGTCCGTCAAAAAATGAATAAAATAAAACAAAGAACATTAATTTGAAATTGAAAGTTCAAACAGCTTTAGAAATAGCTGAAACAAACACAGTGTGAGATAATGGGTACCTATCACTGTAACCATTGAATGTACCTAATATTAGTATAGAATCTCATATATGATTGAATGAATATATTCTTCCCAAATTATAACAGTGACCCATGATTTAAGTATGATTAACACTGAATTATTAACAGTGGCTCATCGAGGAGGGGTGTGTTGGGTGGTGGGGGAGAAATTGGACTACTTCTACAGGCGATTCCAAAAGGCGGGTGTATAGAACCCCTGAAGCCCCCCTCACCTAATTCGCCCACTGACTTGGCATCAAACCAATCTGAGAATGTAACTCAGAGGAATCACACCTCGCTGACCATTAGAGGAACCTGGAATTTGTCACTGGTTGAAGAAAGGCCTAATGAATTATTTCAGGACAGCAGGTAATAGGTTAATAGTGTTAAGTTCTTACCTTTGGCATGTCACATGTGATGTGGGTATCGTCCAGCCTCTCTCCTGATGCCCGGTACTTGCGGTCACCCGTGTCAATTTCACAGAAGTAAGGTTTCTGGCTGGGCTGTAATATAGTTAATGTTAACTTCCACTGCTTAACACCGATGTAAGTATATTTGTACAGAAATTACGAATACTCATTTAGGATTCTATATGACTAATGTTGAAATTGGAGCAAACTTACTGAAAAGTAATAAAACCCTTTCGCCCCAAAGAAACCAGTACCAAATATGTTTTTGAATCTGATTTCTGGCTTGTAGGGGTGAAATGGATAAGATAAAACTTTAGCAGCCTTCATTTCCTTGTTGTTCTTCATTCTTCTTATTCATTTGTTTTGTAAAGGGGAAAAACATATTAAGCATAATGTTCACAGTTTCATTGAATTCAGGTCCTAATTTAAAAAAAACACCAAAAAAACTGAAATCAACAGTTTATGAGCTACTTTTGTTTTCAAAACTGATTAAGAAAATAACATGTTTATTGGATACTTACACCGATATCGGGGAAGTTGTACCCCTTGAGTAGTACCGTTCTGCGCACCCCAACAGGTAGGTAGATGTTGTCTGTGGTTTTAGTCTCAATCCGGGGACAGTGAATACCCCCTCGTCTGCCAGGTAAGGTGCTCTGTGGGTAAAATCCAAGGTGTGACAAATTTCAATTTCAGTTGATGTCAGAAAGCACTTAAAATTTTCCCCCTTGAGAGTCACAAGGTAGGTGCAGATTTCATAAAAGTGTGAAAATTTCATTCTAATTGAGTTTGATTTTAGATAAAGAAAGGAACACTTCAGTGACGAAGCATTAATTTCTTTAGGGGTGAGAAATTTAATTTTTCAATTTTACATTTAAAAAATCCACGTAAAATCAGTCCGTCAAAAGTTACCAAAGGCTTTATTTCAAGAGAGATGAAGTGGCAAGGTCAACCCCATACAAAACAATTAGACATAACAAGGCAATTTCCTATCTAGTGCTTTCTTCTCACATCACCTACTGGGACATTGCTGTAATGCAGGATCCATGTACAATGCAGTGTCAACAAGGGCAATCGGGCCAAATTGATAAAGTGGAGAAGTATCCTATTGATCATGTTAATAACCTACTCATTTAGATTTTAGGTTAATTAATTAGGAATCAAAATCGTCACGGTGAATTGTTACATCATTAAACTATTGATAAAAGAGAATATGCACAAACTAATTCTAATCCTACTGGTGCTAAAGTCATCAAACAGTCATTAGATAAGATATCTACCAAAAACCACTTGAATACTTGTTTTTCTTTCCTTACATACCAATAGCCAACAAATTGAAATCATCCGTTTCCAGGTGAGTTATGACATATCTTGCAGTAAAAAGTAAACTTACAGCTTGTGATCTCACGATGCCTCCCTGACATTGGCGAGTGTTGTGATGACACGAGTTCTCGTAGATACACCAGTCACACACAAACGGGGAGCTTGCACAGGATGAACACCTGTCAAAAAAATAACATTTGTATACTTCATAGGGAGTTGAGAACAAATTTGCAGAACATGATTTGTTGAGTGGAAGAAAAAGCTTTCAATTTTTAAATACATATATTGAAGTAGGTCAGACAGCTTTAAAAAACAATATTAATTTTGATTATCTTAACTATAAACGATCAGTTCGATAATTGATGAACATCATAGATCTCTTTTTAAAAAATTGCCTTATAAATCTTTTAAAGCCAATTAATATGAACTGAAATGCAAATGACTGACATTTTGCTCAAGTGGCGCTAAATAATAACTCATTCACCCAAAATAAACCCCTCAAAAGTCATATATATATAAATTCTTCAAATAATGAAGTGAATGCACTTTTATAAACAAATTAAGACTGCGGTAAAATTCAAACTGTTTCTTGAATCAATTGCAAAAAGTGCATGAATATAAAAACCATTTTTTCTCAGTGAAAGCAAACAACGTTATATATACATCACTGTTTTTAACATTAATCCACTTGAAAATAAACGACCTCGGTGCTGCCTAACTGACTTCGCTAAAAGTCAATCACATTGATAGTCAACTCCAACAAATTCTTTATTTTTTCGTTGAAACATGCTTTCCGTTCGACTCCAATGTAATTGACAATCGGCTTGGCACCTTACAAGGTTGGAATTATTTATAAATTCCACTCACGTTTTAAAGTTGCTACAGTTGTAGAAAGTAAAGCTCTTGGTAACAAACAGTTTGCCGGTCTCACTGGAGTTCAGGGCTAGAGTGATTGTCTGGGACGCTAAAACACAATAAATAAAACATCAGAAATGTATTAACAAACTTTCCACAAAAGCTCAATGTTTATCTTCCTTCAAAAAATGCAGATCTTAGGACTTGCCTTTAATGTTGCCACTTTGCAAGGTGGTTTGTGCTGTTTCTAAATTTTTTAAAATTCAAATAGAACTTTGGATGAATTTTTTTCTTTTTTTTTCAACTTGAAAAAATTGTACAAACGTCAGCACTTTGCAAGTTAGTGTGCTTTTTGAAAGATTTTTAACATAGTTAGATAAACCTAAGGAAGAATTTTCAATACAAAAAACTAAAAACTTGCTCTAATTGTTCACACTTTTACAGTTGTTTTGAAAATTCTTTAAAAAACCTTTTTGTTCTTGAATCAACATTTTTTCAATTTTAAAAGATTTTTTCATTTGGTTTGAACATTTTCAGTTATTCTTCAGAGTACAGGATAAATGTGCTTTCTTTTTTTATCAATTCTTAAATATTATGCATTTACACAATCACTACAAACAAGCGCCTTGTTCATCAAACGTAATAAATCTATTTAAAAAACATGCAGACATGAGGTTCAAATCAATTCAATTCATAAGGAAATATTCAGCGATACGTTGAATAAAAACTCTCAATTGTAGAATAAAGCTTTTTCCCATGTAATATTCCTCTGAAAGGAAAAATTTGCTCTTTATGATAGCATTCGAAAGATTTAGGAGCTCTTTGGAATTTGTTGGATTTTTACATAAACTATTTCTTAGATAGCCACCGTAATTGAACCCTATGATGATAGAGTGTTTTATTACGGGAGATAGGAGGTGTAATACA
This sequence comes from Phorcus lineatus, assembly GCA_921293015.1. Taxonomy (NCBI): domain Eukaryota; kingdom Metazoa; phylum Mollusca; class Gastropoda; order Trochida; family Trochidae; genus Phorcus; species Phorcus lineatus. The sequence continues at coordinate 17,415,797 of OV121086.1, read as the reverse complement.
GCTGATAGAGACTACAGCGTTATATCTTGTACTATCGTGTAGTTATCCATGGACACATAAAGAACATATTATCTGTGACGCTTAACACTGACGATAGCACTTTTCTTGGCTTGACACACAGTTTCTTACCAGACATTTTCCGTTATTTATTCATATGCACTGATAGTGGATATAAACAGTATCAAATACGAGCACTATTTATTATTCATAGATGCTGATAGTGAACACAAAAAATCAACCAGCTTCCAATTACATTCGAAACAGTCTGTTATTTGGAATTTTCTGATATGGTTTATTGTCGAAAAAGTTTTAGAGATAAGTTAATTGTGGATTGTTATTTTATGCATCGTTGACTTCACTGAAATGGTATAAAAGTGTTAAAGCATATATCTTGACACTTAAATTTATCTCACAATACAAAGATAATTGTAATAAAATTCAGATTTAAAGTTAAATGGTAGTCATTTGAATATCATGTTACATTTTTAAGATATTGGTAAAATCAGAAGTAAATTATTATACTGCTATCTAGATTTTCAATTCATTCTCAAGAACCTAAAGTAGGCAATGGTGAGATGATGTGGTGAGTGACTTTGAAGAAATTATGAAAATTTCAGAAATTGGATGGGTGTGGCTGCAGGGGGTCCTAAAAGATAAATAGTGAAAGATATAAAAATACATACTTCATTCTTGTTTCAGAATGTCTTACTCAAAACAATTATACTCCATTTCTAGCAACGAAAGAGATTTCGAATTCCACTGCATATAAAAGCATGATGTTTTTTCCGGCAAATGGAGACATCCATTATACGCTGAATCAGAACTGGGAAAAATTTCGGCTCGTGCTGTTTTACTGACAACTGGTTATTTTCTTGCTCTCTTTCCAGCTACTGGATATTTTTGTTTCCAGATTATACATGAAGTACCGGATATTTTTGTCTGGTTGAATTGAGTGCGCTCAGTGGTTTGCGATGGCCCGAGGTAAACCGAGTCAGGGATATTCAGATAATAGATTATTTTTACAGTTCAGATAAAAAGTATGATCTTATTCCATTACATCTCAGAGTTATCGTTATTTATCCTAGTATTACTACAACATATTTAGCAGAAAATAATTACTTCATTTTCATATCTTACATTTTTAATAAGGAGAGAATGTCATTATCTAAACTTGGTCAGGCTCTTAAATGTGTCTTGCTCTAAGGTTAAAGAGACAGACTTTGGGACATGGTTGAAATTCAATACTGATAGGTTACACATTCCAGCCTTATTACAATGTTCTATTAATTTGTTGTTGTTGATGAAATATACTTGTTTTGGCTCCTTTCATGATTCTCTCAATCAAGACTTTGAAAAAGCTTTGATTTATTTCAACTAGAATAAAGGAAAGGTTGACACACCAGATAAAGGAAAGGTTGACACACCAGCAATGCCAAGGAAAAATAATATATGGACAACAACTTCATTCTTTACAGAGTGCAATGTTTCTTGAAATAAAAAAGTTGTTTTAATTAGATGTTTCGAACTTCCAAAATGCCACTCAACGAAGTAACAATGCTTACCTTTGTCAGCAAGGGACAGGTTGAGCTCTCTGAAGTTTGGCGTCTTGCATTTGGCGCCAAAGTACCAAGTGTCAGCCTTAGAGCTCCAGTTGAGGCCCTGGAACACGCAGCTGTAGGTGCTGGTGGAGGGCAGCTGTGGGATTGTCAGGTGCAGCTGAAGGGGAGGGAATAGAAGATGAAATATTCATCAATGCAAAATTGGATAATTTTTTGTGGAACCTTATAGGTTTCTTGAGATTTCTTAGCCCATCTTTGTCAGCTCTTAGTAATTTGTTGAATGAGACGTAAGGAACTTGTGGGGAACCAAGAGAGAGTTGAAAATATGGATTCTCAGTTAAGTTCTGCTAACGGTGATACTGATTTCTTGAAATCACTATAGACCATGGGGCTTAATAGAAATTTGTTTTGAGTACAATAACGTTTTGTTTAACATTACAATGCAAATACACAATCTCCTCAGTATTTTGAGGTAAAAACATGGATGAAAAATATGATTAACATAAATCATAAAACATTTAAAGTTAAGTTGAAAAATAAAAATCTAAATATATTTGAGTCCATTTTCTCACCTCTTCCACCTTGGTGACAGAGACAGTTTTGGGAGAGATCTCTGTGATGTAAATGCACTGGTTGGCACGGCCGTGCAGCCATCTTGCCAGAGAGGGGTCTTCAGAGTTTGGGCAGCTGTGTCTCAACACACACCTGTAAAACAAAAAGGAAACATTTTAAAACATAATTCCAGTATACCCCTTCTACAAAAAATAAGTATTTTAAAATAAGGTTTCATAATTCAATTGATATTTCATAAGATGGCCAATGAATATATATCTCAGTATTCATAATTTCAAAACTTTCATAAAAATCCCCCTAAAATATTGCCCTGTATATCAGGGTTACCTACATCAATCTATGAAAAAGAGAACATTGTGCATGAACTATAGAATTATAAATTTCAACAATAATGCAACACCTGTGTAATTTTTGCACGTGTCTGAATTAATGTACAACAAAGAGGGAAGCGCCAACAACGCGATTGCCCCAAAGACTCTGAGAGTTAACATGAGTAGAGAATGGGACGGCGCCAGACATGGCCACACATGCAGTGACACTGGTGACATTTGTAATGATATTCCTGGTGAGATTACCAGACAATATGTGAAATATCATCTCCCAGAGACAAACGCAGGAAAGGTCAGTTATTGCTTAAAGCTGGTAACGATCCAAGTCTCCCGTTACCAGGATTCCCTACACAAACTATCATCACTTCTAATGCTTCTGAAATTTAGACGAACCACTTAACCCTGTCCTGGCAGAGAGCAGCTTAAGTCACTAATCATAAGTTTGCATGTTAACTCCTCATTTTCCTGAATTAGCTGTTCATTTCATACATTCATATCCAGAGGCGGATCCACGAATCTTAAAAGGGAGTCACTTTCTGAAAAGGGATCACCCTTTGGGGTCACCCATTTTACATCTTACACCCACCCTTACCCCCTTCCCAAATATGCGACTGATTTTGATAATTTCTATACAGAAAATAAAGAATATTTCAACTGAGGGAGTTTAGATACATTGTTGAAATGTATTCTTTTAACCCTTTTCTGACATGTCGACATTTATTTCATAACATTTAGAAAGTAACCAGATAACGAAGTACAAACAATGAGACGTTTGAGATTACGGGCATCAAATATCATGATTTCTATCTCATGAAACACTCCCTTTAAAATTAGAAATGATAACAGGTTTTTAGATAACAGTAAGAATAAGTTAACAATTTGGATTTAAAGTTGTTGCTTACAGCACAGCAAAACATGTTTTCATCGGTCCTATCATTTAATGAAGAATAATTTGCTCAGATAATGCTTGGCTTACAATCGTTATCTATTATCTAACTCATTAATCAAGACTTGACATTTAACAATCACAACATGCATTTTTAATGCATGTATTATTTCATTGGCGATACATTCACAACAACAACTTCAATTAAACATACATCTGACGCAGATCCTTTGTGTGCAAAAGTCGGTGACAAAACCAAATTGAAAAGAGCTTACACAGCTTAAAAAAGTTTAACAAAGTTATTTTCAATATTTTTTATCTGATTGTAAAACACATTAAACATAATCCAGTATCGCACTTTGAAGTGTATCCAAAAGCAGCTTTAACAGAGCAAAACGAACAAAGCATTGTAGAACGAATCCCTCTGTTGTTCTGTGTGCTATCTTGTTAAGAGATTACCATCGATGCATATTAAAGTTTAAAATTCCCTTCATGGCTTGATGTGTATAAAAAGCGGCAATGTCGTGAGCGCTCATGCACATCGCTCTCTCCCTGGTGAAATCGTTGTGGTTTAATGTTCCTCATTAATTATGCGGAGTCTCCAAGGGTCAGAGGAATCATAATCTCCAATATTTCTACACCTCGCCTCGCCGATTTCATAAGGGAACGTGTCAATCATTAGTCGTCTGTCCACTCTCGTTAAATATCTCCCGCTATTTGAGGACTCTTCAGGATTCATTGTTGTACAGAAAAGTCTACTCAGAGTTGTGATAGAAAAACACTCAAGATTTATATATATATCGCTTGAAAGAAACTTCCATTAGGTTCTCATGACATTGATATAAATTTTCCTACATACAAATACAGGAATGTAATGATTTATTTTGTCATTTGTCATTCAAAATTTATTAGTCAGCAAATTATTAATCATTACAAAATCAAATAACTTTTGCCATGTTAGAATCCTCAGATTCCAAAGTAAGATGTAAATTTGTTAGAAGAAAAATATAGTTTGTAGACTGTGAAAAAAATTCAAGAATGAATATAGAAAGCTAACAATTTTGTGACAGTTAACATTTTCACTACCTTTGCACAATGCAAATCAAGAGATTATAATCACACCCAACAAGATTCTACAAGTTGTGGAACTAACAAGAAGCATGATAAACAGCGTCAACCAATGAATTATAAATGCAGAAATACGATAAGAATCGCATGAATTTATCTCCGATTTTTACGACTCCATGAACCGAAAAGCTGTATTACTGTGTGTACGTCATTGTGGTTTGATTTACTTTGCAGTGTACATTGTAGAGAGAGGAAAAGTCTCAATTGCAGGGAATTATACATTGATGAGGTTTAGAACAACTGGTCTATGGGTGCCGATAGAACGACCCCAGCATTAACAGATGGTAGGCAAGATAGGGCCATCCTGAGCCATTGTTATCAAGTTAACTCACGTCCCATAAAGTATACCTCGACAACGGAATACACACTCTGCACACAATACCCACAATTCCACACTCCTCATCCCTCGTTTTACGAGAGCGGTGGTAGCAGATAACATCTATTAAGGGATTGCTTCAATTCGAGTTCTGATTTTCCATTAAAGCAATTGTTGGACTCCCACTATATAAATCACATCCATAATGGAGTGATCGATAAATGTATGGGGAAACATGCAAATTGGATATGTTACCAGTTATTTTATCTTTACCATTAGCGTTGTCAATAAAAGAGTTTATATCTTATCTCGATATTTACGGCCATTACTGATATACAATAAAGGAATCTGGACGATAAACAGAGGATGAAATGCTATCAAATCAAAAGCCTAAACTTGTGGAATTGCTACGAAATAGTGCAACAGAAAAAATATTTCAATAAGTCGATCTGTCAGTGTCTCAACATGTTTTCTCTAAGTCTATCATTTTTCCAAATTCCACCCAAAGGGACCAATTAGAAGCTGGATACTTTTGTGGGATTACAAAAACAGTCTGTGGTTATGCACATCTAAGTAGAAAATCCTGTATATCCATCTCAATTAGGTTTCCCAAAAGAATACACTTGTCTTAAAAAGTGCTAATGCCATGATAAAACATTTCAAAATGTGTGGAAAAGATTTAAATGGGGACTCACATAGATTTCTAAACATCAGAAGCTAGAAATACTGGCATTACTGAAACGTTGCTTTCACAGCTTGACTAAAGACGTTGCTTATCAACAACAAAAATTTTTTATGGCACCTCTAACCATAACCAAAACATGTTGTACAGATACTAGCATGCATAAATCAGTCATTTTACAATGGTGGACAACTCGATCTAATTTATACCTGCAATTCATAAATCATGACCAGGATTTATTACACCATTTCAAAATTAACATTAAATTAAATTTTAAGTTAAATATTCATGTTTGATTACACCATCATTATAATATGTAATACTGGACATGCCATTATTACTGGCCCGTGTAAGATACTGCAGTGTAATATTTATACGGTAATATTAAACTAGTGTAATACCGCTGCATGTATAATGTCATAATAGTTATTGTGTGGATGTGACGTCACAATGTTGGCACTGCCTTCACAATGGTGGCCAAGTCGCAGAAATGTTTCGTTCAGTACACTTTCGGGAATCATGCTTGATTACTGAGGTCAAGTAATAAACAGAATACTAAAATTCATTCAATTTGATACTATTTTTATCAAACTTGTTTATGATTTGGTAACAAACTCGCTTTCGCTCGTAATCATTAACTCGTTTAAAAAAAAAAAGTATTAAATGGAAGGTCGTTTAGTATTGATTATATATCTAATGCAAATTTAAAACATTTTGTGAAAAATATGCACATCTGAAAATTAATAAAATGTAAATCAATTCTAAAATTGGATATAAATCTAAGCCAAAATGTACAAAAGACATTGTTGAAATATTATGCATAGTTCAAAATTGATTTTATATAAATCAACAGAATCACTTTGTAAGAAGACAAGGCATCTATGTTATTTATGAAAACGGCTTTCTATTATCCATTATTTATGTCCCTCCCTGCTCCACAGTGTATAAAAATAATGAAATGGACGATATACTATTGAGTCAGCTAAGTAATTAGCAAGGGATAATGACTCAATGCTGACCGGGATAATTCCAGAAAGACATTTATGCCATAGCATTTCCAAAGTCCCAAATTGGTCTAGCCTTTTTCAGCATCACATGAATTACATTATGCATTGTTTCACGGTGTGTTGAACTGCTATTGAGAACCATTTAAGAGGTCTGTTGTATAACTAAGAAAGATTTTTTTGGATGATGAACTTACATTATGTACAATAGTAATTGTGATGCATAAGGAAGTTGATTATATCCACACAAAAAACCATGTCTTACTCAGTGCTTTAAATTTTTTATGAACAAATACAAAAGCAATTGCGATAGATACTGAAGCAATAAAGTAAACTCTTGTTTTACTGTGTTGATAAGTTTTTGATGAAAATAATAAAAACAATTTGTTAAGTAACAAGATGATTTACCAAAAAAAATCCTTATGTCACTAAGTGTGTGGATAAATATTTTATGGAAATAACTACCCTAAATACTGTTTCAAAGATTTCATTGATTGAATTGGTATCATATGTATACACATTGTCATTTTGAATAAATTTTGAGCTCATTGATATATGAAATCTGACGCACAGAATTTAATCTTGGAAGAAACATATTCTCATCTTGATGAATATATTTTTTATGCTAAAAGTAATAATAAATCTCATCATCTACATACAATTGCAACTCGCAGTTTTTCAGACACTATTGTTACTACATCAAATGAACTGGATCTTTCTTCCTCAAAAATAAAAAACTTGCACAATGTTTATGTTTGAAACATGAATATTCTTGCCAATCATCCCAAATGAACTTAAATTGAAATTGAAAATCAATTGTTCCCAAACCAAAGAACGTGACAGACATCAAGAACGATTTGGAGAGCGCTAATCAAGAACGTTCTTACATCGAGAGACAATACAAAAGTGTATGAAATTCCTTGACAATGATCAAAAACATCAATCTGACTTAATTGTTCTTCCGGCAAATAACAAAGCTTAATGAACGTCTTTTCTTGAAGCCTGGAGGATAATTCAAGCTTTCCCTGACAATAGCTCAGGTGCCGTTAAAAGGATTCATTAGAAAGATCTATCATGTCAGGTAATTAGCTAAAATGTTGTGTAATTATTTACTTTGGTGTATAATTAACATGTCATCGAATGTCAGACTCTCATATTGCACGCGTCGTCACTTAATGCCATGAACATCCAGAGACTGTCATCTTGAGAAGAGCGCCTATCATTATTTGGTATTGATGATGTTTCAGGAACTTGATGACTTGTCAGACATCTACCTTGACGCAGGACAGGTAAGAGAACACCTTTGTAATTAATCAATTATGTGAAGATGTTTTGATATCTTTACTACCAAAAGCTTTTATTTCGGAGATATTTAACTGTCAAAACCATAATGAAATTGATTGAAATTATTCAAATTGATGATCTTTCGAGAAGAATAATGCTTGATGATTTGTAAGAGTTTTCCATTGATGTATGACTCATTTTGTAAAATTTCTGATGGTCTCCATTGATTGAGCTTTCATTACTGATGTATTATACTGCCACGATCATGCCAAAATTCAATTTTGAAAAGTTATAGCTAATCATAAGTTGTTAGATTTCGAATCATGATTATTGAATACATTACTAAATGTTTATCTGAAGGCGAAAAATATTGAAATGATAGCTAGCCTAGTCTTTATCCAGTTGCCTATTTCAATTCAAACAAAATGGGATTCAAGTGTATTGGCCACAAAAGAATGGATTAGCACAATCATGGAATATATTTAGACTTAAGACTTTGTCATTTATATGAAAATGATAGCAACCATTGAGAACATAAGAGTAATTTTTTATTAAATTCATTTGATATAATAAATTCCTGTGAGAAAAGAAGGTAACCAATAACTAATCATTACTTAATTTTTACAAAATATTGTATTATCTTCACCATAAGACTTTGAGTCCAAATATATTTTCTTCTAATAATAAATAGTATATTAAGTTATTCACAAAATAAGAAAAAAATAAAGGACAATTAAAGAAAATTTTAGGAATATTTTCATTTCAGGATGGAAATGACATGAAATTATTTTTTAAAAATTAAGAATTTTATGGATTCTGATTCACCTGACTTTCTGAAGATGAGAATTTATAAAATATTCATGCTTGTAATACCACCTACAGATCATTACAACATCCATTGTCTCAGACTTTGAGTTGAAAAACATTTAGATACAGATTTAGATATTTACTGATGTCTATAATGATGGTGACTGATAATTCATGAAATTTAGAGATGAAAAATTCACAAAATCTAAGGTCAATCTCAAATTAAGGTCAAATTAAAAGATAAGTTAGAAATAGCTGTAATTAAAATGAATAATTAATCTATATATTTGCAGGGCCTAGAACATATTGGACAGTCTTTCTTAAAGCCAAATTCAAAACCTATATAATTCATTTATTAATTTCTTGTGATTCCTGTAATTTAGTCACTCAGGTGGATTTGGCTAAGAACAACATGTAATATCTAAGTACATTCACAACTTGAAAATCAAAACAGAAAGAAATTGAATTTATAATTCAAACTCCATATTTCACAGATTTCATATACAGAGTTAAATACTTTCAAATTTAACTTTAAGTTTATATATCTTGATACATCACCTAAACATTAAACGACAATTCAAACCAAATTGATCCCGGAGTGTATTATCCCACTTCAATACAAAGTGTATTTAGCAGAGCCCTTAAACAATGATTCACAAAATACATGCACCCAAAAAAGTCCGGAGAAATCAATTTGAAAAAGCTCATTTGGAGGGATTGTATGCCAATATGTTTTAGGCTCAACTGTGTTTTGTGCTGATGTAATCATGCAAAGGTTAAGCAGCGCTACATCCTCAATCTGATACCCCAAAAACATCTGCAAACCATTGCGTCCCATTTGTTGAAACAATTTAAATTTCAAGGCTTCATTTTGAAGATTATTCAACAGTTGCCTTGTACTGCTGACTACACGACAAGGAAATTGCAAATCCTTCAGTTTCCTGCAGACTCTCATTAACCGCTCATTAATGATATTTTGCTCGTTAATTTCCATATTTAGCATGGGAGAAATTCCAATAGAAGCCCTTATCCAAACAGGGAGGGGAAGAATTCAACTCATGTGAATAATGTTACTGGGTCGGGAACACTTGCAAATGCAACGCACTGAATGTAATTTTCACTTTTCATCCTTAAACGGCGTCATCAAAAAGTCGTTAGGGATTTCTCTTCATGACTCATTCTTTCATTGCTATTCATCAAGGCGTAGATATTAAAACATTTTGCAGTTATGAAGGATAAAGGGACTGAATTACTCTGCTACAATGCTCCTATTCAGGCTAATGATCTGTGTCTGACCTCGAAATGATTTCCGTTCAAGTGGACTATTTGTTACAAACGTACATTCAGAACACAAAATGTTTGATTTGACAGCCTGAATAATAACTGCAAATAGACTGATCAAAAGAAAATGTTTTGTATTTGAATACTCCATCCTCATGATAAATTTGAAACATTGAAAATGAATGAAACATCTTATTTTCAAGTAAGTGGACAAAAATATCACATAACAAATGTTCATCTACAGGATGAATTAAACATATTTCATTAATTTGTTCCTTTGTTCCATTCATAACCAGCTGATCACATAATACTCTTGGTTGGGATGTGAATGTAAATTGAAACTTTTCCTGTAAAGGGAGACTACCCTTGCAGCTTTTGACACACACAATGAACAACTACGAGTAGAGAGAGCAACCCTGTCTGACTCCAAACCAATGTTACCACCCAAATCATGTAAAAACATTTCCTGTGCCATTTACAAAGGCAGGTGAAAAATCATTCATTTAACAAAATGAAATAAAACATAAAAAAGCTAAATCAAAGTAACTTACCTCTTTTCAAGCGAACACCAGCCACAGTATGGATCTCCATCGGAAAGACAGTCACTACAACTTCCATATTTTAAACAATCCTGCACCTTTAATCTTGTCACCTGAAAACATTTAGATGGTTATCTTTTAAAATCAATCATTGTAATCGTCTTCTAACTGCCCACAAAACAATTGCTTCAGAATTGAAAGTTGAGACAAAATCTAAGAATCCTTAATTGATTTAATTAAATTGCCACCTCTCCTTGATCAGAATTTATAATTTAACAGGGTAATTTTCATGAACAATTTTCAACAAATCAACAAATACATTCAGAATGATTTGACAACAACCGATGGTTCAGCATGCAAATGGGTCAACTATATGATTCCTTTCAGGAACTGTGAAGTGTTGAAGACTTACATTTGTATCCGTCATTACATATATGTATTCATTCTTGGGGTCAAAGGCCATATCCTGTGCGATGGCGCTAGTAGAATCCACCAGAATCTCGTCATACTCATGCGCTCTCTCTGCAGACTTCAAGACAACCTGGATAGTGAGGGAAAAAAGAAATATTCATTAAACAAAACAATCGATCATCAAAGCTATTTCTTGTAGAAAACTAACAATGAAAGTCATGTCACTTAACAGATAATAACATGTATAGAAAGAAGAAAAGAAATTAAATTTATAACCTTCAAATGCTCTAATGTCCAGAAGTCATTTCAGAGACCAATAATAATTTGATAAATCATTTTCAAAAACATTTTGATTTTAAATAAATATTTTCCCCAGTTTCTCTAAAAACAATTAGTTTTGAGAACTGATGTTTGATGTTAATGGGGAAGAATAATTCTGATGGTATACTTTAATTCATATTTTTAACCAGTGTAGCTCAGTTTCCAATGAATGGAAATCAACTTAAAATTCTCCTCTATAGTTCGAATCTGACTTCTTATCCAACACTGTTGACATAAGGGTCAGGGTCTCTGGGCAATAATAATTCAGAAAGTACTTCTGCCCCATACTTTATTAATAATCTATTACTTTTTTTAAAGATCCACCCCAAGTGGGAAGGAAAATAGCATTTAAACTTAAATAGTATTTCTTGGTAAAAGTTTTTCTGAATGAGCTACCTTTTTGAGATATCCATCTCCGGTGCCAATGAAAGCTATGGTGTGTTCATTGACCAGGGTAACAGCAATGGCAGTAAGTTGCCGACCAGGGAAGGTGATGACCGGCGACTTGACCACAGGACTGATACCAACCACCATGGAGAAGCTCTCCAGGTTGATGTTGCAGAGGTATTCATTGTCTTCCTCTATGTTGTGGATCACCAAGCCGCTCTGTAGCAAGGAAAATTCTTTTTAAAATTTTGTCTGAAAATCTTACATATCCATGATTAATAAACTGTATACTATCTTTATATTAATAAGGCAGACAAGATTTCTGGATACCAACTGAAATTCAAGACATTTTGGAGTATGTGGGATGTAGAGAATATGACAGGGGGTACATATATACCTTAGCATGAAACAATAGTGATAAATCTAAATACAGAAGATTTACTCTTGAAGCAGGGATAACCAGGCCACTCTGTAACAAACAGTTGATTCAAATACATATGTGAATATTGTTAGCATTTATCCAAGCACTTATCTTATCTACTGTAGTCACATCAACATAATGTAGTTCTATTCAGGATAGAATAAAAAAATTTTGATCAAGTTTTTTGTGGCCATGTCACATGTACATCAGTATATGGATGTATATCTTTTTATTGGTATGTATTTCTGCTTTTGTGTCTGTCTGTCACGACAAAAAGAGTTTATAGAATTTGGCATGTAAAAGAGAAAATATAAAAGATATGCAAGTTATTATGACACCAATTTTATTTGTGTTACCCTATCTTTTCTTCTAACTAAAAAACAACAAAGCATCTTATCAGCAGAAAAGGACCCATCAACATCATTTTCTTGATTTGAAATTGTTTAAACAGTTTGACAGTGCAATACGAAAAAATTCCAACATTGAATAATCATTTACAAAAATTCAGCAATATCCCTGTAAAGAACTGAATTCCTCTTTGAGTGCAAATGGTTTAATCACTCAGTGTAACATGATCTCACTGCAAAAACTGCCAACTCTAAATCATCTATTTATTAGAAAAGCATAGATTGCTCCTCATGCAGCCTGGTGTAAATGGTCTCCTCACATTGGCCCAGTCTGAGTGTGTTCACAGCACACATCATGTCACCATCTTCGGCCCAGAGGACTTCGATGATGTGACACCATATGGCTTTCTGTCACATGGACCCCCAAAAACCAACTCTGAAATACTTCATGGCCATTGTGTTTACAGATGCCAGCTGAGGCCTGGATTAATTTTTTCAGATCTAATTTTGCAGTTTAATACGGCTGGAACCGTCTGCCAATCAAAGAATCTGACCACATGATTCATGCAAAGCTGCGTGTTTAATTAGCCGGGATCACAATATTTGACCAACGATGTTGACATAACTCTGAAGATGCACAATCCACGACTCCATAGAAAAACCATGGGTTTCAAACTAATGGGAATACCATTGGTAAAGTTGCTTGAATCACAATTTTGTTAATTATCATGTCCAACAATGCTCTGTCCCACTGAGGACGAAAGCGATATGGCGCAATCGGGAATATTGCTAAAAGGTTACAAACCCCCTTTCAAAAAGTGACGTGCTAAAAAGTAAATGAATGCAAAGTCTCCTATCTTATTGTCAGCTTTTGAATCCGATTCTGGAGCAGTTGCGTGACATATCCCTAAAAAATCAGAATAAAGGATTTGAAAAATTGATTTTCATGAATGATAACGTCCAAATGTTGCGGACTGGTAACCCTATCTGCCCTGCAGGGTTCCGAAACCTAACAGTGCATCACCAATATGACATCGGTGCTACTTGGGGACAACTCATCTACATGACAATAGAAATAGAGACCTTCTGTTGACACCAACTATTGTGACACTCTGTGTCTTCGCTTTGAATTTACATGTGCTTTGACGAATGCTTAAGTCTTAAATTATACTTTCTTCTTGTGATTATTCTTACATTTCAATAAAGTAATTCAAAGCTTTAATATTTAAGATTGATCAGCAAAATTATATAAATTCATTTTGAGTTCAAAAAGAAAATCTACCTTCAACAAGGTTTCTTTGCACAACTCCCAACTTGTTCAAGAACCAAAATGAAATGGTTGCAGTGATAATATGTTCTTGCAGCAAAAAATATTTAAAGAACTAAAATTTCAATATATCATGAACTTGTCTCTTTAGGGCACATTCAACAAAGGGACCACACAGTCGCTAGACTCAGCTCCAGAGCAAAATTTGTAAAATGCATGTAATATTGTATTGATGTTTATCATCTTAACCGAGTGTTGAAACTCAGACTGAGAGTTACTCTTGAACAGGGCAATAACATGCTTATATGTGATGTATATCTGCTTCTCCACTCGCCTCCATGTTGGCGTGATGGACTTACCAGCCGAAACTCCACTTTATAGCAGTGTTAATGGTGCATGGGGGCAACTTATTGCACAACAGATGAGGGAAAAACTCCCCACAAAGACAAACATAGTCTTGTACAGCTTCTTAGGCAACTAATCTGGCATTTCAAATCAGGGGACAACTTTTCTGTTGGGTAAATAACATTAACAGATAAAAGAACTGCGACGCCGACTATGGTGCAGTTGTCGTGACAATTAGATGAAGAACAGACGTCTAACAGATAGAGCCACTCATAAGGGCTTTTTGATGTCTCTCATCAACACACTGCTAAAAAAGGCGCAAAAAAATATTTTAAGACTCTTAAAATGAAATAGAATATTTTAATGATTTTCAGTTGTGTTATCTGTATAACTTGAGTCTGTTTCCACCCATGATGATTTCTAGATGTCGGACAAGAATCTGTAACATCATTTTAATGATCATGGTTTTATAGATTATTGTCTACAGCCATACTTTTTAGTCATATTGAGTTTTAAGAAGAATCTGAAGAGGGAAGCAGCTAATAAAAATACCATTCTTGTCTTGGGAAGTTTATCATGTGTATGTCTACCCAAGACGATGATGGGTATAGATGATGATTGAAAATCTCAAGAAACAAAAGATCATTCCATTATTTCTACAAAAGAGCTTCAAAATAAATATATCATAAAAATTGGTTTCAGTCGAAGATTTAGGTAAAAAAGAAAATCAAATATGAACAATATTATTTTTTTGCTCAGCGATTTGATAAATACATTCAGCACTAATATACCACAGGGCTTGACTATAAAACAAACTCATTACAATAATTTCTTTCAAATATTTATTGGAATGAGGAAATCAGTTGTGCTAGTCGGTTCTATTTAAATTTTACATGTACATGCTATTTCTAGATATATATTTCTATGGATATTAAGTTTTCATTATAAATATTACATATATGATTTATCTCAGACAACGTGGCATTTTGCACAACATGTAATCACTACACTTGTCAGAATATCTGTAAAATTAATATTTCAACAAAAGTCTAGTATCTGCAGGTATTTTCTATCTGTCTGACATAAGGAATTTTGTACCGTGGCACTTTGTTTATTTGTGCACATGTCCCGCTGGTGACATTTCCTAACGAGGTAATTAATACTACAGTGGAATGACAATTGCCTCTTAGTCAATTAGAGTTATTATTAATGAAAGAAAGCCTATAGCAACACATATGATGCATTAGAACATTTCCAACACTAAAATTCTAATGAATGATACCAGATGTGTAAGTCCAAATTTATTTCAGATTCCATTCAGATCAAGCCATTTGTTTTGGATGAAATGAATGAATGTGAGAAATTGAAATAAAATTACTAAAATTTATCAAATATGTGAAACATGCTTCTGCCTTGCATAATCATTTAGTGACAAACACTTTATTGCTCCTTCAACATTTTTGAAAATTTCTCTTTGATCAGTTCATTGCAAAGAAATGTTCAATATATTTGACTATGAATGTACCTAAACATATGAAAATAATATTTGAATGAAAAAAAACCTTCCCTTATAAAAGATGCTGAATTCTGACACCAATAAATCATCCAACTGTAATTAAAAGCCATTGCATCAGAATTCAAGCACACAGCGAACATCAAGAATATTGAATCAGATGAACATTCCAAGGTCAAGTTAATGACAAAAATATCATTCATAAGACACCCCACAGATAAGTCACAGCAGGACTCAAAACCCTTCTTGTAACGAAGGTAATAAAAACACTGAGATGTTGCCAATTAAGCGCGTGAAAGCTATATTCTACCTGTTAAACAAGGCTAGATTGACGGAATTTACCTCAGTTACCCAGCATGCATCACAGTTATATTTCAAGAACCCTTTACCTCACTTGAAAAGTCTAATCAACACTGTGATTTTGCCAACTAAATACATGAAAGTTATATTCTACGTGTTAAACAGGGCTATATTGACGGAATCTACAACAGAAACCCAGCATGCATCATAGTCATATTTCACGACCCCTTCACCTCGCTTGAAAATTCTAATCAACACTGTGATTTTGCCAATTAAATGCATATATGCAGGTATATTCTACGTGTTAAACATAGCTCCATTGACCCAGCATGCATCACAGTCATATTTCGCAGGCACTTTACCTCCCTCGCAAAGTCTAATCAACGTTAATTCAACTAAATCTTTCAAAACATAAGTCCATTTGTCATATTGTCAGGGAACTTCCTCTCATCAAATGTGTATCTGAGTGATCACTTCCCGTTCTACCTGAGTTCAGCAAATTCTTCTCGGTCTATTATGAGGACGACGCTGATTTTCTTTTATGGCTACCTTAAAAAACCTAAAATCAATACGGCAATGAGAATCTGAAGGTAGTTCTGTGAAGGCTGAACGATACTATTGTGAGTAGGAGTGATGATATCTCTTTTATTACCAGCTTTCAAAAACTTTAAATTGCTGAAAAAATCCAAACTATTGAGAGATAAGACATTAGAGGGCTACTATTGTGGGGACGGGAATGATTCCATTTTATGACAACGTTTAAATCCCTAAGATCGATGCAAAACCAGAACCTATAGAGAGATATAACTTAAGATGATCGTGGGTACAAAATTCCATAAGATACCAAGAGTTTTCCTGTTTTCCAAACATAAAACATTGTAGAAAAGCTGCTTTATGAATTATGCAATGGTTGCAAACGCACATTCAAACTATCTTCATTTCACTACTTAATACCCATGGGTATTTGCAGGAGCCATAATTTTTGTGTAGTTGTCATTTCTGATGAAATTGGTCTAGGAAAACTTGGATCTTTTGAAATGTGGTATTGAACTCTGTAGTCATAGAGTTATTTCTCATGTAAATGAATCTATGATGCCAGAAATATTTTTATCACAGGACATAAAATATGACTGGAATCTATTTCATTTAAATAAACAGATTATGACAGAATTTTCAAAGAACTCAAAGAAGAATTCTGCTAAAATGATTTTCCTGTTCAAGGAATATCAAAAAGGATCAATAGATGAAATTATCTTATCCCCCTGCCATAAATGAACAATCTCGAAATTTACCAGCAGATGCAGTAATATTTAACATGTCCTGGCCAAAGCCTGAATCATTTCTTTTACAAACAAAATATATTATTCCTTAATATTGACCACAGGAAATCATTTGTCATTTTCTAATTCAAAATATTCATAACATCCACATATTGTCAGTTTCTATGAACTCACCCTGAAAACAGAAAATACTTTACAGCATGTCAAAGACAATTAAACATGATCAATGAAATCTATTGGAAGCATAATTAATAAGTCTATGACCAAATCCCAAATATTCCAAAAAAGATTTTCAAATTGGAAAATGACATCGCACAGATGTTACAAGAATACTAATGTTATCATACGTAGGCAAACATAGAATGTAAGTGTTGAAGGCTTTGTATCTAACCAATTTCTCAAGCAGAACAAGATAAGATATGGAGGGGGAACGGCAGGAGTACTGAATGAACCGCTGTGGATCTAGTACTTCTGACTGTATGAGAATATCTGCCTGTGAGTGTTGTGTGTAACAAATCAACTCCACTCTCTCTTCCGCCTTTGAACTCTACACTGTGAAACCCGACAAGTATAGATCTTGACAAGTAGGCATGTGAAACTTGCATAGGAGAAACATATTTGTTTATCTCTCTGACAAATCTAAGCATAAACTTTGGGTTAAATGTCATTGAAATGACAATATAATTGGATGCTTGGGGTGAAATTCCAGCACATATGCTGGAGACATTGAAACCCATCTCGTAAAAAGTGTCCTTTATATACTTTTGTCCTTTAACCATCCAAAACTAAAAAATAACATAATGAATATTTACAAGGGCTATATTTTAAACATGTGGTAACTCATGATTAAACTTTCATTGGTAAATGTCAAAATAGAAATCAAATATTCATCCAAAATGATTAACCAAGATTTCCTTTAAATCTCAAGTTACGCCAGTGCTTACAGTAATGCTTTGGTAAGGTATAAGATTACTATACAAAGCTGAAACATGTCTCAAACTAAAATTGTTAGGGGTTGGGTTTTTTTCAAAATAAAACAAATTTGGAGCGGCACAGATATTTCAAAGTTGTGAACATAATTGAAGAGATTTGTTTCCAAATTTGAACACAATTTTTTTATAATTTAAACTGTTTGTCACTTTTCAATATTTTTTGTAAATAGAATCCAGGAAAGTAGCAATTCAGAATAGCAGCAAAAATGATTCTGTCTCATAAATAAAAGTTAATTGAAAAATTAGGATTTTCTTTCCTAAAGTGGTTGCTGTATTTAGCCCTGCTAAGTCAGTAAATGTATATGTCCACAATGGATATGATTACAACAGGACAAGCCTTATACCGATACTTCCTTCCTCCAGATCAGAAGAGCTCGCTTCAGAACTCTTCCATCAAAGGAAGAGAATTGTACACTCCCTGAGCTATTGACTACATATGAATCCACCAGTTCCTCATTTTCTCATCCATACATTGACCCATTAGAGAAAATTCATTTCCATTTATTTTCAGTCACATTGTATATCTAACCGAATATTTGGACTTTGGGATCATCAAAAGGCCATTGTCAAATCCCATTAATCCCATTTCCTCTTCCTTATCATCTAGACGTCTACACAAGTCATTATATTACCTACAAATTGATTGATTTGCCATCTCTAGTCCGATATATTCATGCTTTGTAATTCAAAAGCAAAGCCAAAAACAATTTCAATATCTATATAAACAAGGTCACATTATATCCAAACATTATGCACGAGTATTTATGTAGAAATATTCTATATAGTTACATAGTTTTTGTCAAAATAACATCCTTTTTGCAAAATAAATCTTTCCTCTTCTTTAAATTTTTACTCTTATTATATTCATAAACATTCTGAAAAATTAGTAATGTTGTAAGAAAAAATGATAATACAAATATTCTCAAGTCATAAAAATCAGAATTATGAATTCTTGTAAAAGTATGATGTCTGGATATTAGAGACAAATTCAATAAAACGCAAGTGAGCTTATATGAGCTGTCTTGAAGTGGAACCAAATTCATCAAATACAAAAGTGACAATAAAAATGGTCAACTCAGAAAAAACCAACTCCAAATTCCATAAATGGCAATGAAAAAGTAATTGGGTACAAACAAAAATAATTGAAATTCCGGAATGATGTTGACAGATGGGCAAGCAAGTAAGTACAGACTTGTCTTCAGTTGACAAGGAATGAGAAAGGCCAACAAGGTAGAAACAGGTTCTGACGGCGCCGTCTTGATGCCAGGAATTCTATAATGGCTAAAATACAAGATGCCAAGCCAGCCTGTCCTTTACAAGGTCTAACTACAGCGCCTGTCAATATGGATAAGCTTGTGAAGCCTGCAGTTAAATACGAGACAATTTACTTCCAGAATTGGTAGTCTTCCTAAAGATGTGTGCCAGATACGGTACCGGTGGAATTAAAAGAGGTCACTAAAGATAGTTGCTTTGGGAAATGGGAATACGTACAAGTCATTATCTAAATGGCAAATAAATTTGCTGTTTCAGGAAATACTCTTTGGGCAAATCTGACTTATTGATAAATGTTGTTTTAGGGCTAATGTAGGGCTTTTGTGAAAGTTTTTTCAATAATACCAACATTTGGGTATACAATCAGATGAAAAAATTTATTTATTTTGTTTGTGGTCTTTAAAAGTTATATGCATTTGATTTTTAAACACACTTTGCACATCTCCTATGAAACAGAAGATTTTTTAAAACTTTTTACCAAGAACTACATCAAACGATGAATGTATCTAGATATCAAACATATATACATAAAAAAACGTCTACAAAAACAGTCAACCTTCAAATAACAAGGGTCAATATTTGTGCTTAGTTTGAAATAAAACAATCCTAGAAAAACTGTGACATATGCAAGAAAAATCATTTCAGGGTAAGATTCGACCTTTTCAACAAAACATACATGACACCGATCACACCGGATACTTAAGCGTTTCCTTCAAACATAGTGACATATGCGTGAAACCTTTTTTTCAAAATAACACATAACTTGGATCACACACATACATCAGTGTTTCCCCTGCAAGTTGTGACAGTATGCAAAGAAATGGTTTCAGAAAGCATGACAGTAGACTGCTGTGAGAGTTTATACCATTGCACTGAATCCTCCCGTGTGATTTATGGCACTGGCATTTTGTTAATATAAGATGCTCAAAGAAAATGTCAGCACAGCTCTTTGGGACTATCAATTTAGGATTGAGAATTTTTTTCACTTTTTTAAGAAATCTTGACAGATATATACATCCTGTGAGAAGAATACTTCTTTAATATACAAAAGATTCATAAAAGCTTATAAACATGATGTCAATAGCCCCACCCTTGCATTTCTGTACAAAAAAGTGAACAGTTGAGGAATTGTATGCACTTACGTCGCATAAGAAACTAATATTTCAGTGATTGATCAATGTTGTACAGTCTTTTCAGTTGAATTTACAGGAATATTCGGTTATTTGAAAAAGACTTGTAGGATCTACTGCAGCTGAAGATTGATCTTACTAATGAATCAAGGTGAATAAATATTAAAATTGCAAGACAAAATGAGCTATTCAACAAAAAGACATTAAGCTCTGCTAACCCATTTTCCTATCTCCTAAGATTTTAAGGTGTTCACACTAAAATGGCTACATGAAGTTTTCCTTTGATACATGATACCTTATTCTTTGACTTCAGATGAACTAAGATGCTATATACACTCAAGAAAATATTTTTTGTATGAACAAATAATTTATGGGGAAAATTTGACCATTTTAAAAAATATTCTTGAGTGTTTTTATCACAAAATGCTGGATGAAAGACAGAGTGACTACAAATGTAATGTTTAGCGACACTTCGACATTAGAAGTCAACCATCTATAAAATATTTTATTTGCAGCATCGTTGACATCTGACATCAGTCTGACCTTAAAAAAGAAAAAATATTTATCTTCACTAGCCTCATTCTGGTTGAATGAGGGGATAGTGACTGGTCATTATAAAATGGTCGGATGATTTGTTTCGAAAAAAGATCCATAACTACTTTTTGGTACAGTCCAGGTCTAATTACTACAACAAGAGGTGATTATCGGTTGGTCATCTTGGTCACGTTGTGTCCAGACATCTACTTGAATTCAGCCACCAGAGGGCGTTCACGTAGGTCATGAAGAGCGAACGGTTTGCTGACCAGTTCGGAGACCGGAGGGAGAAAACAGATAATAGCCCGTTAGTAGACGAGGGTAGACCTTGTTTCAAATGGTCGCGCCTCCGAGATCTATCAATAAACGTTCTCATTAACTTCATTGTTGAAGAGCTGGCTTCCTGTGAAAGTGCTGACTAGACATTTTACTTGTAGTTCTAAGAGATCCTCGGAAGCCAAACCTTTGTTAGTTACTTGAAAAAATCCCATAAACCTGAAGTGATCCTGTTTTGACTACAAAAGGATTTTGTTGTCGATGATACCTCTTATCATTTTCATGGATAACATGCCACTGAAATTATGTTATGCTCGTGCAGATAAACCAAGAGTTCTATGCAGGCACTCAAAATATTTTCAAAACTTCCCTATCCTACACTTGAAAATGATGGTTTTGTTTATTTTCAATTTCTATGAGAATATTTCCAATGTTACCACCGAACTGTAAAAATTCCCAAACTGCCACATAATGACTCACGATGACAACAATATCATTTACAGATGATCCATATCGTCCAAATTGAAAGTAATAATTTTTCAAGAAATGATATGCGGAGGTGTTAATGCATGTCATAATCCGTCCACCTGTTACCGCGCTTCGGAAATACAAAGAACATTAATCACGACATCATAAAATATTGATTTGTCATCACCTCCGCTTCCTCTTTTTTAAACCTTCTTTGAAACGTGCCTATTTTCCACTGAATAATGTCTCTACATTAGGATCATTTACATAGGCATACCACATCGGCAAACAAGACTACATGTCGGTGATGGATTCGAGCAGCTGCTTTCTGACTTCTTGATGGTTAATTACCATAATTAATTTAACATTCTAGCATCAGAATTCAATCTTGTGTTCAAAACATGTCATCGAAATGTTTCAATTTTACATCAACTGAGTTTTGGGACTCTGTATAACTGAGTTCACAAACTGAGCTATGCTTAAAATTTAACCGTCTTGGATAAATAGTGGTATGGGTTTGTGTTTAGAAATGTGATGAAATTATTGATTAGGTTTGCATTTAATTGGATATGACTCAATCAACACTCGTTACATGCACAGAAAATGGCCATTAAAAGGTTCATGAGAAAATGCAATAAATCAAAGCTAATACATTATTAATTCAAAATTCATCGGTCAATTGAACTATGCCAATCTCATTAAATTGCACAGATGAAATTTCCTATTTTTATGACTACAAAATTAAAGTCCTCAACAGCTTGCATTTAATTTGACAAATGATGAAAACTGAATTGGAATAGACCATGCTTATTTTTCAATTTATTTCTAAACAATGCCTTTTATTCTTTTGATCGAAATTTAATGGAAATTTGATGAATTGACCTAAAGGTTCATTTAGCTTAATAAAAGATATAAATGACAAACCCATTAGCCTTACAATAGTTGTTAGAATGGTTGAAAATTAATTTTGACTGGAATCAAAATTATACTATTGAAATTATAATCATAAAACATAAACTTTAGCTTTAAAATAATTATTTTTAAAAAAGACTCAATTTTATTTCTTAACAAGAATTTTGAAACTAAGCATTTTCCTCTAAAAACAATTTTTTATTATTCATACCTGTTGATTGCAATTTCCACGTGGTCCAACTCTCAAGTATCCACCTCCACTCACAGATTTGTTGCCTTGGTGACACAATTTGATATTTTCCAGAATTTTGGCACGAACCTCGCGCATAGGGTACACACATACAGCTGAATCAGTCCGATCGGTATCTTCGTTGAAGCGTGAGAAAAGACCTATAAGGATGTCATCTTCCTCCCCGAGAAACAGGGCATCTCGCAGGGTAGATGCCGGTTTCACAACAGACGAGGACTGAATCTCATTATAATCGACCCCATCTACCTCACACTTCAGGGGTACATCAGCATAGGAAAAGAAATTTGGATCTTTCTGACAGAGCTGGACAATTTTTGAAACATTTTTGGTCTGTCGGTCGAGGGATTCCCGCTGTACCGTCAAGAAGTAGCTGAAATTGGTTGAACTGAATCCGGATACATATTTCACTCGATATGACGGACTGATCTCCCGTTTTAGATATATGGATGATGATCTTCCTTGTAAAGCGTTAGTGACAGCCGCTAAAGAGAATTTATCTTTCCGTAGACTACGACTGCTGATAGCTGGTACTTCATCGCGGTATATACGGTCTTCTCGTGTCCGTCCTGTGAAGGTTGTACCCACGTACAGGACGTCGTGGTTGAAGGGACCGGGAGCTACGAAAGCCACTGTTGATGCATTTGGTTCATTAGAAGCTACAGCGTAGTCCGTGATCTGGTCACCGGTGTAAAACTCTTTTACTCTTGATACATTGAGTAAGTTCCTTGTCTCACAGGCACCTTGGTATACACTTCCACATGTCACTAGCTTGTTCCTGTTGCGATCTATCAGTAATATCTTGTTGTAGTTGGGAGTCCCTTGTTTGTCATAGGAACACTGGGCGGGGGCAGGGGCACAGTTGGGACTGTCATTCTTTGGGCCGGTTGTCGCCTCCACCAGGAGGGTCAGGTTTGAATCCAGTTGATAAATATGGTTCACCCCACCAACATACACAACCCCTGTCTCGTTATCAATAGTCATATGTGTCAACTGGCGTCCTAGGTAGACACCACATACAAAATGGCCACAGAGTCCCAAAATGAGGGACAGACCAGCAATCTTTACACCCATAATACTAAAGGACATCTTGTCGCTGGTACATCCTCCGTCAGTTTATAAATCAGGGCAGCCTTCCATCATGGACTTGTGTAAGCTCGGCTAATAGACCCACCTTCGGTTTCCTGTGGGTATCAGCGAAGTAGTCAAGTAGAATCCCAAGCTCACATCATCTGAAAACACAAGAACATGTTAGTTAGAACAGCGCTGGGCTCCAAGTGGTCTCTACTTAGCATACTACTGCTGGCAATTATTGCCATCATTTTCCCAGCTAGGCTACTGGCAACTTCTCGCTCTTTGAAGCCCTTCAAACTGCGTTTATTTTCTGCCAACTATATGAGCAAGTTGATGTAGAAACACAGATTTGATGAGTAATTTGTGTATTTGTGAGAGAGACTCCTCAGCACAGGCTTCAATCACAGCCCGTTGGTGCCAGACTTTACATTATACACTTCATCAGTGTGACTATGTTAACACAGCTACCTCCTCTTGCTCATGGAACCACATGTGCTTTGTATCAGAGTTATCAAGCTGAATATCTGCACAGGGCAGAGATAACTCCATAACTAAATTACTTTTTACCTATCAAAAATACACAAATCTTGTTTAGATTCTTAGAAAAAACATTAGTCCACTGAACTTATCTGTCAGAGGAGATAATATGTAAAATGGCGTTACCATAGCAACTATCTCATTATGACTGCCAGGTAATATTTGGATGAAGACGATTTTTTTTAAACGCAAAAAAAAATCATTTAAAATTCCACAATATTTAGATTTCAAGCATTCCTGAGAAGTATGTTGACGCAACCACAGATTTATTTCGACAGTAAACACAACTCCAACAAAGCACAATGGCAAAAATTTGATGACAATTCAAGACACAGCTCCTTCAAAGTATACCCTAAACACCATGTAAACTTGGGTTCACAACACAGATCCGATATCATATAATCACTATACCAAACAGCCCTGGTCCCATGTGTATGTTATTATTTCCAAGGACAAACTCACAAACTAGGCTCCCTGAATTTGCTGAGTATGAGAAAAGTTGTAAGAAAAATGGAAGTGGATTCTGATGTCGAAGTGAACGTAGACACGTTGTCTCGAGGTTGCCGGGTCTTCCTGACCATATGACCAATTACCACCCTGACACTTGAGCCGAGTTAAAGAGGCGGATGTACTCTCCTAACGGGCAAGCTATTGGAATCTTGCAGAATATTGCTTGGTAATAACACTGATATTCAATACTCTCAAGTTTACATTAAATTAATTTTCTAGCATTTGACAGGAAATGTTTCAGCTGAAGTAAATAAACTGATGAAGGTGATAACGCTTAACAAATTTTTAAATAATTAAGAAAAGGAAAAAATTCCTGCGTATTGAATTTCAATATGATATCTAAAAGGATCGGTATGTAGATAGTTATTTAATAACTATTGATACATATTTTCTCCCATTTGACAAGAATTTTCAGCATTAAAGTAAACCAATCGATGTGATAAGTCTGATCTTATTTGTAAATAATTACAAAATTTTCATACTACATTATAATGAACAAATTTTCATGAATACTATAAATACTGTTTGTTGGTTGTGAGTTCATGATCACATCAAAAAGAAAAACATCCATCACAAGATTAACATTACTTAATTATTCACAGACTGCAATGAATACAAAGAAAATTCAAATATAAATGACCATATGTTTACATTCATTGCAAACAACATATTAAATTCTTGGAATAAGCTTCTAATTAACACTTTTAAATTCCATTACATATATGAGGTAAGCCTGCATAAAATGGTTAATTACTTCCAAGCAAGCAGAAATATCAAACATGCGAAAGCTTTCACTAAGTTCAAACTTATTTGAAAATTTAATGACCAGCACCTGCTAAGATTCACCTCAACATCAATAGGCATCCTTTTCAATTACTTTTAACTACCTTCGCCTGATAAAGACCTCACAACATCTGAAAACATGTGTGCCCTAAGCCGTCTTCATAACCTGGTTATTAAGAACAGCCGAATCAAACATTGGCAACCTTTCACCTGCAATTAGTTAACACCTGCCGAATTACCTGTTCACAGGTGCAGAAAACAAATAGGCTGGAACTGATATAAACCAGTCAAGCAACTACTGAATAATTACAGCCCCAGAGTTAATCCTTCCTTAAGAACTTGTTCCTCCTCAATAGTTAATCCTTCTTTGAAAACATGGTCCTCTGAACCTTACTAAATACCCCCTGGGGTCATCAGTCTTTCACACCTTGACCCCTCCCCCCTTTCCTCTCTCCCCCTTCTTGTAAACTTGGACCCCTACCACCTTCCCCTTTCTTGTAATCCGGACCCCCTTCGATTACATCCTTATTCCTTCTGCATGGCAAAAGCTAGGGAGTAACCAAATCCAAAGCTTAACAGCTCATTAATGAAAACTAAGTATTTGCCCATGCTAATCAGGTGGTAGGTAGTCCAGGAAATTAGTGCAACACCAGGGAAGCTTTTAAACTTCAATTCATCCAATTTCCCAGCCAACTGTTCACTCTGGAAGTCTTGTCATGCCGCTGCGTTCTAATTGCCCAGAGACTGCCCAAGCTGAAATGGCTGCCACCGAAGACTCGTACAAGTCAAATGTTACATCACCTTCTAGTCTTAGCTCCACCACTCTCAGGCCTGTAATCTGATTAGCGATATCAAGAATAGATAAACTTGGTTTTAGGACTGACTGAATCATTAACCCTTCCATGTCACTGCCGCTATTAGCTAATAAATTCTCTTCAGCCTGCTTGGCTATCTGATCCTCTTTGACACTGATGTGGTTACCAGTTCTATATGAACCAGTTTTCTGCTCATGTTAACCCTTTCTCTGCTTATCCTTAAATGCCAATGGTGGGTGAGAGATGATTAACCAACAAATTTTGAATAGTATTGTTATCTAATCCTCTTTAACCCCGACTCTAGTTGGTAAAAAACTAGTCTTGGTGTAATTGGCTATAGTGGAACTTCATCAGATCTATGCAGGGTATGATCTAACCTAATTCACATTTGCTAGGGCAAAAGCTTCTGATATAATATTGGCAAAATGAGGTTTCATTCTCTATAATTTTCAACACAGACATACAAAAAGTAGAATGAATAATTTCTTATGGATAGTCAACTTCTTTATTGCATGAATTGCCATAAGAAATCATATTGACTATCCATAAGAAATTATTTGTTCTTCTTCATCAATCCAGCTTCTAAAATGCCCCTTAAGGAAGATACACAAAGTAGTGCTGATGTTTACAAAATTACCATTTATATTGATGACATGGCCATAAATGTTGTTTGCAACATAGAAAGGATAAAGCCTATCTCCTGGATTATCCTGGCTAGTGACTTACCCCGCAGAAGGGATAGAACTATGTATCCTGTTTAATGAAGCTTTTCCTATCATTCCCCTATTATACTTAGCTTTAGAGTGAACAATTGGCATACTTTAAGAGTAGCCAATTAACAGGTATCACATCTTAACAAAGTTGATAATCCCAGATTGAACATGGGTTCACGATAAGCTTTTCTGGAACATAATTGCATACACAGTTTAAGGGCTAATCAGATAATCCATACAAGCTTGATTATCTAAGTGGGCGACTTATACGGACATCAAGTAAAAGGTTGACTCCTAATGACCCTATTCCTCCTAATTCCTATCATTAACCAGAGAATATTTCAACCAGCTGGATTATCCTGACATGTGATATATCGACATAAGTAAAT
This sequence comes from Phorcus lineatus, assembly GCA_921293015.1. Lineage (NCBI taxonomy): Eukaryota > Metazoa > Mollusca > Gastropoda > Trochida > Trochidae > Phorcus > Phorcus lineatus. The sequence continues at coordinate 17,388,165 of OV121086.1, read as the reverse complement.
GGGTTAACAATTAAGACCTGTTTAAAGATTGTACTTCTACTATTTCCATTTATTAACCAGAAAATCTTGAAACACTTCAACCACCAGGTTATGGAAGTTGACGACTTACATCGATAGCAGGAAAAGAGTTAACTATTCAGTCCTGTTTATTACCTACCACATTCTATTATTAACAAGTAAATCCTTAAACCTTTTAACTGCTACATTATCCAAATGGATTACTTATATCAGTACCAGCTAAAGGGTTAACGAATAATTCCCTTTTAACGATCCAATTTTACCTCTTCCTGACCAGCAACCCCTTTAATCAGCTAGATTGTCCAACTTATGTTTGACGATGTAAAGGGTTAACTATTGAGTCCTGTTTGACAATTGTACACCGACCACTTCCTATTATTAACCAGTCAATCTTTAAACCTTTCAACTGCTACATTGTCTAAAGTGAATGACTTATATCAGCAGCAGTTAAAGGGTTAACCATTAAGTCGTGTTTAATGATCCTATTTTTACCATTACTATAACCAGTAAATCCTTTTCAACAGGGTTAGCTACCTGATCCCAGTGACACTGATGTGGTTACAGAGAAGACTTGACAGCTAATTAGGGTTAAATCTAGACGGGACGTTTCCTTGTCAGCTCTTATTGCAATGAATGAGATCCCTAACACTGAAATTTGAAAAATAGATTTTTTGTGATGGAATTTGAAAACTAAGAGCGAACTGAATGAATTGAAATTCGGATGCCGTTTTCTTAATTTCAACTATGATTAATTCTATCTTTGATGTCTAGGATATTGGAGCCAGGCCGATTTGATTTGATCTTGGATTTTGAAATTAATATAAGCTTGAAGTGGACAGGGTTAAGTAGTTGTGCCACTTAATGTTAGAGTCATTTACAGGGACGTCAATGCGGTTTAAAAACTCCATGTGCCACTTACATTAAACATTAAAGAGAATGAATCCAATCTGTTTGATTACATCTCGATTGACACTTGTGCCTTTATTAATGGCATTATAAGCATATTCTTTCCTGAATTAGTTCTCATGAAATATGACCTGTGATCCTTGAAATTATAATCTAAAATGAAATAGCAAGATGAGAGAAAATTACCCAAGCAAAGTTATTTCCCACTAATAATGTAAATGATCTGTATGATTGACCAAAAAAAAGTGATGTTTTCTTCAGTTTGCTTTTTGTGTTTGAAAATTAGATTATTATTTATAAAATAAGTCATACTTAACCTTCTTTATTGGAACAGTATTTCTCTGGGTATGTTTAGTATCGGAATTCAGCTGTAACAGGATAATTCATCTATCTTTCAATGATAACTTCTGAAACCCAGTCAACCAGGAACTTAATTCAATAAGTGAGTGGTTTAGATTCAAAATACCAACATTGGAGATCAGTAAACAAAATTATTTTTTTCAATTAGGAAGACTTTAGATGCTATTGTCACCCAATTGCCAAATTTCATGAAAATTTTTTTTGAAAAATGAAAAAGATTTACCATAGATAAAAAAAAAAAAATGAAAAATGACAAAGATTTACCATAGATATATCTATGGTAAATCTTTGTCATTTTTCAATTTATTTTTTTTATGTATATGTATGTGTAAAAATTTAGGTTCCTCATACCAGATTTGGTTATATATCTTTGCCTCTACAAACAATCGGCTTCCTAGTGCATAGACATACACATACATAAACAGAGGTAATCAGAATTACTCAGAGTTGTTTTTGCCCAATAGCACATCCAAATGCATCCTTAAACAAAACAAAATGAGTTTGTACTTCTGTACAAACCAAATAACGAATTCCTGTTTGTCGTTTTGAGCAAATATAAGACAGAATGTCTGAGCAGAAGAACATTACTAGCTGTGGAGTAATGACTAGAATACCTGCATGGGATTGTTCTGCAGGACTGCAGGTGGCGAACGTATCATGTCTTCCATGATGGCAGATAAAAACTCGGCCATTTGTCAAACAATACATTATTCTGCAACAAACCCTGTGAACAAGTGTAGAGGTTACTGCGGAACTTCCGAAATAACACTGCCGTTGTATGCGAAAAACTTCCAAAAAAACTTGAGGATGAATATACAGAAAACTCAGCACGTTTTCACAAGCAATAAATTCTTGCATAACAAACATTGCGATTTTAAAGATACAGATGTTGAAAAACCTCCCCTCTCGTAACGACCAATAAGAATGAAACAATTTCGTTACAAAGTATGCAAAATGCAGATGTAGTTTATGACTTGTAAGTGTAGACTGGATGTAAGAGCGGAACATTACTACACATCTCGAGTTCAGTTCTGCCACATCACTGGGATTTGGCCACGCTACAGCGACAGCCTTATCGCAGTTATCATCGCTTTTCAAACAGACAAATGCAATTTGCACAACAAGATAAGCAAATAGGCCTTTTTTTTCTCCCAAAGTCAACACCAGTGAGCCTGACTCAGAGGCAAAATACACCCAAGAAACAGAAACCCTCGTCCCAGATTTTTTTTCAAAAACTAGAAAGTCATTCATCATTCTGAATCTGCCACAGACAAACATGTTCATGGTCTATGATTAGTCCCACACTTCCTAAAACCCAAAGCGACATTGAAAACCTACAAAAGACACAGTATAGTGGTGATTTGTATGCGCAGCAAAAATCAATCACTGTAATTTTACATTATCAAACCATGCCTAGTTCAAAGTCGCAGACGAAATGTCCAAATTATGTCCTGAAACTTGATAAGAACCCCAGGAGGAAATAAAGACACAGATTGCTGTAGCCAAATGAACGAGGTCCAAGTTTTCACTTTTTTGCTGGTTTCCTGTCAAGCTGCAGATATTTGAATTGAGCTAAAGTATCAGCCTAGGGAGTTGTGTGTTCTTAGAATACATTCCAATCTCAATATGGTGCACATTACACAAAATTTCACTTCCATAGCTAAACGTTTTCACACTAAATACATTATGGAAGTAATTTCTAAAAAATCTTTTCTGTTATCAAGATGGCCATTACATTTATCTTCAAATACTATTATGAGGATATGAAAATAAGCTGTTACCTAAAAACAAATATTTACATTATATATATCATAGTAAAGAAAAGATAAAAACAAATCAATCAACTGTTTCATAACAACTGGGAGTCTGGGAACTGTTACGGTTTTCTTTAACTAACATTAAAATAATGCAATGTAAATACATACATTTTTAATTTTTTATTGTGAAATCGTGACATTCAACAACATTTTTTATGCATTAAATATTACGTAACAAAGAAACTCCTTCATAACAAATTGATAAACAAACATATTTTAACTTAAGTCACATAACTTTTTCACTTATGACAACAAAAATAACATTTTTAAATTTCATTTCAAATCATAAAATATCTTTAATCTTGTATAAACTCCTCCAGAATATTTCAAGACTTTTTATCAATTCATTTCCTTTGAAGATATCATTTAATGAATACTAAAAGCAACAGGGACTCACTTGTATTCCAATCTTTCATGATAAAAACACTCAAGAAGTTTTTACCCAATTCCCTTGAGAGCATATTCAAGATATTGTATACTACTAAATTGCAAAGTATCCAATTAGCGCTAATGTAGATTGGGTGTTTTCGGAAGTAAGCGACAAAATATCTAAACGTCTTTCTTCTATGATGTAATCTAATTTAAAGAATTCTGCAATTTTTTTCTGGTCTCAAGAGGCACACTGTTTCAAGATATGCCTGACAACAACAACTTTTCTCCTGCAAATTTATTATTTTGTTCTTTGATACTTGATAAAAAAAATCTCTCAGCAAGGCCCAGAAATACATTTGTGATTAAATGCATTGTGGTAAGAAAGGAGAAATTTCTGAAAAACAATTTGGAAGCACTTTTGATAAGGGCTGATAATCTTGTAAGGTATTCAACTAAATATTATGCAAGTGTTACCTTTGCCTTCAGATAGTGATAATTGTTCTTATCAGCTTAACTACTCTTTGTGTTTACTTAACTCATAAACTTTCTTTAATAGCACTTAATGCTTCTAACTTTACATGAACATGTTAAATGTGTACTTTGAGACACCAGAGATTGCAATTACATTATTTCTCAATTGATAAATTATGAAGAAGAAAAAGAAAGGTTCAATTTGAAGTAGGACATGAAATAAAAGGATAAATCAAAGGATAAACAATGTCCATCTTTTTATGATTAGACTACAGTGCCCTACAAGTCTCTCACCAGTGTTACATGGTATTGACAGCGGCTGTCAGATGCTACAAAGGGTATGATGCTACAAAGGGTATGATGTAACATGAGATTATCTTACAATCAGCAACACAAGGACTGCAAACAACTGATTTTCAACACTCTCTGGAGATACCTATCTCTTCACTCTGAGATTCTCATACTCATTGAACTCTTCAAGTTTAGGAGACAACAATTTTTACAATCAGAATTTTTTATTCATGGCAAATGCTTTATCCCAATTCAAAATATTCATGTCATGTATATTCATATTCTATACAAAAGAGGTAATTCTCTAATGTAGGAGACAATAGTTCATGCTATGAGTTGTGTACTGCAGGCCAATAAATTTCTATGCTTAGAACTCTCTTGTCTGCGAGACAATAATCTCTTCACTAGGAACTCTCTAGTTCTGGAGGTTGTAACACTCTCATAGGACCTCTCTAATGTAGGAGGTTGTAAACAAACACACATGCTGACTACTTCTCCTTGCGTAACAATAGGGCGGTGAAAAGGTTCTCTAAGTACAGAAGGGGTGCCACCGTTTGTTGAAAATGTCAGGATATATCCCTCGTGGACGTGTTAAGGGATTGAAATAACATTTTGTATACACTATCCCAAATACTTGCCCAATATGAGAGCAATTTGGACCCAGTTTGCCATCAAGTATCTTTTGCCAGAAAAGAAACCTTTAAAACTGAACTTATGTAGGAAACAATATTCGGAGCATCATAATACTATGCAGATGTAAATTATATACAGGGAAATGTCTCAATTTACACTAATATATGCAAGAATGTTTTCAAACCATAATGGATTATCATTATTTGTAAGTGATGATCATTAAGATTCAAACAAATACTTTTACAGCCTTATGAAAGCAAACACCAGTATAAGGAAACAAGATTGTCCACAATCAATAACAACTGCATTTGTCCGAGACAAGTAATAGAACCCAATTGGTTAAATTATCCCAGCTGTGGTCCACATATTCAAAGCTAAACTCCAAATATATATGACTTCCCCCAATTAACAGATCCACCTCCAATACACATTGCACATCCTTAGATTGTTCCATGACAACAAAATCAATAAACTGCAAATTCGATGAATATGCTTTCAATTAACTCAAGGTAAATCTTTAAGTCAACAAATACACATAACAATCCCCTAGTAGATTAAACAAATACACTGTATAGAAGGCAATCTCTTAGCAAATTCAACAAACACTGTATCAATTAACTGCATGTACACTAGCAATTGGCACGGGAACCCTACCTGCACTGCAGCAGCAAGTATAGTATTCCTCTGTAGATCCTATACACACAGTAGCTCCACTAAATTGGCCCCTGGTGATCCTGAGCAAGAATCAAACTCAACTGAGAGAGGCTGTCAGAGTAAGGCACAAGAGAGAAATATACACTGGACTCGCAGGAGAGAGGTATACACTGAACTCACAGGAGAGAGGTATACACTGGACTCACAGGAGAGAGGTATACACTGGACTCACAGGAGGAAAAGGGGAGCTTATACACATCAGAGCAATGCTGTATGCAAGGCACTCTGGTCCCCTGGTACTGCTCGTGCTTCTGTTATAAGAGCTCCTCACTGCACTAGCAAGTCCCTGGTATCACACAGTTGCAAACAGCTTTAGAACAGGTTCAGAGTGCTGAGCTGAAGAGCAGTCTATGTGGAGTGAAGTCCCTAGCTCGCATCACATCATAGTAACTGCTGAGACAGGCTCACACTACACTGACTTGGGCTGAGTAAAGATAAGATCCCTTATTATAAGTCTTTACTGAACTGATGAGAAATTGAAAGTCTGATTGTCCAATTCATACCTACTGATTTAGAAAAGGACAATGATACTGAAATGTAGGATTAGATAGAAAAGGTAAAACTTTTATGATGCCTTAAACACCAAGAGTAGATACTTACCATAGGAAAGATGAATACAAGTCTATTGAACCTCAGCAATGCGTAGGCAATATGAAACAGACCTAGATCCAAACTGGACTGAGATAACACTGGCCAATACTGAATGAAATTGGTAAAGTCCAATCATCACAGTGGTCCTTACTGCACCAAATATAAGTCCATAGAAGATACTGGAGACTGGAGTTAACTGATAAAATAACACAAGTCACTACAGGTTCCCTGTGATGTTAGCAGCACTGTGCACTGGTTCCTATTGGATGGCATGTGAGGTGGCCACATTCTTTCTACCACTTGTGTAATTGTGGACACACACCTCGGTACATTCCGATCTAGATCCAGCACAATCAATTACAGTTTCAATATCTCTCTAGCCAGGAACCACATGCTTCTAGACAGACTGCTATTGTCTCCGGACTGACCACAGAAGCTTTATGCCCATTCCCTAAATGTTTAGAAGTTACTACTAATCCAACCCAGCTGCAGTCCAAGACAATGGTCATGTGGTAATCACCATCAGCTGGAGTTAGCTCCACCCCTGGTCAGTAAGCTCCGCCCACTCTCATTGGTCAGGTTGAGATATGCACTGACCAATGAGTAGAAAGCTATTGACCAATGGGATGAAAGCTATCTAATGCATCCCATCAAAGCATGAGCATGCGAGCTGATTATCTGAATACACAAGCATACGGACCACTGCAGAGCAATTTGTATTATTAACATGTGTGATCAACTGACCGGCCAAGCTCTTGAACTGGCAGCAGGTCTTTGACTTCACATGTTAATCGCTTTCGTGTCTCAATCGCAGGATGTCCAGGCTTTATACTTACATCTGTCTACCATTCAGGCCTTTACCACCAGTGATGTTTCATTAACAAGACAAAACTGTAGAGAGTCCAGTTGATAGTTCCAGAGGGACGTCAGCCCTTGAAGACTGCATGAAACACTGTGAATTATTCACACCTGTAGTAGTATCTTATATCCCTCTGAGATGAGATCCGCTTTCATGTCCAAGGTGGGCAGACATTAAACTGTCTGGGCAGGAATTCCCCCTGCAAGTCCAAACTGACCACATGGACACAGGACCAATCACAGCAGGACTGTACTGGTCAGTGCCATCTACCCTGTCAACATTGACCAATGAGATTCAAGGGGGACTCCAGTTATCCCAGTGTGAGGTGAGCCTGTATTGTATTGCCCAGTGGAGTGTGATGCACGGGGTGATGCACAGGGTGATGCTGAGGTGATGATGAAGCGTGACTGGAGGTGAGGAGGATATAACAAGGTGTCAAATCTCTTGTTACACACACTTCCAGCATGGACATGCCGTTACACTCGGTCATTATATAGATCCTTTACACCTCCACATCTGTCTCTCTTCTCTGACATGAGCCATGCTGGGTCCCACACCCTTGGTGACAGGGATGGAATTTGAAATTCTTTGAAATTTGTCTTGAATGACAGGTTTTATGTGATGGAATGACAAGAAAGCTAAAAGTAGATATCATATACATTACAAAATGCCAATTGTAATTTAAGATGTCCTGCCTATTCAGAAGCTATCAGTTCATCCCTTTCTTTCAGGTGTACAGGTAAAAGAATGTCACCAGGAGTGACTGATGTATTTCTAAATTATACACTTAGGTAGACGCATATGGTGACAATGAAAGAGAGAAGCAAAACTGCCGTAAAAATAAATTTTGGACGATCTCTGGTGACATTTAAAAAGCTAAATGGTATCTGCAAGCATTCAAGTGTTTGCTCATGTGATTATCTTGGTTTGCACATGCTTTTTCTTTGCTTTTGTTCTTAACATATAAATTGACAAAATAATACTTTTTGGCTTACAATTATATTCAAGATATTCCATATAGTTATACATCAATGCTTTTTGGATAGAATCAAGGAACCATGAAAGAAATCTTTGATAAAGTATCAGTACAACTAAACAAAGAATTTGGTTGACAAATTATTAAGGGATAGTTTATGACCAAGATATTCATTTTCACTATTTTTCAATGTCAAAGATCACATTTGCCTATATCTAAATCTGCCACAAAACCAGCATCCAACATTGGTAATTAAAAACCTATTTACATTTCCATGACTTTTCAATTCCTTTATAGAAAGAATCCAATCAATCACCAGTCTCATGCAAGGCACAGATGACCAAAGAGAACCTACTTATAACACGTAAAGCTGCATTATGCCAAACACTCCAGACCCATTTGAAGTGGTCAGCACATATGTCCACTAACGACGGTCTTCCTTATGACAAGACCTTTCAGTTCTAGCAAGGAAAGTGGACATATGGACACTTTGATAACTTCTAACTTAACATAATTTCATTTCAAAAAGATGTCACAACAAACTACAATAAAGTATTCATCATCACTACTTGAATTCATAACTTTGTAAGATATTCAACTATTTTAAATCAAATCTAAAAGATTCCATTTCCTAAACTGAACCTTACTCACAACGTCCAGGGCAACTACACCAAACACTACAGAGCTTTTGAAGTGGTCAGGCCACATGTCCAGTAACACTGACCAGCCATCAATCATGACACAAGACCTTTTAGTGCTGGCAACATGGTGCAAGGCCGATGGACATATGGGCACTTTAATCACTTACAAATTACAAGTTGTATTCATTAATGGCATGGTTAGCGACACGGTTCGGCACCTTTCCTTGCACATCAGAGAAACAGCCATGAAATGTGCATCTATAAAAGCTGCAATTTACACAGACACTATTGATCAGCGATCCCCCATCCTCACCACTGCTGCTATATAGCCTATAGCTCTTTGATCAGCATGTGCATTAGTTAGTGAAATGCCCATATAGCACTTTATCATCATGGAACTGTTACCATACATGAAGCAATAACATTCATCTGGCTAGACTTTAACTACGACCCATAAGATAAATAGACTTTGAAGTTGATCGTAATAACATGCAAGAAACATATGCACTATTTCTCTTTCTCACCCATCAATCTTCACTCGGCTCTGGCTACCAATTTGTGTTTTTAACTTCAAATATCAATTTTTGTCAACCAGCTGTAAATCATATTCACAGGTTAGACGGGATCCTGTATATAAAATATACGCTCCTAAGTCTGTTATTATTTCCTGGTAGGCATTGAGGATCACCTATTCTTTGAATCTTGAAACTATCGCCTTTCACGTTTCATGATAGAGGAAATGACCATTAGCACCATATATTCTCTCCTCTTGACATACTTCCATTCTCTTCCCTCACTTCACTTTATCTTTGAAGTAGTATTGGTTAAAATGTCATAGCAATTAACCTTGATTGTTCCCAAAGAGAAAGAAAATGGAACGGCAAACATTTTGCGAACTTTAAACTTTCTGACATTTCATGAAAATAGGATCAAATTTCTCTTTGAATCTGATATCTCACGATAGTATCCTAAAAAAATCTCGGTTTTTATTTCAAATGCCAAATCGTGATATCATGAATCATTTCTCAAAGAAATCCTCTCTAACTTATTACAGAGGAGTTTGATCACAATGGAATATTTCATACTGACTTATTTCTATGCAATCCCAACTTCGCAATAAATTCAACAACTTCAAGACAAATTCAATTCCAGTTCAAAGAGAATCGTCCATTTTCTTAATAGAACTTTACAGCTTAAACTTTCTCCACTTGAAAGAGTTTCAAAAGTTATCTCTTGATACGTGATGAAATCTGGAATTTGCATGCCTGGATATTCCAGAATGATTGCAGTGGTTTTCTAGACAAATACACAAGACCGCAAATGAGTGGCAATCTCATTGTATTGGGTCATAAGCCACACAAGACGTTCATCTTCAAACAAATGGAAAACTTTACTAAATGAGAAAAGGGTGATTAGCGCTGACCTCGAAAATAGGAATTTAATGCTGAAGAATTATCAGAAATTTGGTTTGTGACAAGACATAAAGTAGTCGACTGGCAACCCAGCACAGATTTGCCCTTCACATGTGAACTGGCCATTACTGTCTGGAAGAAGAGTCTGCAGGAGCCGATTGATAAAGCGTCAATTTGTTGGGGAACTAACAATATCCTTTTTCACACTGTAATAAGGTCTAGACTGGTTTTCATGACTTATCTAATGTCAAGAGATGATAGTATATTAGAGACTAATGTGTTGTTTCTAAAGAGATGAGACCAACTTGGAGAAAAGATTAACAAATGAAACACAACTAAGAATGAACAACGAAAGAAAAAGGTAACATATATATTGTTTGTTGTGGTAACCATTGGAACACAGTACATCCTATAACCCCCCCTTTTGATTTGAATACTCACCATGTATTTCTATAAATTCTGTTTAAGTCAAAAAGAATGCAAATAGTAATCCGTGAACTGCTCTTGCATTACCAACTTTCACTGGCAAAACATGTTTCAAAGCAGCTGCATGCTATATGCACCAAATGTATACATATCATTTTGATGTAAACCCTTTCAAAAAATATATGAAAACCAAGGAAATACTAAGTATTGACTTAGAAAACAATGTAAATATTAGCTTCCATATTTCAACCACAAACAAACAAGAACCATATGCTTAGAGACTAATATATAATCTACATTCCAGTAAACTAGAAAGCAACGAGGAGGAAAAGGCATTGTTTTTTTGTGACTAGGTACAAGAAATAGTTTTCACATGTCACTAGTTTCAGGCAAGATTTGATATATTTGCTTTGTATATTGGCTGAAAACTAAAAGAACATTTCCTCTGGCTTATTCGAATGATGAACAGGTGTGTGAACTGACCACTGAAACAATGGGCTCTAACAATAGGAAGCAGATGAAATAGTACTGGACAGAATAGGTCTCCCTGCCAGACCACCCTGTGAAGATGGGTCAGCTTTATCATCCAACCTACTGTTGTATATTAACCCTTAAGTTGCTGAATATTATTTTGACCAGTTTTGCCCCCGTGGCTGAATTATTCAGCACTCGCCTCGCTACGCTAATAACGCAATTAGCCCCTGTGGCCGAATTATTTCGCACCGCGAGTCACGGCTGTTTTTTCGATAAATGGTGTATTCACATGGCGGATTACGGATGAAACTGACCGTTCGATACAAAAGTAGCCCGCCAATCCCGTACACAAATGAACGATCTTTATCCGACACTTTGAATGAAATTTTTATCTTACCTAGAACGGTTTCTACAACTGAAGTAAACTTGTTTTCAATTCGGGCGCCATAACTCAATAAATTCCGAGAGCGCATGCGCGAAATCAAAACGAAACTAAGATGAATTGTCCCCCTTCACATCGATATAAAAATTATTTTTATAATATGTCTGGAACGAATTTTACTAAATTTTAAAAATTGTCTTCATTTCAAACATTATAAAATCATTTAATCACTGAGTGCACACATGCAAATTATATACTGAATTGAAGCTAATTTCTTGCTCTATATTTTACGATAAATTTTATTACGATACGCCATCCTAAACGAAAGATATAAATTACGAAAACAGGGTAATGATAAATCCCGATAACGTTCTGACCCCACAGTATTATTACTAAGCTAATAGCCCCGGGCACACGCACGCGCTCAGCGCGTGCAGGCGGGATATCCCCGTTGAAACATACACTCACACACAATATAAATTGTCTTTATTTCCAACTTTATAAATCATGTTATTCGCTTTGTATACATGCAAATTATATACGGAATTGAAGGCATTTTATTCTTCTTTACGAAGAAATAAATCATAACAATCTTTTGCACTGTAATTAGAAGTTATTACCAACGAAACGTGGGTATAGCTAGTAATAAAATCTTTGATAATCGCCTTACCGCAACATATGTCGCATCGTTTCCACACGTTTTATTTTGGTGCAAATATGGGCAAATTTCACATGAAAATGAAGGTATTTATTTCTGCTTTACGATGATATGTAAATAATAAATATGTACCACTTGGTTTGGAAAATATAAATTTTGCAAAGATGGTACCCTCGGGTATTTTAGAACAGATTTTGATAATTGCGACATCACTAACCGCTACTTTATTGTCTAATTGTAATTTGCAAATTTTATATAGAATTGAAGACGATCCTTTCCTCTTTATTGTGATATAAAATAGATGATTATGCGCTCTGCCGTTAAATGGATAGGAAGTGTAAAAAGCAGTTGAAAAAAATCGCTTCTCGGTAAACAAAATATGAATAGAGAAATTGTCTGTTTGTGCGATGCTCGCCCGGTCCTTTCTGATTTTCTTGTACATACCAATTTTATAGGGCAATAAAGATCATCCTTTTCTCTATATTTTGATATATGAAATTGCAAAATTTACCGAGAACTTTATGTGATATAAAGTGCGAGAAAATGATAAAAACGTAAAGAATAAACAAAAGTCACAATTTTGCGGAACTTGCTGTAACTTTATTCTATATGGTGTATATAAATTTTTTATATCAAATCGAAGACAATTATTCCTTCTTTATCACGAGGTAATCAATTTCAAAATACGCCTAGATGTTGAGAAGATATGATTGAAAGAAAGGCACGTGTCAAAATCGCCGTTCAGTTCACATGATTTGAATCGAGAAATTAGCTTTTTGTGCGGCGCTTGCCGTGTCTTTATTTATTTTTGCGCATGTACACATTTTACATGGAAAGAAAGACAATCTTTCCCTCTGTCTTATGATATAAAAATTGTCAAAATACGTTGAGCACACGATGTAAAATTGGTGTGACAAAATGGTGTAAAACTAAAAATATGTAAAAATCACCTTTTTTGCGGCACATGTTGTATCTTCAATTCAGGTAGCGTAGTTATGTATTTTATATTGAATTGAAGACAATTTTCTGCTCTTTCAAATGATCCAACCGGTATTGAAATCCGCCCAAGGGTTCAGAACATAGGGCGTGCGATAGGAAGGCGTGCATAGGGTCAAAATGCACGCGTCTCAGTAAACGATAGCATGCGCGGGTCGGTAAGCTCGTGCGAGAGGGTAGAAAATGCTCACAGGCTATTAGCACGTTCGGCGGGGAGTGGGGGAAAATTGAGTGATTTTAACGTTTATTTTCGATACGATAAACATTAGCAATACTCTCATAACTTTCGGAGCATGTTCGCGCATTATTTAGAACACCAACGAAACAAAATTCGGTAGCTTAGCGACACACGGACGGAAAATACTCGCGTAAAACTGACACTACTGCCGTGCAACATTTGCCCGTCCTTCGCTGCTATGCACCTCGGCGTTAATGAGCTAGCGTGAGAAAAATAGAGTTTCGATGTCGCATCTCGCCCAGAGGGCATGCGATCAAAGCAAATTTCAACCCGGACAGGCCCGGGACCCGCATCTTAAGGGTTAAACTTATAAACACTTCAGTCCTCTGCCAGTGCCAGAAGATAACTCCTAAGAATTATAGATAAGCTAGAATCACAGATTCAGAAATTTTACTTTCCCAAATTCAGATATACATATTCATTCATTTGAGGCTGTTTGAACCTAAGAACAATCTAGACATTTTTGTAAATAAATGAAATGGGCTTACTTAGGCCCACTCTCAAAAAAGTTATTTTCCTGAAATTTCAAGTAATAAAAAGTCATTTAAAACCATATTTGAACGGTAATTCATGACAAATTGGATTTGAACATAAGGACATAAAATCTTGATTTAACAGGATGATTGTGTCATTTAAGTAAATTCTTTAAGACTTTCAAATGTAGAATTTTCCCAATCTTTTGTGATATTATTTGTGGCGACTTTTAAATGAAATCATGATGCCAAAAAAAAGAAGGTAAACTGTTGTATTGTAGGGTTGCTCTAACTGGGAGAGGATCTCAGTGTTCATTTGGGTGAAACGGAAATAATGGTTAAGGAACCATGACAGAGTCTAGAGATAATCTCGCCACTGGCTGATGGTTCTCATGCTGTGGGACTGACAGAGGGGATACGTAACGTTATCACATCCTTCCTCAAGTGGCAAAAATTCTTTGATATGTGCTTCAAAACGTTTTGCTCTGGTCAGGATGAAAGTGCTCTCTAAACTTATGAGATTTTTTCATTTCATAACACCAGCGGATTTATTTATATGTAACATCAATAGCTTTATTTGTTTCTGTTGAGTTAAAAAGGGCGTGAAAATAAAAAAATAATCATTAAAAGATATCCTCTTGGGTGAAGCAATGTTCATCATATTATCATAGAGTGATAAAAAAAAGTCCATTTTGATATTGAAAAATAATTCATAACACAATACAGATTACCACAAAACTAATTATCATTAAGCAAAGTGATCATTACATTGATTGGAATTCTTTTTAACAAATGGCCCTGTCAGAGAATCACACAAATAAACTAGCAACATTGCAAAAATGGCTATTAAAACAATATTTACGCAAAATATGGCCGTTTATTAACATTTAACATGTTTTCCAACTTGTTTGTTAATTGGGCAAGACCAAAACTCAAACCTTGCGGACACCATGGAACACTACTACAAGTGTCTGCTGGGCATCCATGGATAAACTACTAACGTCTTTGCCTCTCTAGCACTTTTTGGTAACTAGTTATATTTTCAGGAAACCTGATATTGTTTTGGTGAAGTCAAAAGGAAAAAATGACTGGTGATTGCACGAACAATATAAGCTATCCAAGGAATTCTAGACTTGCTTTGTGGTGGCATATTTCATGAGATGGTACTGTGTGAGACTACTAAAGGACTGAAAGGACTGTTCATATTTCACTTCCACAGAACTGACCTCAGCTGGTCACTACTCGATGAAACAATACCAGACATAAGAATTCACAGAGAACAATCTCAGAGAGTGCTAAACTTAGAAGGTAAAAGACTCCAAAATAGTTTTCTCTTCAGTAAAACGAGGATGAAATTCATTGAGCCGACATCTTAAAGTCATTATAATCAAACATATGCTTCTATGAAGAACAAATTGAGAGAGTACTAGATTCAGATATTAGACTACAAAATAGTTTTCTTTTTATGTTTAGTGTGAACAGTGTATGTATTAAGGACAGTCCGCCAGCCAAGAACCTGCACAACTATGTCCTTGTTCAAGACTGTGTATAAATAGGAGCCTTTAATACAGTCTAGGTACTCATTCAGCAAGTCTTGATGTGACTGCATACACATGAAATTAAGAGCCTGATGAAAAGAATATTATGGATGAAGGAACTTTAAATTATCAAAATATTTTATAGACTACATTTTAGACTATTATGGTTAGGACTGGTAACTTTATGAGGTTTTCATTTTATCATCGAAATTTTGTATCTAGACTTATCAGAGGCTCTATAATACAGATTCATGTGAGTACAGGCTATGGAGAATCCCTTTCATCAAAGGTCCCCTGACACAGGCAAGTTCCACTGAGCAGCTGCCTAGTAGTGTGGGAACTTGTAGATTATTCCTTGTAGATCAGGAAAAGCAATTGTCGCTATCAGACTCAGTGTTAACATGTTCAGCCCTGTAGAGCTTTTGAAATTCCAGCACTTCAAATGTAGGCAAACTCATAAAACTACACTCTCGATCAACTCTGAAAACATTCACGAAGTTTCCCATCAACAAATGTTGAGTTGCCTTGAACATGGAATCGAAAGTTATTCTTCTTCTTGGTTCTCCAAGACTTGTTATCTATTCAAAATTCATAATTGACAGTTCAAATTAAAACTTGTTGATGAAGTATCTTATAGTTCAGTCTGTAAGAGTTATGGGAAATGTTAAAGAAATATCTAAATTTTTAATCTAGCTCAAAACCTAACTGTAAAGCAAAACATTTGATACCTATGAGAATCATATCTAAACATGCTTCTGGTAACATGTCAGAAATAAATACGCAACTAAAAAATTCCATTTATACAAATCAAAGCAGATAACTTGCCAAAAATAAATTCCCAGAAATAAATAACATACGTACATACATGTATTTAGAGTAGCGTAAAATTTAATCATGGAAGTGATGCAGACACAGATTTATATCTCAAAAGGTCAAACATACAGTAAAGGTTATATTTTCCTTGCTTTTTTAAGTTGTATTTGCTCTGACATTATCACTAACAATCTCATATCTCTATGAATTATCCATATCTATTTGTATATCTATTAAAGAGAATTATTAAGGTTAACCACTGACAGTTTAGCATCTCGTTTTCATTAAGGGTCTAGCCATGATCGATAAGACTTCACTATGTCACCCTTTTGTCCGAGGTTGATTGAGAGCGATAGCCATTCTTTTGCATTTCAGACAGTATCTATATTCATAAAGATCATATAAGAACTATCAAACTAATGCCATACAAGTGCTTGATAATGCTAGCCACTTACAAAATTAATGGTCATCAAACAAATGAATTATCATAAAAAATACAATGGAAAATAAGTTAAATATTCATGCCAAAATAATCAGACAGACAAATACCCACTATCAGACAGCTTTTTAACTGTTAAACTAATGCTTACAATTTGAATCTGCAATTGTAAAAATTCTTGTACTTTTTGGGTCAAGTTCCTTGCACAGGGTTCAAAGCCACACCCTCACAGTAAGGAAACACCACAAGCCTGACAAGTGCTTGGTAATGCCAACAATTTACCATACTAATAGTCGTCAAGTAAATGAATCATAAAGATATTTTGAGTTTCCAAATTTCCATGCAAAACATTTTACTTGACAAATTTCAACTTTAAGACAGCTTTTGAGGCTTTTTTGTATACTATTTACAGAAAAAAAAATGTCAATGAAAAGGTGTGACATTTCTCGTCAACTACTTGAATGCCTCTCAAATAATTACTTTACCTTCACAATCATTGTACATGTATCCAATACAAAAATTGTACAAACTCCCCTCAATATCTCATGTAAACCTCATGTCCGAACAGCTACACAGCACCGATTCTGTTTAAAACATTTTCTAAATGAGCTCGGAAACTCAGCCCCAGCTGTTTATGATCGACAAAGAAAGTGGAATACTTTCATTCTGACAGGCCTAGTACCACTCAAACATCAGGCCCATAATCACTGGAGTCAGTTACTGAAACAAACTTGTCTATCAAAATCAGTGTTTACCAACAAATACCATAATACTAATTCAGATTTGTATGGCAGTGATTCCAATCAGCTAAAGTCTTAATTGCAAGGATATGTTTTTGAGGCGATTAAGCAGCTTAGGTCAATCTGCAGAAATTTTTCTTAACGATCCGGACTTGTACTGGCTACCCTAGCAGTAATTAATTAATTGCTGTAATTAGTGAAAGGCTAATTAGTGATCTTCATAGTTGTGTATCATCCATGTCTGGCATTCTTGCATTTTGTTGTAAAAAAAGAGAGCAAAGTTTTTGAATGTTTATAAACTGTTTCTTTGCATCGTTAAACAAATAAAAACAATTCTTACTCTTTGGTAAACATCTTATTACATCTTACTTCTGCGATGAAATATAATCATATATATCCAAAGGAAATCTGAGACAAGACAATTGTTTTTTACACCAGTGTTGTCATCTACAACTAGCATATATATAGATCAAGGAACTTCACAATGAATTTAACCTATAAATACAAATAATCTAATTAGATTT
Organism: Phorcus lineatus; assembly: GCA_921293015.1. Taxonomy (NCBI): domain Eukaryota; kingdom Metazoa; phylum Mollusca; class Gastropoda; order Trochida; family Trochidae; genus Phorcus; species Phorcus lineatus. Next base: position 17,370,403 of record OV121086.1, on the reverse strand, counting down.
ACCATCAAATAGCACTTAAAACCAATCTGCATCGATCATTTCAAAATATATTTGAATTGCAAAACAAAACAAATTATTTTATTACATTTTCCAAATATCACTTTAAAACTTTATCCTCGTGATCAAACAACTTTACATGAATAAAACTTATAATGAGTAGTCAACAAATCAGAACTTGACAAATGAATTCATCACCTTGTAACAAACAAAACAATCAACACAGCCATTATAGATTTACATTATTACCAGTCCTTTGACAGGGATCTATATCCTAAAGATTTACATCCTTAAGGGATCTAAATGTAAAGAATTGGCATTCTTCCTATAGACAGATATCTCATACAAAAGATTTTACATCCATTAGAGATCAGACACTTTACATTCTTCCTATAGCAAGGAATTAACATTCAAAACATTCGATTTGTATCAAAAGCAAACATCAAAGGATAGGACACCTTTCAGATTGCAATACAATGATGCCGGACTATGTAACTCTCATTATCCACCTGTCATAAACCGAACCCAGTGGGAGAGAGGTTGTGCATGATCGAACAGAGGGATTACATCAGAATCAGTCACCTGATTCACAGTAACAGTGTCCTGTGGATTATCTGACCCCTTGCACAGTTACACAATCTGGTGACCCCCTCCCTCCCTTCAAACTTCTTTCCATCATCCTCATCCCCTTACTTGTTCCTACTCCAGTCAATCCAGGTCATTGCAGTCACAAGGTTTGGTGACTACCTCCAACTGCTATCAAAACTTCATCAATTTTTAACTACACCTCCCATCCCCCTTTTTCAGAGCTCAACCTGGCAAATCAAAGACTCTCAATAAACTTTGAAACAAAGTTCCCTGCATTAAGCTTTGGTGGTTTTTCTCCGCCAACTTTGAGGCATTCAATTCTCCAATATGGAAATAATCTTAGCTTAAATTCAAGATTTTTGTTTTAGTTTTGAATTCATGGATCGTTTAACATATCTTATTTTATAAACATTTAAGAAAAAACTTTATTTGGTGATCATCAACCTATTATGAAGTTTATCAAAAATGTGCAACACTTTAACATAATACCTCGCCAACTATGCACTGCTTACATAATCACAGTGACAGTTTCCCTCCTTCTCCCCCCACCCCCATCATTCCCCCTATACCACTTGCATCTCCACTACCCCACCTACAGCTATCGGACAATCACTCAAATCTGGAGGGGTATTGATAAAGATCTTTGTACTGTCCTGCTGTGTTATACAGCTTTGACGATTTAGTGTAATATTTATTTCTATTTAGCAAGACCTTGAAACACTATGTGGCATTATAGTAAGATCTAATGATTTCAGAATGATATATAATTAGGGATATTACTTTCAACTTTCATTGCCACACCCAACCATCTTTGGCAATTGAGAGAGAACTAGATTTATTGAATAGCCTTTTGGAAATTTTCTTTATTAATAGATTTGTTACCTGTTAACTGATCACTAAGAATGATTGCTATTAATCATTTCACCTTTTATGCTAATTCCCTATTTGATAAGTCATTGATTGATCATCAATAAAAAAAAATCAATGTTTTTTGTTTATTAAATGCTATTTATCAGTCAATGACAATGGCAACTAACTTTTGACTTCAGTATCTATTCTTATTTTCAAAAATCAAAAATTTTGGGCTTTGTTATCCATTCCTGTTACTAAGTATGCTAACGTTCTGTGATTAAGTCCCTACCTCCCTACTTGAAGCCTGCAGCCCGTATGGCTGGGCCACTTGACATTGTATGAGGATACTCAAGTCTCCCGCTAATTAACATCTTAACTCAGGCTGATAACGAGCCATCGTCATGAACAACATCCTACAATACTTCCACAAAATCTGCACCAAGCTCCACCCTCTTGTTACACCTAGGTTAAAAACTTTTAGCAAAATATTCATGAGCTCAAAACCATGATTCGAAATCTAAGATATTATGTTTCATGCACAGGGCTTGAAATCAAACAGGCAACTTAACATCAAATCCAAAATTGATACAATATTGAATTGGCAATAATCCATGCAAAAAACATCCTGAATCATAAAAGTACCTTGCATAGGGCTGCACCTAAAACTGGTCATCTTATGTTAAATCCAACAAAACGAAATGGCGATAGTTCCAAACTTCATAATACTGAACAGGGATATCTCAAGAAGACCCTTCTTCTTCATGAAGACCTCAATTGCATCATCAAACTTAAAACGGAACCGAATCACGAATATCTACAAATGATAAAACACGAGATAGAAAACCGTAAACACTCACCATACCATTAAGACCTGAGTCAAGGAGCGATTACACAAGTACAAGAAGCCCTCAAATCGAACCCGTCACTGCCGAGTTGATACTTGAAATGTTGCTCTGCACGCACTTCAAAATATTTGTGTTACATATCAAGCTGACTGTCTCAGCCCCAGACCCAGTTAAACAGAACCATCTGTCCAAACACTGCACAACCTGTGCTCATTCTATCCTATTGGATGAAGGTTCCTGCTCAACGTTCACGAAATCTCCAGAAATCTCACTTCCACATAGTTGCAGCAACATGATCCCTGCGGTGCAAATTTCCCTACTCAACGGTTCACTAAAATGGAAAGTATCTTTTCCGCCAAAATGGAAGGTATCTTTTTCGGAAACTATCTTTTTCAGTCATTCACAGCAAAACCTGCCTTAAACTCTTTATCCAAAAAGGCTGCACTCCTTTCAGGCGGAGATGCTTGTATCAAATTAACATCATTACATCCATTTGTACGAGAATAACTTTAGGAATTAACAAGGGATGACGATGGATACATGAGCTACAGCCATCAAGCCTCCCCGTGCCAATACCAGGTTACCTAACACCCAAGCACTTACTATTAGTCAATAGGAAGAGTCCTATGCCCCAAATCTAGACGAGTTTTTGTCCAGTGCAAAGCCGAGCTCAGTAATTGAGAGAAGGCAGTACTTGCCTAATTGTGGTAAAAGCTTTCAGCATATTATTCCCATAAAGTCTGTCAACAGCTGTCAGTATGTGGCGCTGTTGAGAATGGTCACTGCTCACATGAAAATATTTCATCTGTTTCGCTTTCTCACATACTCTCAAAGTTTCTTCTTAACAAGACGACCATTACTAGCGTTTTATTGATCCTTGTGTAAGTTCGGACAGGACCACTATCGACTAACCAACACTCTATCAAAATTTGATAGATAAATAATCAAATTCTGATAAAGCGGTAGGCAATAAAAACAAGTTCACGAGCTCATCAACGACTCATATTTTTATAATGATGAATGCATTCGATAAACTCTCGAAACATTTACAATAAAACAAGGATCAATTCTGAAGTTGCCAACACGTGAAATCATTTCTGCGTATAGTAGATTATTCTTACAGGATGACAAGCGGAACCTTTGAAGTAAGTTGGAAGCAATCAATCAGGCAACACAAGAGTAGAAAATAATCCTACCTATAAAGGTCCAGGCTGGACAAGAGTGTCGGAAACGCTGTAAATTTGACGGAAACTGTCAATAAGGTCTATTACTTCTGCTGATCTCGATGTAGCTCTTTTTGATGGCAAAGTGGCCAGCAATTCTAACGGTGCACAAAATTACATTAGTGCAGGGCAGTGGAGGCAAGACCTGCTTTCTCTCTATGCCAGGCGGAGAGGGAGGGCTTGTCACAATTATCACCAAATTGGCAGGAAAACTTCAAGCTCTTGTTGATTGGCTGACCGAATAATGTACTATATCATGTAGCAATTAATTGTCAGATGACTTTGAGTACTGCTGCATCACGATAAGCTAGCGAAACTACAACTTCCCCCCTTTCTCATTCATCACGACCTTAGTCTCCACTCAGTTAGCATGGCACTTTACCTATCCTTCCAGAAACACTAATTGTGGTGTTAATGGAGGGATGATTCTGGTGGGATTTCATGTCTCATCTCAAGGCATTTTCATCTATTTAACAATCCTAATCTCTTAAAACAAATATGTATTTGCTATGTAACTCATGTGGTGATTGTATTTTCTTCATATTTGATATTGAGAGACACTTGTTGAGATTATCCATGTGCTGAATTTATTAACACGTACAGAAAAAATGGTCTCTGAAATTGATTTTTAAGAAAAATGAAATAAAATGAAAAAAGAAACTCTATTTAGATAATAGTTTATACTATCAATAGTAATAGAAATTGTTGTTGCTTTATCTAGATCCAGGGTAGTTTTTTTCTATCAATGATCAAGTGTCCAGCTCTAGACCAATCAGATCACTTGTACAATATGCATGATATATATCATTATGGTGAGGTGACAAATCTCTGAAATACCAACAAAAAAACCAGATTCAAACAGCAAATATAATATGATTTTTAAACCTCAATTGTTCAGTTTTTTAATACTCAAAATAAGGACTCTTACGCTTTTTATGTATCTCAACATTTATGGCATAAAAGATGGTCAAATTCCATTTCTTCTCAGACATTAAATGATATCCTTGAATTTGCCAGGTTGACTTAACTGTAAAACAATACTTGGCAGGTAATATTCAGTTCAGTGATCTTCGAGACATGGTTATTCATTATTGCAAGAATATACCTTCATAAATATTCCTGATCATATAAAACATGGGATTTCATTTCCCGGAACATATTTCAATTCACAAATAATTGTAATTTGAGGCAGATGTTGCCAGACTGTCCAATCGCAAACATTAAACATTGCTAGTTGTAAGGAAAACGCTACCTGATCTTCATAACAAGACCATATTCCACACAACTGATTAATATTGCATGACTGCAGTAATTCAGCAAGGATTAAATCAACTTCGACTTCTTGTATAACATGAAAGAAAAGTCAAAGCCTGACAATGACAATTAACAGAATGAAGTTAAATCTCGAAATACAACAGAATTGATGAATAAGTCGCATAGCAAATCTTTCGAATTCCTTGAAAACTACTTTCTCAGTTAAACGTGGCTGATTGTTATGGCTAAAATGAGCTGTATAGTTTTAAAAAGTTCCATTCCTGTAACCTGCGGCTTCATTTAACCAGCAACTCTGGAATTAGACAGGAGAGATGGGAATTCGAGTTCTTAGAGATAAATGGAAGATTTATCTTTCGATTGCAAGTAATGGATTCAGCCCTCTTATATCATAATCAGTCTATCTTTATTGCTCAATTTTGTAAAAGTTCGTCCATCAGCATTAAATCATGACAAAATGTAGAGTTTATTGAAAAGATGGGGTCCAGATGACAGAAAAGTTTCAAAACTTGCACTCAAAGTAAGCAACGTTTAATTTGCTCATTTTACGACTACAGTTGATTAAATTGATTTTCTTGTAAATGATTGCAATGTATTTAATTGATTCAGACAAAATGTCACTTCTTGACTGAGTTTTTACACAAAGCTGGTATCAACAAATGATTGATTATATTCAGATTATAGGTAAAACATACAATATCAATTTTCACTTTTGAATTGAGATGAGAATATTTAAACCCACCAAACTGATTTCTTTCAAACATAAATTTCTTGTCTCTTTTATGTTAGTCGTCTTCATATTTTAATTATTATTTCTCTAATTAATTTCTTAATTTTTCTTAATTGTAAATGTTAAAGAGATTCTGCACCAAACAGGGAATCAAAGTTTTAAATAGGTCACTTTACAAATTTATACAAAGCATAACGTATATTGAGCATCTTATACTTAGTTCCTTGACTTAAAAAAAAACTGTTCCTCTCAAAAATTTAATCATATATAATTATACAGCACCTAAATGTTATATCTCAGAGGACTTAACGGTCACTAAAACTTGTCTCTTTACAAAAATGCTTATCTTCAAACATTTCGAACAAAGATAATTTCCCCCGGTAGGCTGACAATTCTCTTTGAATGTTCCCGCAGCAACCAATAACACACCTTAACTACTTCCTGTCAAAGACATTGATAGGACCTGCATCTTTCATACAGAGAATCAGCGGGGGTAAAGGAAACTGTAACGTGTCAAAATAATAGTAAAACCCTTCACATTCAAATCCTCAGTTAAAACATCCTGTTTGTTATGGTATTCACTTATTCCCCATATTGCATTCAATGACCTAACCAAATACCAACTGTTTGTGAAGTAATCATTAAATTCAATACAAGATGTTTGTCAGTATCCTTAAATTCAATACAAGTGTTTGTCAGTAAATCATTAAGCTTAGTTCAATTGTTAGTGTGTGTATTTATGCTAATCTCAAGAATCACCTTAATTAGTGTTAAGCTCACCTCGTCCCCATTGTCCAGCACACCTTGCCCCTTGACTGACCACAGGGTATCCCATATCCTGTCTAGCACCTTGCCAAACCCCTCGACTGACCACAGGCTATCCAATATCTGTCCACCCAGTTAAAGCTGCATGCAAATCCACCCAGTTAAAGCCGTTGAAAGTCCTCCTCCAAGTCAAATGACCAAAGCTGAGGTCACTTTAAGTTCCTCACAAAAGAGGTACAAAACTGACCACTTGAAACACTTAACCCTGTCAATACCAAGGTGGCAAATTCTCTGCTTGACTGATGTCTTCTTAACCCTCTCAAAGCCGGCATGTCACTTTAAGCCTTTTCAAGCAGCTGGAACAAAAATGACCCCAAAACTCTTCCATAGGCACAAAACACTGACCACTTAAACCAAAAAGTCCTTGGTACAAAAAAGTGGTCAGTTTAACCCTGTGGACGCCTGAGTAACGAAACTGACCGCTTGACTGGGCCACTTTAACCTTATCAATGCCAGGGGATCAGATACATTGCTTGACCATGTTAACCAGTCTGACGATGTCGCTCAGCCGGTAATGACAGGAGCGAGTCGACCTTGGCTATTGTGTCACTTGAATAATGAGCTTGTCTGGTAATTTGCTGAATGAAAGAATCTGCGACCTCCCTCACGAGAGGCTGGTCACATGATACCAACCACAATTAAATTTCCGGGGATATCAAACTGCCAGGTTCGTATCAGGGTATCGACTGCAAGTGAAGCCAAATGCTGGGTCTTGACAGTCCTGACTGCTAAACTCCTCAGGGACCCAGCCAGGTGGTCCATAGCGACCTTGATCCTCGGAGAACAGGGGATATACTAAAATAAAATACCTAACACTAACTAAATGGGGAGGTGGTTCAACTCTTCTTGTACTGAGCTAGGGGCTTTTGTTTCATCCTGAGGGAATACAGTTGATAGTACTGAGGATACATGCAAAATATCTAGGTATCCGCAGAGAATAGAGGGAAGCTGTACAAATCCTCATTGACCAAGCTGAGAGGTCTGGCACAACCTTGGTCCTTGGGGAACAGAGGGGATACAAGCAGAATAGCGAGGAATACCCAGGGAGGGATGAGGAGGAAAGCCTGGAGGAATAGCAGGGTGGTGTAAGCATTAATGAAGTAGCATATGATAGCATCTACTGGGAAGGGACAACACATGATCTGTCAATTCAACATAACCATTGTGGAGCAATTTGGACACGTTGCCATTATAGTATTTACCCAGCATATGAGGGACAAATGGAATTAAGCCTTATTAGCCTAATAATTCATGGTCATAATGCATACATGTCAACAGTACATTATCAGAACTGGCATAAGCAATTACCTCCACGTTAACCTTGAATTAGTGTTAGGCCATGATGTTGACCCAAATGAAATCTTCCTAAACAAATACTAAAGGAAAATCATCAACTTGCTGCCTTGTCATTTGTAACTAAATCTTATCTGCTAAATTCCTGTCAGGATATGTTCTGCAAATATAATGAAATCCTCATAAAGTCCCAGTGTAAAAGTTACCCTATATTTGTCAAGTAAGGGTATATCATGCCAGCCAACAACAGAGATCATACTAGCCATGCCCAAAATCTACTTAACTATTTTGAACAGGATAAGAGATCAAGATATGAACACCATCTGTAAATCTCAAATTTCCTCTGGGTTTCATCAGAATGAGTTTATGCCTCAAGGTCGACATTTACAACTTGAAGATAAGGTTGATTCAATGTCTGCTGAATAAAACAGCATCATAAAACACAAGTCATATCTGATAGAAAAGGTGCTATTGGAGGTAGATCAATGTCTCCACTGTGAAGGACAAGTAGCAGTTGAGACAGACTCGCATATTAAGAGACACCAGAGGAGTCTTAACAGAGGGCAGGATCTGCAAGCATATGCCTATATTCATAGCAATGGGCATTCAGTCTCCGATATTATGTCTCGTACGACCTGATTCATAATCAAAGACTCTGTCATTGCCACCTAATCATGATTCAATCCTTAGATTGTCTCCTGAATCTTGATTCAATCCTTAGATTGTCTCCTGAATCTTGATTCAATCCTTAGATTGTCTTCTGAATCTTGATTCAAACCTTAGATTGTTTCTTGAATCTTGCTTCAATCCTTAGATTGTTTCCTGAATCTTGATTCAAACCTTAGATTGTCTCCTGAATCTTGATTCAATTCTTAGATTGTCTCCTAAATGTTATTTCAACCCTTAGACTGTTTCCTGAATCCTGATTCAATCCTTTGACCCTCGCCTGAATCTTGATTCAATCCTCATCTGTCTCCTCAGTTTAGATTCAATCTATAGATTGTTTCCTGAATTTAGATTCAACCTCAAAACTATCAAACTCTCCCAAAAATCATGATTCATTATTAAAACTTGTCTCATTTTCCCATGAATTTTTATCTATCTTAGTGAGATCATTAGGAAAGTAGTATTTATGAATATTTTTTTTCATTATCATCAAGCTGAATTATAGTTAAAGGTATGATTTGTTAATCATAATACACACAATGGTATTTTGCAATGTCAAATGAATCATGATTTGAAAAACTAATTGTCTTATACCTTTAAAACGTACATGTTCATTAAAACTTTTTTATGACATACTGTTGCAAAACATAAAGGTATTCTATAGGTCAGGATATTTTTACAGATAGTTTATAAACCATCTTGAAAACTCATAGAAGCCTTAGATGAATTAAACAAAAATTATTTCAAATCTTATGAAGGTTTCAGAGCTATATACACATTTCAAGTCAAGAATAGATACATCATAATGGAAAACATTTTTGAAAAACAAAATTAATTATTCTAGATATGAAATCTGATAAAAATATGGAATCATGTTTATTTAAAGCAAGCATAATTATGCCTGTATCATAAACATAAAGATAAATTCTTCTAGACAGAAATCTGTCAAAAATCTGGAAGCAGGTATTAATTCCAAGTCAAGTATGAAAATGCCACCAAGAAAAACATGAAACATATGGAAAATCTCACCAAAAAATATTTTTTGGATACAAAATCTGCCAAAGCCTATATTAATTGCAGGTAGTGTATTACAATACCACTATGAAGAGAGAAAGGCAATCTGAGTAAGGGATGATGAGACCGTCTAACTTGTTGCCCCCTGAACCTTGAGGACTCAAGGGATGAAATATAGAAGGGAATGTCATCAGTAGCCAGTATCTAGAGGAAAGAGGACCTTCAATTGATGGTTAACTTGAGCCTTAGGGTGAAAGAAATCCGCCCAGACAAAGAATAAGATGTTCTTCAGGTTCAACAGATCTGATCTCTTATCACCTCAGTTTTCACTCGCTCTATTGTTTCACATCCAGATCAGCTGTTGCCGTGGCCAGCTCATATGTCTACCAAATTTGGTGCCATAAACTGTCAGGTAGAAAATTCATTTTCTATCTGGTGTCAGATGGTTCATCTTGAAATGTGATTCTGATTAGTAGATTCCAGCCCCTTGTTGAATCAGTTTTGTCTTCTAGAAATGATATCCTATATCCATTCAATTATTTTTGGATCTTTTTTATGTTCGATGATTTTTTTAATAGTAATGACAAAACAGCAAGCCCGGGGCAGTAATTACAAGAACTATATGTTGTGTTGGATATTCATTACTTCATATAGGACTCTAATACTAAAGTGACTGATGGGTCTGTGATTGGGGCAATTCATCACAATGGTTATTACCTCCCGACATGAGATTAAAGCAATGATGTGATATTTATTGGTGAAACTAAAGCAGGGAGGAAGACATTGCTCAGGGCTTCTCGTGACAGATCTGGTGCATGGTCTGATTCAGGCCCCTTCAGCAACAACTTGCAGCTTTGAAGGAATGTCCTAATGTGAGAATCGATGTGTTTATAGGTTACCCTTCTCAAATACACCACACAACTCCTTCTAATTTACGTCTGGAAAAGCCTCCATGTTTATTTATGCATGTGTGGTTGTAATGCCCCTTGTGGTGAAGAGGAAAATACTCAGGGAAAAAATGCTCTCATAATAAACTGTTATGCTTAAATTACTTTTCCCATGAAAACGATGACTGATGTTAGAATGCCCTGCCTTCTTTCCAAGGGAATACCTTTTTTTCTCACATAATGTAACATCCCTGATTAGTCTCTGACTGAAGTGAATCACATCTCTACATAACTGAAAGACAAGGAAATACCAAATCGTATATCAGTAACAGCCGGTAAGCTGATCTATCTTCTCATTCACAGGGGGCGCTGCCAAATCTGGGGGAGGATCGCTCATTAATCATTGGCTATTGTTTAACGCAGACACTGCCGTTTTATTGCAGTCTGTTAATTACAGGGCTCCTGCTGTCCAAGACATTGCAGGCAAATTGCTTTATCACAATGAGTGACGTGGGAATACCTGCCATATCACCTGCCTTTATTCCTCCCACCTACCGTCACACATATCAAACAGGGGGTTGGACCATCTACCACCCCTTTGCACATTATCTAAGGCCCTCAATGACCATTAGGAGACTTCATCTTGACCAATGGTCAAATGGTGTTCAGTTAATCATCAAGACCAAAGATGAAACTAACAAAACTCGATGAACTAAAGTTTCCTTTTTGGCGAGTCAACATCAATTCAAATTGAGAAAATAAATTATATGTTATGACTTTCAATAGCCTTACGCTTATATCACTTTAATATTCCTTTTCCAGGGATTATATGACAGGATGACCATTCACTTCTTAATTTGTGAATGGACAAGTGACTATCTCCTTAAAACCATTATCTTTGACCACATCTTACTAAAGACCACTGTGACCATTTGAACACGCTCTATCACAATTAAAGACTTGTATGACAATTTTAAGAACCCCCATGACCAATGGTCTGATAGCTTTCATCGTCCATTACTACCTATTGTAGTCAGTAAGGGAATATTGTTTTCAGTTCCACAGACGAATAAAACCATTTACATCGTCTGGAAGTTGGCGTTACCGCTCTGAGTACATCAACGTTATGGAGAAGTCATGTTCCCCCTTTACCAGAAAGGAAATTAATACAGTCGGCTTGCTCCACAGTTATGTAGGACCAATAGGGGAGATTTATAGACATATGTTTCCCAATTCAATGACAGAAGCAGACAGAGGCTTTCACTTGTCTTCCGCAAATGAATTTCTTAGAAGGCTTGTCCTGTGGTAAACCTTTGGGACATCGCTTCGAAGAATGGAGATTTCTTGAGGGAGTACCTTGTGCAGTAGACTATCACAAACCTATCCTCCATTGTGGAATTAAGGTTGATAGAATGAGGCGATACTCAGAAGTTGAATATATTCCACGGAGGAGAGCCATTTCTGTAGATAGTAATTTGATAAAATGTCAAACCTTGTTCATAAAATGAAAATGAAGATGGTATCTATAGCCGAATGGACCCCTTGGTAATAACTTTTTGGTAGGAAATGATATCAATTTGAACCCTGTGGTAGTCTTTTGTGTTCATATTTAAGAGCGACAGAGATAGCATCAGCGTTTCTGTGATAAAGAAGCAAGTCACAGAGTACTTCATCATAGAATGAAAGCAATTTCCCAAACTTTGATTATACCAGTGAACAAGGTGAAATGTGTTTCAATAGATTTCAATTTCTACCCTGACTTAAACTTCCGAGAAAATTTATTTGAACTCAACTCCAGACAACAGATAGAGACCCAATGACATAACCCATGGAGAACTACATGTACGATGTACATAAAATATTTCATGGGAACTACATTTGAGTTGGCACTAAATTTTTTCCCTTTCCTAATTTCAAACGCTTTCATGGAAAAAGTTTGAAGATAAAAAAATTAAAATCCATGAAAAATTATGTTTTAATGTAACAGATAATTCTTTTGACTATGATAGCTTTATATGAAATTTCTTGTTAAACAGAACAGCTTAAAGAACATTATAACTGCCAGCTCTAAGCATAAACTAAGATATTATCACAAAGAATTGTCAAGTGAAAATAACCCTACTGAAAACATCAACACAACTTAGAGACAGCCAGTTGTTTCTGTACAAAACTTTTTCCACTTGGTGAAACATGAAAAGTTTCGCCCTTTATCTTTGCGATCTCTCACTTGGTCTGGTTTTGTGTGTCTCCGTTTTCAAATATGAATTACACGCTAACACAGCGTTGATGCATACACATCAGTTGAAAATGTCGGCTGTCGCTAGTCGAGCTAACATCATGTTCATATCGGCGTAACATGACAACTGAACAAATTTCTTTTTTGGCACTTGGAAAGTGTTAAGGTTTTTACTCTTTTCCATTATTAGCAAAACCTAAGTGAATTGTATCCTGACGTATGAGACAAGTAATTTTAGTCTTAATTGAAAAAATATTGCACAGATGTGACAAAAGATTTCACAAAATGTCAAATTATTGCCAGCAATATTTCCTCGAAAACTCTAGGATCATTTCCCTTCAATAACAGTCTTAATTCAGTCTTAATCTAATTGTTTTGAGCAACGACGTAAATCCTGTTATGGATTTAGTGAAAGGAATAACCAGGAAAATTTACTATTTTTAAACTCTTTCAAAATCTGGTTAATGACAATTTAATAGTATAATGAAAAATAAAGCTAGGTTTGAATAAAAAAGTCATGGTAATATAAAATTGAAATAAGTATATTTTGTTTAAATGCTACTAGTTCACTTTTTCAAAAAACCCACTTGTATTGGCAGCAGCGAAATGTTAAGATAAAACATTCCTGATAATATAATCACACAATATTAAAAAGGAATTAAGTTAACTTCTTCTCGTTTTCTAATGGATAAAAGATGAAAGTTCAAAACTAGTAATCAAAACGTACTTAGTATTCGCTAAACAAATTTTTCTCGGCTTCAATAAATCCCAAACCAAAGTCTATCCTTAAGAAAAAGAAAAGAGAAAAAGAAAATGATTGGTGAAATTTTGTCATATATAGATTGATTAGCAAAATCTTAAAGTTTATCAATATCTATTCTAAAAAATATCATTTCACCATCATATCCTTTTACAATGGCAAAAAGATTCTAGCATAGACCTCCGAAATCTTGTTTATCACGTACAGGACTATAAAACTCATATTACAAAATAAAAAAACCTACCTGATGGAGAATGAAGGTAAATTTGATCCAAGAAACCAATAAGAAACCAGTAAGATATCAAATTCCAAAAACTTGAGTTAAGACACTTCCAGTTTACAACTGAACAACCATCAAACACAGGTAGGTCAGCAATCTTCCGTCGATGCCGCTCAACTGAAGCAGGGTTACCTGTTCAGAGACAGGTAGTAGAATGGGGGATAATGAAGGTGTATATGTGTTACATCACAACCCCCTCAATACCCCTGATTAACAATAAGGTGACGTGGGGGACCAATCCTTGAACCGTGATCCTCTAATTCCAGTCAGTAATACACTCGGCCGCGTCATCCGAAAATATAGTTTAGTGACGGGTGACCGAACCCAAGAAACATAAAAGCCTACTGAGACCCCAATCCATTTTCCCCTTGGGGGATAAAAAGTAAAATTAGGGGTTACCATGTCCAATTGACAAGATTGGCTATACAATTGAAAGTTGGAGACAAGCACTTGTGATTACGATAACATTTAATACAGTGCCTGGGGGAGAACGTGGTTTTGTTGGTGACTAAGTTACCCTAAGGTGAGCATGCTGGGTAATGCCTTTTGCCGGAAAGGATGGATTTAAAACTCATAATGACTCGAAAACACTATACAATGGCACTTAAAAGTCTGCTAGATAAAATCAAAACATGTTAATTGATGGCTGTCGTACAGGGGGCGTTGATGACAAAAGTATGTGTAATGATATATTCTACACATGATTCAGCGCTGATAAAAATGATTATTATACTGCGAGTACTGTCTGACCTCATATACAATACAAGCTTTTAATACTTGTTGATATCATTGTTCTTGATAATTATTTCAAAGCAATAAAAACAAATGTGACTATTTTTAGAATGAGCAACAACAAAGACATATTGTTGAATAAACATTAAATAACATATTTACATAAATCTGATCAAAGTCTTATTCATATATGATTCCTGATGAAGTTAATAAAAGCTAATTCTCTATTTCCTCTCTTCCCCCTCCCTCACCCTTCCCCACAAAAATCACAGCTAAACAAGACCTTCTTTGAGTATCAAAGTCTTATCATGAATAAAACAGTATTCTAAAGCCTAATTTTCCAGCTGTTAAAATTAATCATTTTGAACGGTCCAATTGAAACAGGCAAGACTTCCCACACCAAAATAACTCTGAAAAACTCACCGGCAATACACAAGTAACAAGCGAAGCCAGAATTATTTCTGGCAAGCTAAAGCCAGGAGGAGCAAAAACATGTAAAAGAAACTCGCAGGCAAAAAATGCTCGGTGTATCTCCCATGTCAGGCGGTGTTTGAACTGTCAGGATTGGGGAAACAACAACACAGCAACACATCCATACCTACTCCCCCTTGCCACTGGGACAAATTACATAGGCGGGTTGTTACTGTGGTACGCAGCTTTCTGTGGAGGAAGGATGGTGAAAGCGGCTTGTGAAAGGATTCATACTACTGAATATTCTCTCTGAAAAACTAATAATTAAATATTTAGTATTCTCATAGATATGATCATTTAGATAATGATATAAATTGCTTTTAAAAACATTATGTGACCTACAGTCTTTGAGACTACATCCTGAGGTACATAGCTTGTCAGAGGGGATATCTTTGAATAAGTAACTAGCTTTTGTTTCTGAGCTACGTAGATTTTAATTGATTTTAGATGAGGTGATGTTGCTACCTTTTAAGAGCAGCTTTCTAACATATGTCATAGATCATTATCAACTATATATCACTGAGAGAAAGTCTGCAAAAACATTGTGGAGGACATTGCACTCAAACCTGCAACTATGAATATGGAAGAGATTTTAGGATCAAATCCATAGAATCTCTTCTCTATGGCCCACAAATGCCAAGCTCCTGGTTGGAGAAAGTTGAGGATGTAAATCACCAGGGTAGGGAAAGTGCCAGGCCACATACCAGTACCTCCGACAAACTAAACACTCTTTTATCCTGCCAACACCAACCATCCACTGACATCAAGCCTTCATTCTCCACTATGGAGATAACACGTCGCTTTTTTTTCCAGTGTAAATTAATTTTCAATTTCTACGTAATTCGGAGGGACGTTTGCCATGAAGCATATGGTGCTGTAAGCTTATCGGGTAGTATCTTCTAAACAAGAGAGATCCCTGTGGACCGAGACTACCGCTAATGCTTTTAAGACGTGGTCCTGAAACAACACACACCTTATTATTCAAGTTTATATGAGATATTTTGGGCAGCACGGCATTTTTTAAGATTCCATTTGCCAAGCATGACGTGGGCTAGGTGATTTTGATTATAGAGTTGATTTAAGAGTATTTCACTTACATCACAACTGGTATTATATAAGGGGGAGAGCCTGCATCCAGCATAGTTAAGTATCCTAATGAAACCTACCAACTTGGCTTAATGCCAGGTAGATATCCCTAAATACACAGACCTTCAATTGAGATTTTTACAACAATATTTCATGACAAAAGTTAAAAATTAAAAAGAAATGTACATATACTGAAGAGAGTCACTTGTCAGCACCTCTCACCAACCAAAAAGAGCTATATGTAAATAATTTCCAGGTGTTTTTCTCGTTAAGTACAATGGGAGAGAGTGGCAGAAGGTAAGTGCTGTGCTTACACACCTCGGTGAGTGTTCAACAACATCAACATCACATTGACTACCTCCATAATTGTGGGTAATCCTCTTCCACTGATGCTTCAAACATAATGTATTACATACAGGACAAGGTCAGCTTTTTCCAAGAAATGTTTTTTTTAAAAACATTAAAATCACATTTTAAATAATTTGATAGTTGATACCATTCATTTCAGTGAATGTTCAAAAATCACTTCATACCCAAGTATTGTGGGTATGCCTCTCAAAAGATGGTTTGAACACAACAGAGCATTCAGGACAAGATCTGCTTGTGATGAAATATGTATTTTCATACATAAAGAGATGGTTTTAAAATAAGATACCATTAAAAACAACATACAAGCTATCACATAACCCTCCTCTACTGTTGGTCCAAACACATCTGAGTACTACAGCAAATGGAAAACATTAGGATCTCCTTCTGTAATTCTTCAACCTCGAGATAAAAACAAGTTCAGCAAGACCTCATTAAGAAGCAATTCTGCTTCCTCCCTCTCAGAGAGTGTATTGTGATTATTTCCTCATAAAGAGCATGCAGGTTTTGTTTTCCCTTCATATCCAGCTCATTCTCCAAACTGAATAGCACGTCAGGTTCATCCTGACAGAGATCTTATTCTCAGTCCAAGAGATTGACTAATGGCCATCTTCAAAAAAACAATTCATATTTCAGAATAAGGAAGAAAAGAGCTCATTCTAACAAAAATCTCATCCGACCACAAAACGATTTTTTTCTTCAGATAAGTCCTGAAAAAGAAAAAGCTTTCCAAATGAGAAGAATGCTTATTCCACATGAACAGTCAGATAATGACACTCCTTACATGAATCAACCAGCCAGCACATTTTCAGAAGTTTTTAGCCCATCTGAAATTCTCTCCCCATTTCCAGAACTAACCGTCCTCAGCCCTTCACACCTCTTAGAGGCAAACTTTGCCCACATGGCGTTATAAAAGCTGAAGTGGTCCCCTATATTCAGAGCCAAAAGGCGAAATGCAGGCGTGGTGAATAATGGCGAGAAATGAGCATGCTTCGACAAGAAGCATCTTCCTCAAGATTCTGTCTAAGGCAAAAGACTTTCTCGAAGGGATATATTCTCTACAAGACAAAGAAGAACATTTCACTACAACAGACAAAATTTCTGCTCTCCACAAACAGACATTTCTTTCAATGGCAAATTTTCTCAAGACGGGCAATTCTTTAAATGATTCTCTGTGAGAAGATTCTCTACAAGATGGATTCCCTACAAGACAGAAGATTCTCTCCAAGACAGACAATATTCTCAAAAACAGAAGATGTTCTCCGAAGAACGTGATTCACTCAAAAACACTCTCAAGAATACGATGCTATTGATTCTGAGACAATTTCCAGAGAAAATTTGAAACAAAAACCTACAGAAGAAAAAATTGACAGATGGGCTGAATTATGGGTTCATTAATTATTGCATGATTGCACGCCGACAATTGTCTGTAGTAAAATTGAACTTGTCTGAGGCGAACACTGCAAATCCTATCAAAGATGATAGGACCAATGTGGTGAATTGGAAAATCACGAATGTACAATCATCCCTAGATTAAATTTACCCTCAAGGAAATTACAAAGACACCAAAAAAATCACCAAGATGTATCTTTCTTACGAGCTGGAGGTGAGTAATACACAAGAGGAACTGATATTCCGCAAAACGTATTGCATTTTTCTTCCAACAAGTCCATCTATCAACTTTTTTCGCACCAGGGTTGTCTAATTATCTTTTAAGAATGTTTTTATTTGTCACTGCGACCTAAGAAAGGCAAGTCTAATCCCAGTCAATGTGTCTGCACCTTCTACTATTACAGTTAGGTAAAGCAAGCTCACTCCCAATAACAACATTACATCAATAGGGCTTAACTGAATTACTGCACTCTAATAATATTACATCAGATTGCGATCAATTAATGAAGCCCCTCGCTTGCTAAGAGAGAGCCTCTGGGCATACAAGTTGTAACCTCATCTACAAGCTATTGGAGACATTTTGGTTGCTGACCAAGTAACCATACGAGTGAGATTTTTTTTGAATTTGATATTAAAGGGGCTGTAGCTAATATTTTGAAAATTTTATTTTTTCAAATCTTCTTAAATAAACATTGCCAAATGTACTGTCTTCAGAGGGTCAAATCAAACGTCATCATTTAATCAATCATTCCCAGTCAAAGAATAAATTATCAAGTATCAAGCAAAAACCACTGGCGGCCATTTTAGTGTGAACTCTTTTTAATCATTTGATTTAAGAAAATGGACTCGCACAGCTTAACTGAACATAGTACTGTAGTTTTTTATCTGCTTCTTTCAAATGATAAACAATCTCTTGTAATTGGTAAGGTTTGTTTCAGTTTTTGTAACATCACTTTATTTATCTTTAAAAAAACCTGCTACTATCCCTTTAATACTATGCTTACTCTCAAGGCAGTTTGTTTCTTATTCTGTGGGAATCAACCCAAAACTTGATAAAGACAGGGTATATCTTATTCTTGATATTAGAAATAATGACCTTTTGAACCATTAAGCGTGATAGAATATTGTTCATAAAATTTCAAATATCTCTAAAATTCTTAAATTTCTATATAAGAAATGTTGACCAATTCCTTGACACTTTGAAAAATTATATGATTAAAACTAAGAAGCCTCTTAATTATTTTGTATAGTCTAGTCTCTGAATAAAACATTTAACACTGAAATAAATTTTATTTTTCATTCTTTTAATATAAATATTTGAAAGAAAATTAAATATTACAAATCCCTGAACAATTCTATAGCTAAGGTGATCTACATTTGTGCCATAATGTCTAGACTCAAAAAGCCTCTTGTAAACACTGCCTGATATCTTAATGTCAGACCTATTCCATAATTTTTTTACAGTACTTTTTTAAAAAGCAAATTACACTATCAACAGTCTGCTTATCTTGAATAAATAAATTTTAAACCTCATAGTTTTATCATTCCAACAATTCATTATGCAAAAGTCAGACAATTATGGTATGGAACATGTTCTGACAAATTATACGTTAAGTCAGTAATTTCAATACTTTGGTCACACAAATGACCAACAACACATCATGTTTATAATCATAAGACATAAGAGTTACCTGTGAAAAACAAAGTCATAAATAGAATATCAGTTTCTATCAACATAAACATCAGGAAATCCTTCATTAAAAAACAAATTTCACTTTGAAAATAGCAACAATATGACAAGCGTACTAAATCAAGTAAGAATTCATTTGTGAGTATTTTTAACATCTATTAAATAATTTTCTACAAAAACAGGCATTTTATATAACAGACTGATAAAAATAAAACAAAATGGCATGTAAATGTAAATGCAAATCCATTAGCAAGAAAATAAAATTGTGCAACTTATTTACCTGCAGACAGAGATTATGTAATTAAATGAAATAATCATATTGAAAACAAATTTCTTTTGTAAGAAATGTCATGCAAGAAAGAAAGTCATTACATTTTCATCGGGACTTAGTTTTGAACAAAAGAATAAAATATCATGGATTTAGAAAGGCTTATGTAAACAATCTTATGCATATCAAGCAAAACATTAACATTAACAGAACCTTTAATTCATAGCAAAACTTTAACCCTTTACTGGCTGGATAATTGTGGCTGGGGGGCTGAATTATTCATAAGTCATTAACAATCTGACCAAGGACTTAACTATGCTAGGAATGTCAGTGCTTCCACAGGTCAACTATCAAGACATTACTTTAATCAAATAATCCATTGACTTCTAAAATAACAATCAAATTCATTTAATGAAATCCTGGGATTTATTATTGAAATAAACTATGTATCAAGCTATTGTGAAGATATCTTATATTTAAAAGTGACAATGTGTTACATCATCACCTGTGAGTGGCTGGAACTACTTTTCACTATGTAAAGTAAAAACACTTTTTTGTTAATTTTAAAGTATTTAAAGCACATTTGTTTGTCAAATTCTAAAAGTAGAAAATAAATAAAATAAATGAGTCTTAAATAGAATACTTAATAAGAATAATAAGTATCAACTTTAACCAGGGCACTTGTTGTACAATGGAGTTTATCATTGCTTGAATAATATTTCAGCCATTAGCTATGTGCAGCTCAATGAATTAAACCTGGTATTTGCCATCCTACATGTATTCTTTAAAAATCCAGAGCTTATTATTAAACAAATGTTCAAGTTACTATAACATGTTGAAATAGTTTTTGCAATGACGTTTCTTGTGAAGCCTTTCCTTTTAAAAAATCTGACCAAATATACTTATAAGAATCAAATTCACTGAACAACTTTATAGTTCCCATGTGTCTAACTGCAACAAATTTTGTTTACATCTAGCCAGAGTGACAATAAACATGTTACGTTGAAGATAATGGCCATGTAGGGTCTATATTACATGCTGTAAAATATTTAGTAAACATCAATAAACAGTCACACTCTATATGCAGTGTCCATAATATTTACCCAATAATTCATCCATTCCTCTTTCGTTCAAATAAACAAATCCTTACGTCATAAATTCTTCCATCATAACCTCTCCATTCACCTTCAAGTGTTGTAAACATCTCCTTTTATGCGTGATTGCATGTGGTAATGTGCATTGCTCAGTTGACCACCATCAGTGAAGTTCAGCAATATTAGGCAAGGCTTGCTGGTGGGTGGGTTACCAGATTCATTGCTGGATAAACTAAGAGTTTAGAGGGTGATTCCATGCTTCACATGGAGACACAAGTTTAGATACTTGTGGTATGTCACCCGAGACAAGAGACTTTGTGCAAATGTGCCTCTGTTCACCCATCAGTACCTGGTTTGGAAGTGATGGCAATGTTGTAGATAACCACAAAGGGCTTAATCAAGCACTTGGTTGTATACTCCCAATAAGTTGAGAATGAAAAAGGAGACATGTCTGTCATTTCACTTTGGTAATAGTGTGTGTGGGGCTTTGAGAACACCCTTGTGGTGTGGAGTCCAGCACAATATAAGTATCATTATCATCATTACTACTTGCATAATGTAGAGTAAACACTGACATTCAACACACAAATTCTCCGTTGAGATAACAATGTAGCAATATAGTATAACAATACAAAACAAAAATGCATTTGGGAAGTCATTATTCTTGGTGTACTACGTATACACCTTTCTCTTATATCCATAACCAAAGACCCTTTATGCCACTGAGTGAAGTGAATAAATGTGCATACAACATGGAAAAGAACATGTATATAGGAAGTCATAAATGCCCGTTTTGATCCACATCCATTAGCAACATAAAGACCAATGACAGATCATATGTACAGCAATGAAATTACAATCAGATGCTCAACGTCAGTCTATATACAGACCAATGAAATACCATATACATCAATGAAATCCCATTTCAGAAACACATCCTTAGACAAAACAGACCAATCAAAGATCATAAACAGCAATAGACGATGATACACGGCAATGAAAGATTGTCGTGCAGCCATAAACATGTTACACAGTATGTCCTTTATGCTCCTTTAACTGCACCCAACATCAAAGAGTCCATGATGGTTAATGCAACAGTGCTGGTAAATCACTCGGCGCATGGCAGTAAGTTCTCGGCCAGCGCTAATGACACCTACATGCTGCCTCTCCTAAATACCTGGACAGAGCCGCATGCTCTATCAACCCCCTGCTGCTAGTAAGCCCATATCATTACAAATTTATATGCAACTGGAACACTCCAAAAGAATCTATTTTACCCCCATCTCCCACTCCAGGACTCCGAATCCTCCACCAAAAAATACAAGGACTCCCAATAATCTAATATTTAAGTATCACGTGGATCTTCATATGATTTATAGAATGTTTGAATATTGAAAATCGGAATGGTCCTTAACTTATTTTGTTGAGTATATATCATAAACAAAGTCCATTGTAACCATGTTGATCCATCCATATAGTGAAATAGATATGAAATTCTTACCATAATATCACAGATGACAAGTTGCTTATTAGTGACTCAGGACCATCTAGTAGTAAGAACAACAACTCTGAGATTTCATTGCATCAATCTACTTTCTGACCTCGATAAATCTACTCTTTGAGTTCAACACAATTCTTCAGAATCCTTGTTACACTAAATAGACTATTCTGAGCCCCTTTCGTTCTACGTGCCTAATTTGGATCCACAAAATACCCTCAAGACTAAGCTATGGATCCACAAAATACCCTCAAGACTAAGCTATGGATCCACAAAATACCCTCTAGACTAAGCTATGGATCCACAAAATACCCTCAAGACTAAGCTATGGATCCACAAAATACCCTCAAGACTAATTAAGCTCTCGAGCAGACATATGTCTCCCTTTACAGATACAACAACACCTAAAATATATTCAAGAAATAATCAAAATATATTAAAAAACTCAATAAAATTAAATTTCAGACCTTGATCAAGATATACCTGTAAGATTCCAACAAAACAAGACTTAAAGCAACCGTTGAGAAAAGCAACTGCTACTAACTGTCAACACCAAATGCTAGCCTCCCTAAATATCTGGCCAGACCATCAAGCCCCATTAACCCCCTGTCGCCGCCAAGTCCATAACATTACACCAAATCATAGCACAACAAGAACATTCTAAAAGAAACCATTTCACCAACACATCATTGATGTTATTTTTTACCCTTTTGGCACTGGTAATGGCGACCACATGGTCAGGCCATTGGAACAGTGGGAGGTGCCGGGTTTGTAAATGAAAGGGTGGCTATATGTCAATGTTATTTCAAAGTTCCTGGCTTAAGCCCTATGTTCTGTTGCACTTAGTATTAAAAAACTTAAATATCTCGTCAAAACTTACAAAAAACATCTTGAAAATGCAAACAGATATGTACAAATAAGAAAACCTTTTAGTAACAAGTTGAAATTTTAAAATCAAAAATAAGTTGAAAAAACTCTTTTAGGTATTATTAAAGAAGTTTAGATTTATATTTTCCAGTTGATAGCAACTGTACGACCTTTTAATGATAAACAATTTTGCTAGGATGTGTCCATATTTCATTCTCCACATAAAATTCATATTTTATAATCTTTATAATCTTTTTTATCATCAAAATATAATTCCAAAGTTAAAGGGCATGTTGCAAAAAAATTCGGTAGAAAAAGGGTTATTAATACAAAAATATTCTGCAAAAGGACATCTTTTCATTTGCCTAAAATCAGATACTGTTGAATGACATTAAGTAAATATTTGTTTGTCTGTTTAATTAACATACTAATTATATTGACAGTTAAGTGCAATCTTGGATTTAAGTCAATAGTAAATGTAATCAATATTTTGATAATTGACTTACTAAATATACTTACAAAATAACAAATTATAAAAAAATCCAATTTAATGTTTTTTAAAAATCATGTCAAAGACAGATGATGCAGTGTCTACCAAAATTCCAGTCATAGATGGTGAAGGCAGCAGAAGGGTTTGCACCGAAACTGGATATTTTACCAACCAAACCCTGATTATAAAATGAAGGAAATATGACGTGCTTGCCATAAGATATGACCTTAGTAGCTTCCTGACTGAGAAAGTAATCTAATTCATGAGTGTATGTAATTATCACTTCTTGAAGAGACATAAGAACACTCTGACAAAAATCAAATCTTTCTGTATTATATCATATTATATCATATACATTATTAGTACATTATTTGAGACATAATTCCTCTGACCTACAAAACTTCCTGACTATGTGAGGAAACTTATTCTATCCTTGGGTGTATGCACATATATCACTTCTAGAAGAGACACAACACCGAGACAAAAATTTAAAAAAAATGTTTCTTCTGGAAATTTTTGAGACATAAGGTCATTATCAAGACAAAACAGATATGAAAGCTTTTATCATTACAGGAAGAGAATCTGCAACACCACTGACATTACTGGACCTAGCAAGCCAGCAGGTACAGAATTGATGCAGCATAGATTTAAACTTTATTTTGGAAATTCTCTACCTCAGAAAACCTGCTAAGCCCTGGCACTTCTTAAACACTGATCCAATGTGGATCACATTGATGATTTTGCTTTCCAACAGCAACTGTCATATTCTGAGTTGATAATTAGATTACAAACAATCTGAATACTTTATTTCATAATATTACTTTACAGCAGCTATAGTCTTATACATAAGTGGGTATTATGAGTAAAGGATAATACAAATAATTTACTACATAATGATATTGAGCAAAACGTTTTTGCTAATGATGATGATGCTGACGCTGATATAATTTTTCTATATAGTATTTGACTTTATGAATACATCACTGACGAACAAAAATTTCTTAACATTTTAAAAAAAAATTTCAAACAAAATCTTCTGTTCCTCTTTAATGTACCTGATGATAAATCGAGAAGGAAAACTCATTTTAAAAGCATTTCAAACTAATTAATAACAATGAAATCATTAATAATCAATACTCTGAAAATTTAGATGAAAATTTATTACTTTCTTATGCAAAGTAATGTAAATGATTTACAAATGACTGCAACCAAATGTCAACCAAATGTCGCCTGTCACACAGGTCCCTTTTATTCAAATGAAGATAATTTCGAGGACTGAAGATCAACACCTGCTTCTCTTTATAAACATAACTTGCATGTCAAACAAAGATCATTTTCCTCATTCAAAAGCGATATTGTTAAAATCAATCATTTGCCAACATTGAAATATTGTATATTTTTAAAGTTGAAAATTACAGTTTGAAAGATGATCAAGCAAGGAAGTGATTTTTAACATCTGAAGATGATGATCCTGATGACATCATTACATGTAAATATTGAATGATGACACAGCAAAAAATATATTTTCTCTCCAGTATTAATTATCATCAAAAGATTTTAACCAAACCATCAAAGGGAAATTCAAGGGAAAGTCATTCATAATACAGAAAGAAATGATTGATATAAGGATTCATTGTGAATATATCATATTTGAAATTGTGACGATAAAATCAATTTAATACCTCAAGAAAATTGCTTCAGGTAAAAATTGCTTTTATACATCACCAACAAATGCTTAAAAACCTTTTGACACAAGGGCGTCAAGTCTCATAGAGCTTTTGTTCAAAGAAAACACTTACTAACATTACAAACAGGGAACTTCAAAAAGGAAGTAAAGCTAACAGCTGACTTTCATTTGTCTTGAAAAAATAAACTTGAACCTATTTATCTACTTCTTGTTGTATTCAACTCTGGAAGAAAATACAACATTCCTCGACTATCTTAAAATAAATATTACTCTTCTTCTTTTGTCTAAACAACATCCATAACATACCCTAAGAACAGTACCTTTACGCTTTTACAACAACAATCACACAAGAACAGTGTTTGGATAAAACTCGTAATCAGACAAAGAAAGATAATATTTATCTGACGATGAATTTGAATTTAGATTCATAAATACACATCAAATGAGTGCTTCCTATGACAAGATTCCTCAAACATAGAAAAACAATATTTATCTGACAATGAATATGAATATGGATTTATAAATACACATCATCAAATGATGACTTCCTTTCGAAAGATTTCTCATAACGAATTGCAGCTGTTGGTAAGATTTCACACCATCACGCGATTTAGTGGTTCTTGGTTTAAGTGATGTGCTAAACATGTGGGGACAGCGGGGGAAATATTGCCTCGTATACGAACAACAACAATGTTATACACTTACATAAATACGTCTCCCTCTGGATGGGCACCTGTAGGCATTCACAGCATCTGCAAGAATAAAAAGACAAATATTTATCTGTTCTCGGATGGAGATTTGAAGAGCTATCTATCATTTCATGCATCCTGCATCTTCTAAACTTGACTTTATGAAGCTATGTTGGATCATCTCTGCCCCTTGTTCACAGGCATTGAATGTAGGTATGACGTATGACATTTTTCTGCCTAATGTCAGCTAGAAATTCATGCAACTAATATTTTTCTTTATAAAGTGAGGTACAGTGTTACCTACATGTCTAACGTTGACTTTATATCTATATATATATATCAACTATAAATGCCCAGATCAACTCTGATACTTGTTTCTAGGTATTGTCTCTCGGTATGACATATATGACATTACGTACTTAATTCTAGCTGTTAAATGAATTCTAGCAAATTCATGCATACTAAATCGTTCTTTTCTAAGATATGTACAGTAATACCTGCATATTTCATGTTAACTCTGACCTTTTTCTGCAGATACTGACTGTAGGTATGCCATATGAAATTTTCAGTACCTTATGTCAGATTGCACCATGAATACTGGCAATCTTCTGCAAGTAATATTCCTTGTAGCAAAGTTTGTCACAGTCTAATCTACATGTCTTGGGGGCTGACTTTATGACCCTATAATGGATCAACATTGACCCTGGATTCCTTGGATTGGCAGTTGGGATAACATATTACATTTCTGTACTTAATTCTAGTTGTTTAATGAATTCTAGCAAATTCTAGCAAATTGAATTTTTCTTTCTTAAGTAAAGACACTTAACTGGATAAACTTTCACTTCAGTCTGTATGAGACTATATGACATTTCTGTATCTAGTGTCTGCATGCATGGTGACATAATGAAGTCTAGCATATTAATGTCAACAATATCCTTCTTAACAAAGTTTGTAACAGGTATCTCTGCTCCAAGTTGATAAAGAAATAGTTGTCATGCGTCTTATATCTTCCGAAGTTAACATTGTTTTTTATGTCTTCAAACGAATGACTAATTTCTGAGAGATAAAATAAAATTCAAGAAATCTGGGAAAAGGTATAACATTACTCCTGATTCCATAAATAATCTGTTTACATTGGCAGGTGTTTTCAAAATTTATGTCAACAACTAGATAGCTGGAACGAACTTGTATTAGTTTATTCATCTAAACTTAACAAATGTTCATATAAACTTGTTTTTTATAACCATTTTGATATTTATGATATCATCATATTCATTGTAAATTTGAATTTATCTTCCTACTTTTCTTCAACTCAAAACTTTTAAATTATTAGGATCAATAAAGGCACAAAGAATTTCTAAGCCTAACCTATATATTTGAAAACCGTAGCTGTTGATTGTTGGAATATGCTATGTTATCTCATTATTCATGCCATACTGTCAGATAGCAAGAATACAATTAAAAATGTAAAATGATACCAAATGTTACACATTACATTGTTTTTCATGTATAAAATAATCAGCTATGTAGCATATGTTCAACTTAATCATGATATCATACATAATGATAGATAAACATGCAATTTCCACACTGCTGTTTCAAAAGTTGAAATAAAGATAATATTCTCTGAGTATTAATGTATATTTTTCTATCTAGAAATTTAAAAACTGCAGGGGATTTACCTTCAGTACCAAAAGGTCATTTATAAATGGATTGTTTTTATTCTGAAACTAACTATTTAAGGACAAAGACTTTTTTTAATCAAGTTGTTTTTCATGTATAATATAATCAGCTATCATTCATTATGTAGCACATGTTCAACTTAGTCATGATGTTATACATAATGATAGATAAACATGCAACCACACTGCTGATGCAAATGTTGAAATAAAGATACTTTCCCAATAAAACAATTCAAATCTACATATAGATATTTTTCATTCTGACGGTTTGAAAACTGCAGGGGATTTAACTTTTGTCATTTATAAATGTAGAGCTTTTATTCTGACGACTATTTAAAAAATTGAGGCCTTTTTTTTCAACTGTACAACAAAGCTAATAAATAAATGGATATCTCTTATTCCAACGTGGACAATTTGAACAAAGGAGGGGACATTCCCTTACAAGAAATTTGCCATTTATAAATTGATTCTTTATATACCAATCCTTCAAAGAAGTGAGATGACAATCATAATCTGATACTTATTTGAAGTGTATAGTTTTTCTTTGGCACTTGTTTGGAAAAATGCAGGTTATATTTCATCGGTATAGATATCCTCAATTATGAATGGGTGCCTCCTATTCTGATATGGATTTTTTGAAGAAATGAGATGATACTGAATATTTAACACAAATTTTATTAACATGGTAAGTTTTAATATAATATGAATGATTTGAAAAAATGCAAGCTATCTTCCCTCTTTATCACATTTGTCATTTTTAAATGAATAGTTTTCATTCTGACGCCAACTATGTAAAAAAAATGAAGGTGATATTCCCTGTGTTACACAAAGTCTTTTATAAATGAATTTTAATTTTTAAACCAATCCATTGAAGAAACAAGGTTATATTCCCCTACAATGTCATTTATAAATGGATAGTTTTTATTCTGACGCCAAAACTATTTAAGAAATGAGGTGATATTCCCATTGTAACACTATCATCATTTATAAATGGATAGTTTTTATTCCAACACTGTCTATTCAAAGAAAAGTGGATGATGATGAATTAAGTCCTGCCACGAAAGATTGTTGCGAGTTTTTTAGTTTCAGGCACAGTGACAGCACTACGCATTGTACATGATCACTCTCGAAGACAGCGACTTCTGGCGATAAAGAGTAATTGTCTTTTCCAGAAAAAGTGACAGTCTTGTGCAGTGAGGAAGCAAAAGTGGGAGAAATATGGTAATCTAAGACTATTTCAGTTTGTGAATTGTCAGTTGTGTTTCCGAGGAATGGTAAAACTCTGTTAAGAGTGAATACACGGGAGAAATCAGGTTTTTTGATAGAATGACATTAAAGGATAAATCTCGGATACAATGCAGTGTTTTGTTACCAAAATATTTCATTAACTAAAGAGATTTGGAAAAGCATAACTGAACATAATTGATTAAATTCTTAGAATCACAAAACATGCCAAAACCATTTAAAGAAATATGCTTTTAAAGATATTGGAGCTATTGGCTTAAACGTCATTTATATTGATTAAATGTCAATGGAAAGTAATTTTATTTTTGTATCCTAGCAAATTACATATAATATCAAAATTAGATGGATTTCTGAAATTGTAAATGACAAGAAAATTATTACCAGAATATAGCTGTTCTTTCTTCAAAGCGATGGCCTTGTTTGTCAGATATCTGAGAATTATCTAACAATTTCTAAAGAAAAATGTTTTCCTTCCATTAAATTTGTCTAAAGAGATGACACTTTTCACAAGTCCTATTCCGGCAAACCTGACAAGACATTCTTAAACAAAATGGCTGCCTTAGAATGTCACTTTTTACCTTCCCCTCTGAAAACTTCCACCAGGGATATTAGAGCTTAATCAGCGACCAATTACCTAACTTTTAGTGTTTGTTCAATACATGCGCTAACACTGGGGGATTTCTCTCACAAAGAAGGCAAATTAGAATGTCTTAAATTGTCAATTTTTACATGAATAACTCTATAGAAAATTATTTGGGAAAATAATAAATAAATGGTCTTGATAGTTGCAAGTGATATGAAGGATAATTCCTTTGAAACCAATTTTTCATCAATCAATAAATCTTTTTAAAAACTCTAATCAAAAAATCGTTTCTAATCGTAATATATTTGGGATTATTGAATTACCAAGACAGCTCAATTTTAACTATTTATAATGAACTGTATATCAAATCATACAATATTTTTATCACATAATCAATATAAGTTTGAAAATCACAATATATGTTTGAAATACTACGAACTATTTGAATATATGCATATCAATCATTAATTCATTTATCGTAAGATAATTCACAAACTGTATAGTCTGCTTAAGCTTCACAATCTACAATTAACAATGTCTATTGAATAAGATTGCTCATCATATAACCAGATCACTTTGGCAATCACACTAAATACAGATAGAGATTTTGAGACA
Source organism: Phorcus lineatus (assembly GCA_921293015.1). Classification (NCBI taxonomy): domain Eukaryota; kingdom Metazoa; phylum Mollusca; class Gastropoda; order Trochida; family Trochidae; genus Phorcus; species Phorcus lineatus. The sequence continues at coordinate 17,340,480 of OV121086.1, read as the reverse complement.
CAATGAAATTTTTCATAATCGAAGAAGTTTGAACGTCTCTGCAACAAATGATTTTGCTCCAAAGTAACAAAACAAGAAATAAACACCAATGCAACAAAAGTTCAAGAAATTGTCTTTTTCATCTACTTAATGTAAATATTAGCAAAATATACCTTTTTAAGTCAACTTCACCTAGCTTCAACAAAGATTATTTTAGAACAAACATTTTCTATCTTTACTTTAAATAAAAATGAACTAAGAATAAACAAGATAAAATTAAGGTTCTTTTGGGGTGTTTTTTTTAATAAAGACTACAATTTCAAATTCTAAATAAACAAAATGCAAACCAAAATGGTTCATAAGATTGTTCATAATACATGATACAGATATCTGTGAACTCGATCTTCAATAGATACCAAGTAACATTTAATTTAGAAGTCATCTCTCACAAGTACAACTCGTATTTTGATCATTGAACATTTTGGAATAGATTTTCATGAATCACTGTATATAGGGCTAAATGCTTTTCCACCACAATTTCTTTTTAAAGATTCATGTCACTTCACACCAATGTCAATGAACTTCACTATCTCGTCATAAGTTTCAAAAAACATTTTACCAGAATACCAAAATCTTCAAAGCAGATCAAACCCTTATCACTGACCTCAAATTCCTTGCCATCGAATAATGAAAAGAGGTCAATTTTTAGGAAAACACAACAAAGAAATAATTTCGGAGCTGTCTGCATCCCAATCTTTGTCTGACGGATTGGTGCCATCGTCTGTTTTGTTCCATGACCTTCCTTTTACCTTATCATTGCTCTCCGTTTTAAAGATTCAATATCAATGTGCATTTGACAGGGGATCAAAGAGATCCCCAATCCGAGGCATGGCCTAATTCACTCGTCCAATAAAATGAGAGGATTTGAAAATATCTCCGGCTTAATATCATAATTCTTACAAATCTTCAATTCATTTGTGGCCAGAATGAACTGTGCTTAAAGCTCTCGCTCTCTAAATCTTTTCCTCGGAGGACAGAAAAATTGTAATGGCATCGTGGACATCTTCACTGTCCCCTCCCAACAATAGTTCCTGATGAAGAAACAATGGACTTAATGGTCGTCTCCTTGTAATTAAATCTAACTACTCTGTCCTCCTTGAAGGGTCGACCCTGTCTCAAGACAATGGACCATGCTAAAAGGCCCTGACACATTTCCTAGTTCCGATATGATGCACTGATCTGACTCATAAATGTCATTTCTGATTTGGATTTATGAAAAACAGTTGCTAATATGACACTTGACGTTGAGTTAGGCACCTGATTAGCATTGCTAAGCTGGGTTATCCTGTGCCACGAAATTACTTTGGACACGTTGCATGAGGCACATGATTACACGGCAAATACGGAAGATCTTGTTGTGGATGACAGTCACATGCATGCTTCATCTCTCTTGTTTTATGCATTCAGTGAGTTTCTGCAAATCTCCTGCTACAAAAAATGGATCTGTAAAACTATACGCAGGTGCTTGATTTTCAACCAAGTAACTCATGGATGATGCTGTCAGATCTATCGGCTTATTTTTAGCCAAATGGGTTAGTAATGGTAACAAATGTTTAAGATTTGAACTGGAAATCAGACTAAAACCATGAAGATCAATATATGCTATAACAGCCTAAAATAAAAAATTCTTCCCCTGGGTGACGTATATATAAAGTGGTAGACTTAAAATAAAACTTTGAATCACTGAAGTGAAGGACCAAACCTTCCATTTCTTACAGTTCAGTGTGGGTGTAGCCTTCGGGGATTCAAGTATAATTGTACACACCCAGGGTACAACCAAACGAATTCAGAAGTGCGGGGATGCATAGGTGGGGGGAGGGGGGGGGGGATAGATAAGCATTAATTGGTGGCCAAACATATGAACCAATACTGACTCAATCAAACTTGTCTCGATGGACAAAAGATTATTGCCTATATGAAGATGATATCATCTTGAAAAGTATAAGAACCCAACTTCATCATAAATTCAGTCAAGAAAATCATCATATTTTATGGTACAATAAATGTATCATTTATTCAAAATCAATAATAATATTTCATATTCCGACTTCCTCCATAAATCATAATGAGGGATTTATATGGAAAATGAGAAAATATGAATCCTATTTCCAATTCATTAGTAAGATAAATGAAAATATGCAGAAGTTGTAATGGCATTACTGAGTCATCTTAAGCGATCATGACAATTTCTTAAAGAGTACTGAAATCCCAGTTTGCTTGTGATCTCTAACCTCCTGTATTAGCAAATAGGGCACTTAGCCCCTGATCATCAAGTATGTCCCTATTAAGGGACCATAGAGAACTCTTCAGCAAAGTAATGGTTTGACAATGATGAAGAAGGGGCCAGTTGGGAGGGGTCTGTCACACTAACAACTATAAAGGGACAAAACGATCCCCAGGGATCGGTGAGCTTACACCAGCACATCTGTTGGCCTAGCCCCGAGACAGGATTTGCAGAAGGGAGAGTCAAATGTGACCAACACCATTGAGTTCTGACAGAAGTCAACTCGCTGATGAGGGTGGGTCATCACTTAAGGGCCAAAACTCTGGACGTCCACCTAATTGGTACAAAACATAATAAGGGCAGTTCAGTTATTGGGGGAGCACAGATCAACTCCTGAGAGCTGCATGTTGCTATGTTTTGTCTTCATCTCCCTGTTGGGGTGGGTCATCTACTGGGGATACAACTGCGGGACAGATTAAAGTAGGGGCAGTTCAGCTATTGGGATCATAGTTCAACAGTGTCCATCTCGAATATATGTAAGGGAAGTTCAACTGCAAGAGCCATAGATCAACTCCTTGAGGCTAAAGTTATTGTGGCTCATCATAAGGAGCTGGAACTGAGGACTGACAATCTAATAGAGACAAAAAAGGGCAGTTCAGCTCACAAGGTATTTAGTACACCATACATGACTTCATGGACTAAACCTTTTTACTTTGGTTGTATACCATGTAGAGAAACTGTGGGTCAGCTATTTCAGATCAACAATCCTATCTTTGTTTCTAAGATACATTTCATTAAGTACAGATAATGGTCATTTTAGCTACTATGAGCTTAATGTAGTTCCAGGTTAGCTGTTTAGGACAGCAAATGAACTATCTCTTACTCCGGATCATCTGTTATATCAAAGACATTAGTTAAACAACTACAGGCTATGGAGGTAAAGTAATTAAGGGATACACTTACCAGGGTACCAGAATGGATTATCTCTTGTTGTTCATGGGTGTATATATTATTTTTGATTGCACTAGAGTTCCATTGGTCTAAAACCCAACCTGAGTCTCATGATTAGAATTTGTTATTGAGTTGGCTTAATTTGTATCTGTAGGTCCCATAAGGTATTCTGTATTTTTGGTAGTCTACAACAATCCACAAATCATTATTACTCAGTATACTGTACACACAACATAAGAGTAGGCAGATAAAGAAACTATAGGTTAGGTTTGTCAAGTCTTGACTTCCATAGACCTTTATCTTCAAATTTCCATATATAAATATAAATCCAGGTTGGGTTTATTCACAATTGTTCTATTTAAAAAATCAATTAAGGACCAAAGTAAGCGTAGGCCAGACTCTGTAGGTTAGCATTTAGGTTCCGGATTTGTCAAGTTTTTGTCAAATTAAATTTCCATAAATAATTATAAAGTCATGTTGTTTTTTTCCTTAAAAAGTTAAAAGTTAAAAATTTTTCTTTGTAAAGTTAAAATCAATTCAGGATGGATCAAATTAATGGTAGGCCAGATGTAAGGGCCCCGTAGGTTAGCCGTTCGGGTCTTGACAGGTTGTAGTTTAGCTCTCTGGCCAAGTCAAACAATTACTAGATTTGACCATAGGGGTCCTGCAATGCAAAATGAAAGCTTTCTGTTAGGTCATGGTTTCCCAATGCGAAAGGTGAACTATGTCACTGCCAGACAAAAGGTCAGGTCACTGTGAAGTGAGGCAATCTGTAACAGTAGTTAAATCTATACACTGAGAAATGGGACATTCAGCCTGGTCCGCAGGAAACGCTGTCATCCTACTGTTGAAATAAGTTTTTCATGTCAGTATTGGATGATATGTAGTGGAAAAGGAAACTGAAATTAGACATTTTAAGAATAAAAAAGAATTAACAGATATGAGAAACAAATTCGATTATTTCAGAAAATGAGTTACATGTGATGGTTTTTTTCTCTGATGTTTTTATAGACGTAAGTAATTTTCAATAGACATGTTATCTATTTTCATGTTAACTTCGTTGCTTTTTTATGTCTCAAACTTGGCTAATTATCATTCACAACTTTTTTCATACTTCAAAGCAGGATTGATTACAAATGGATGCATCACTTGACCAACTATAAACATACTTATGGAAGCAAAGCCAGGACACAATTTCTAACTAACCCATCAGCATTCAAGTGTTAAGTCTTTGAAGAGTCAATAATATTTAAAGAGGTTGACAAAAACCTAAATAAATTGTTTGAAGTACATTTGAAGTTTATTCACCCATTTTTCACTCCCTAGTATCTCGGCATCCATCAGAATTAGCCGCTATCGCCTAGCTTTCAAGACAAGGACTCCTGGCAAACCTCAGCTTACACTGACCCTAATAAGTAACCAGGAAATAAAGGAAATAAAAGATGTCTGAAGTGTGTCTTTAATTCAATCTGCCCTCTCCACGTGAAGTTTATCGAGGGTTGCTACCTTAACGAGGGGGGTCAGTCAACAAGGGCAGATTGGGGAGGCTTGATGTATTTTAAAACAGGAACCTAGATAAACTCTTCTTCCTTCCAAAACCACAGAGTGACAGGAGTAGGGGAACTAAGATAAGGAACAAAGTTTCCCATGGCCGAGAAATGGGTATAAATCCATCATAAAATGACCACTAAAAGCAAGTTTCATTAATTTTTTCTAAATTTGGAATTAAATATTTTTAGTAATTTTTAAAATCAAAACTTACATAACAAGCCAGTCAGCCTTTCTTTCCCTTGAATAAATGGCACGGGAAGAATACAAGATAAGGAATTTACTTTCTAATCCATAACTAAAATAATCTTTTGAAGTTTACTCCAATAGCGCTGCAATTCCATCTTTGAAGGAATTGTAATATAGTCATTTCACACATCTTAACCCTTCCGTTGCTGAATATTATTTTGACCAGTTTTGCCCCCGTGGCTGAATTTTCCAGCACTTGCCTCGCTACGGTAATAACGCAATTAGCCCCTGTGGCCGAATTTTCCAGCGCCGCCAGATGCGACCGTTTTAACAACATATGGCGTGTTTACATGGCGGAATACGGACGTTATCGTCGTTTTATACAAAGCTAGTCGGCGAATCCCGTGTTACAAATGGATGATACTTACTTGACACTTTGAATGAAATTTCTATCACGCCTGGAACGGTTTCTACAACTGAAGTAAACTTGTTTTCAATTCGGGCGCCATAACTCAATAAATTCCAAGAGCGCATGCGCGAAATCAAAACGAAACTAAAGATGAATTGTTCCTCTTCACATCGATATAAAAATTATTTTTATAATATGTCTGGAACGAATTTTACTAAATTTTAAAAATTGTCTTCATTTCAAACATTATAAAATCATTTAATCACTGAGTGCACACATGCAAATTATATACGGAATTGAAGCTAATTTCTTGCTCTATATTTCACGATAAATTTTATTACGATACGCCATCCTAAACGAAAGATATAAATAACGAAAGCAGGGTAGTGATAAATCCCGATAACGTTCTGACCCCCACAGTAATATTACTAAGCTAGTAGCCCCGGGCAAACGCACGCGCTCAGCGCGTGCAGGCGGGGTATCCCCGCTGAAAAATACACTCACACTTAACAGAAATTGTCTTTATTTCCAATTTTATAATTCAAGTTATTCGCTTTGTATACATGCAAATTATATATGGAATTGAAGGCAATTTATTCTTCTTTACGAAAAAATAAATCATAACAATCTTTTGCACTGTAATTAGAAGTTATTACCAACATAACGTGGGTATAGCTAGTGAATAAAGTCTTTGATAATCGCCTTACCGCGACATTTGTCGCATAATTTCCACACGTTTTATTTTGATGCAAATATGGGCAAATTACACATGAAAATGAAGGTATTTATTTCCTCTTTACGTTGATATGAAAATGATAAATATGTACCGCTTGGTTTGGAATATATATAGTTTGCAAAGATTGTACCCTCAGGTATTTGAAAACAGATTTTGATAATTGCGACATCACTTACCGCTCCTTTATTGTTTCATTGTAATTTGCAAATTTTACATAGAATTGAAGACGATCCTTTTCTCTTTATTGTGATATAAAAATGTTGATAATGCGCTCTGCCGTTAAATGGATAGGAAGTGTAAAAAGCAGTTGAAAAAATCGCTTCTCGGTTAACAAGATATGAATAGAGAAATTGCCTGTTTGCGCAATGCTCGTCGGGTCTTTACTGATTTTCGTTTACATACAAATTTTATATGGAAATAAAGATCATCCTTTTCTCTATATTTTGATATATGAAATTTCAAAATGTCCCGAGAACTTTATGTGATATAAAGTGCGAGAAAATGGTAAAAACACAAAGAATAAAGAAAAGTCGCAATTTTGCGGCACTTGCTGTATCTTTATTTTATATACTGCATATAACTTTTTTACATCAAATCGAAGACAATTATTTCCTCTTTATCACGAGGTAATCAATTTCAAAATACGCCTAGCTGTTGAGAAGATATAAACGAAATAAAGGCACATGTCAAAATCGCCGTTCAGTTTACATGATTTGAATAGAGAAATTAGCTTTTTGTGCGGCGCTTGCTGTGTCTTTATTTATTTTTGCGCATGTACACATTTTACATGGAATGAAAGACAATCTTTCTCTCTATCTTATAATATAAAAATTGTCAAAATAAGTTGACCACATCATGTGAAGATTGGTGTGACAAAATGGTGTAAAACTAAAAATATGTAAAAATCACCTTTTTTGCGGCACATGCTGTATCTTCATTTCAGGTGGCGTAGTTATGTATTTTATATTGAATTGAAGACAATTTTCTGCTCTTTCAAAAGATCCAACCGGTATTGTAATACGCCCAAGGGTTCAGAGCATAGGGCGTGCGATAGGAAGGCGTGCATAGGGTCAAAATGCACGCGTCTCAGTAAACGATAGCATGCGCGGGTCGGTAAGCTCGTGCAAGAGGGTAGAAAGTGCCCACAGGCTATTAGCACGTGCGGCGGGGAGTGGGGAAAAATTGAGTGATTTTAACGTTTATTTTCGGTACGATAAACATTATCAATACTCTCATAACTTTCGGAGCATGTTCGCGCATTATTTAGAACACCAACGAAACAAAACACGGTTGCTTAGCGACAGCCGGAACGAAAATACAAGCGTTGAACTGAGACTACTGCTAGGCAATAAATTTCCGGGCCCCGCTACCGAGACCCGCGGTCATAATTAGTTAGCGTGAGAAAAATAGAGTGTGCTACTCGCATCCCGCTAAGGGGACTTGCGGGCAAAGCTAATTTCATCCCGGAATATTCCGGGACCCGCATCTTAAGGGTTAAAGTTATGATTTGTAAAAAAATTGTTTTAGTATTGACGGCATAAATACATAAGAATACAAGAACAATTTCCAATTAGAACCTGAAGTTCTATGTTCCTTATTACAACACGAGTGCAACAAATGCATTGTATTATTTAGTTTGAAAATATGTAAGTCCAAATGTGTAATTATGTCAATTTAATTTTCGAATTATTAAAAAAACTTGTGTTGAAGTTATGCTTTTTGCTTGCCTAATTTTCATCTAGTGATCAACATGATGCCATTTTGAGCAAAATGTTTTTTGAAAATGCTTGTGCTTTTTCATTCTAACATATTCTGTGTCTTGCTACTGAAAGATTATACTTCAAAAACCTAATAACCCATAATCAACTTTTAACTCAACTCTAGAAAACAACCATAAAATGTCAGACAAGTTTCTAATCAGCATGTCCATGAATTATTGAAAAGAGGAAAAAGTTAAAGAGGATTTACAGCTTCTCAAACTACAACTTTGGTGAAAGGGTTCAACCATCGAGACAAGGCCACCCCGGCAACTGAGAGGCTTACGAGACTGGATGAGACAAAAGGGGGAAGTATCAGCTTCCTATCCTCACAGTATTAGACTACAGGGAGAAGAATTATACTCATACCTTGAAATTAGGTTGGCTTAACAGTTAATTTGCAACTGCTAGCAGAAATATCAGGTTTGATACTGAAATGAGAAGGGCTTAATAGTGAACCTTGCTGCACCCAATGTAGTGCAAGAACAAAAGTTGAACTTTTCAGTGCATCCATGTACCCTTATATATGTCATTGGCTTAACAATTAAAGATAAATCACTTCAATCAGATTACGACCCTGAAATGACAATGGCATAATGATTAAAAGTTTTAATCAATCAGCTATCAGATATGTACCCTAAAATATCAGCGGCTTTACACTTTGGACTACAGAGTGGTGTCAGTTCCCTAACCTAAAATCAAAGCAGCTTAACATTAAATGACGATGGCTGAGAAATATCTGACTCCCACCCTGAAATGAGATCTGCTTATTAGCTGCATGTACATGACACTGTAACAGGGTGTCGCCAGGCCAGGCATGAAAAGAGAGGGCATTATCCTGGATAAAACAGACATGATTTAATGTCCCCCATTGTTCAACTCCAGTTTAGGTGACGAAGGTTAAGCCAGGGTTTAGATTAATCACTAGTCTCAAAGTTAAATATAAATGACGGTTGCCCTTTAATGAGTGTAGGGATTGCTGCAGGATTAATGGGCCCCCATTAATTAATTTCATGAAATGTCTATTTAATCTGCAAATGAACAGATGAATTGAAGATCCATCTTTGTAAAATGAGAATTTTATTCTGGAGATGGATTTAATTAGAGATCTGACCAACTGGGAATGTCCAGCTGAATGAATGACCTGCTCTGCATTTCCAGGATATCACCAGTGGTCTATATAACATACAAACCAATAAAAAGCATAAATAACATTGGCATTAATCTATCTCGACACATGCATTCATTCTCTTATCAAGGTAAACAATGGGAACGTTTCCCACAATGGTACCCTGGACAATGGTTCCAACCCAAGTGAACATACATGGAGGTAATGATTTTCTCAGAATAGGACCCTTTCTGGTAGTCTGCATACAGATTAGTTAACCCTTCTAGTGTCATGTGACAGAGAAGAGAGGTTGTGTGAAAATTCACACAAAGCTAGCACCCAAATGATAATTATGAACATGTTTTAGAATGAAAATAAGTCTCTGAAAGGCATGAAAAGTTATGAGTCTTAGTTTAATGATTCATAACAAGATGATCAATTCATAAAATAAATAGTGAGCTATTTTATTGACAAAAGTTTGACTTCCATGCCTTAGAGTTTTTTTAAAAAATCTTTTTGATTTACTCTTGCTTGTACATTCACTGATAATTCATGTTTTTACCATCCTTAGCAGTGGGTTAAAACTAGAATGCTATTAATTGATAGCACAAATTCATAAATTACTTACATTTCTTTGATTTTTTTCACATCTGTTTTGTCCAATTCAGAAAATCACGTGCCTATCTTATATCCCTGGACGATATTTCAGGCAAGTAGTCATGCTAAGACATATATGATGTTAACAAACAGCATGGTTATGTATTTCTAAAAGCTTTCATATTAATGATTTATTCTTTCAACAACATTTCAGGCAAAGAGTATACGAAGAAAGTCAGTGCTTAACATACAGTATTGCTATTCTTTTCTCATATCTTTAAATATTTGCATTTTATTCTTTCAACAACATTTAAGGCAATGAGTATCCCAAAACAAGGATAAACATACAAGGCTTAATCAAGCATGGCTACGTAAATCTAATACCTTTCATATTTGTTATTTATTCTTTCAACAATATTTCAGGTGAATGTACAAAGACAGAAAAGGGTTAACAGAATTAGCATTACTTTAAATTTCTAGTATCTCTCATATTTGTGATTTGATCTGTTAACAATATTTCAGGCAAGTGAGTATTCCAAAACAGCAAGGGGCTAACTACAGCATGGCAATGCCTCTCGTAGGTCCCATCACAACTGTGTAATTATTCAGGGAGATAATCTGTTCCCTCACTGCGCTACAGGGGCATGGCACGGATGTCAGCATGCGTTTATTGTCACCTCTACAGCCTCTGCGGTCTCGTGGGGACTCTTCTAGCTTCGTGCTGGCTTAACTCTGCGACAACCCCCCTTCATTTTCCCAGAACCCATTGTCTTGTCAGCAGAAATAAATGGACTCAAGTCACACAATCGCTAAAAGTACTGAATCTTTCCATTCACATCAATTTCTTAATGTCCATTCAATTTGATTGAAATTGTTGCAGTTTTTATCTGTTTTTGTAAATTGTGATTTCACTTATTTCAAACTTAAAAAAACCCTTGATTCATGTAAAGAATAAAACAATGAAAACATTAAGTCAGACGTATCATAATGTAAAGAATATATGAAATCAATCTTTTCATTTTCGAATCCAATACTTAAGTCACAAAAAAATTTTAATTGTCACATCTTAATTTCAAAATTAATATGACAGAGGTAATTGACCTAAAGGTTTACAGCTTCAAGAACAAAACTTACAGAATCAAATACAACTCAGTTATGTCAAAATGTCAGAAGGCAAAAACATTGTTGAGCCATTTACAAATCAAACTGAATCAAACTAAATAATGTAGATATTTGGTTCACCATTTCACGACCATCACATAAAAAAACCATATGTATATTTTTTACTAAAACATCTGTTTTTGTCAGATTTACGAGAATATCCAAGATGTTAAACCGCAGGGCAAACTGTTTAGCATGGTTTTTATTGGCCCTTGTAATGATACTTCTAAATCTTGCGGAAACAGGAAAAGCCAATGGTGACTACACATATATTTTGCACTATGAGAAAAATATAAACCCTTTGCATCCGGTTTTGACTAACAGCGTGACATCAAACAGCCTCTTATATATCAGATATACAATGTTGCTACCCTAAGCATGGAGCTAAATGAATAAACAAACCCTTTCAAAGGGCGTCAAATTTCTCTGTTTAATATTTCATAAAAGTGTCTTAAAATAATGATTTATGATTGATTTGACAGAAAATAGTTCTGAAATGTGTTTTCAAGTTATTTCAAAGTGCTGAAAGGACTTTTATCACCGGGAGCCACTACTTTATGCGATGAAACTCAAACATATCTAATGACGCACAGGTTGTTACTTTCTTTTTATGTTCAATTTGACGAAGTGAAGACTATATCTGTAACTGCTAAGCTATAACACCACTGTTTACTGGAAAAAACACATCTTTCATCTCGATCATCCATCAAAAACTTAATCTGCCACAACAATGCAACAATCGGCGTTTTTTTTTCTCAGGGAAGTAATCTCAAGTGACAATACCGAACCAAATATAATGAAGATGAAACATAAAACTTAATCACCATAAACTTTTTTTAAAAATGTGAAATTGGGAATTCTGAAATTTCAAATGAATTGAAGAAAGTTGATGAAAATGGAAGGCTGGTATTGATTGAGAGTTGAAACAATTATGACAGGGCGATCTCTGGTGTAGAGACCGGAGACAACTCGGCATATCACCACACCTAATCCTTCGCGGATACATCCACAGTATCCGATGAAGATCCTCGGCTGACAGAGGGAATCTCACATGAAGAAATAATTTCCCCCTAGACGCTTAATTCTCAAGAAGCAGTTGAATGAATACCTGCTGGAATCGTAAATGAGAAATTTTCTTGACAATGTCTTAAAGATGTCAAACTTTAAAGAATGAAACATATCACTTGGTAAATGGTTAAAAAGCATTACAGAACCAGTGGCTCCTTATGTTGTGTTAACTGCAATGGGAGATGATCCAAGTCTCAAGGATAAATGTATTCTGCCATGGGCGGTGCGCCTCTTAAACTTAACCACATCTTAAATATCATGAAATGCTCCAATTAAACATTGCTATGAATCAAAGAGCCAAACAATGCATAATGATATCCTCTTGGGGCGGCCACAGAGATGATGAAGCACAAGATGGAGAAGGGGCTGGGATTTCAATTTTCTTTACATTTTTCACATTATCCTCCCCTCTGTACAGTTTTAAAGGTCAGTAGCACATTTTTAAAAAAATAAAATGATCTCACAAACACTAAAATAAATGTTTCCAATTGCATGACATTTTTGTAATCAAAAGTAGCATTTTTAAAACGAAAGTACCATGATCAGTTAAGCTATGATTCAATCCATTTCCCCTCCACAATTGATTAAAAGGTGTTCACACAAAAATGTACACCAGTGGTTTTTTGCTTTATTCTTTATTTTCTTTACATCTTCAATTCTACGGTTAATTAATGAGATGTTTTGACCCCCTGAAAATAATAATTTTAGCAAAAAACTAATGTTAATAGGGGAAAATTTTAGGAAATAATTTTTTTTAAACATGCTATTGCCCCTTCAAAGTACAAATGCCCTATTGAGAACCTAATATGCACCAGAGTGGGAAATTGTGTATACTTAATAAATTAAAAATCATAGCAATCTAGAGGACCCATAGCTGATGATGTTCAAACCAATGAAATTTTTTTTCTCTCTTAGATTTGAAGCTTTTGAAAGGTAATGAGGTCTGATTTTGTGTGTGGTTATATTCCTCCATTTTTTTCATTCCAGGAATAGAGTGGGGGAAAAAACCCTTTCTCGTTGACTTAGTTCAAACTCTGAACAAAAACCAAAGGGAATATGAGCTGTTTTCTCTTGTTTTCCTTCCTTTTTTCTCTCGTCTTGAAGCTGTGCAAGTTGCGGCAACTATGGGCTGATAGTTCAAAGTTCATGTGTGCTTTATTGAATCTGATTGGTGGGTTCAAGAGGAGAACCAAGATGAAAGCCGAAAGATGAAAAGGGCAAAACTGTTTGTTTCAACATCAAACCAAAATGGTTAATCACATAATCTATCATCTTAATTCATTAATTGCAATTTTTGATACGTTTGCCTCGGATTGAAATTCAATTCATCTGTTTTATGTGCTCAAACCAAGCATTCGCAGAATTAATGTTGCAAGGAGTTTTCAGGCCAAGCTGCCTGTTACATTAATTATAATTCCTTCACAAAAACGCTTTGTTGCAAAATGTGTGCGTTACTATTAATTTCCACTGACAGCTTTTTCGAAGGAATTAACAGATATTTCCTTGATACCTTCCATAGAAATGAAAGGTGGAGAGAGAGTTTTGGTAGTTTTTCAATGGCAATGAAATATGAATTATGATAGCAATGAAATGTCATCAAAGAAACTTATTTTAGACGATAAATGAAGCTTCTTGACAATTACTAACTTATATCAAATAATCAACCTGTTGAAAATGATTATAATAATTCATTCTTAAATCAAAATATTCCATAGAATACCACCTTCAATTGTGCATGCAATTTCCATAGAAATCACTCTTCAGACAAATTACAATTGCAAAACGTAAAAACAAAACAAAATCTCAAATCATTATAAACATATCACACTGTTGTCACACGTTTTCTTGGGTAAAAAAGTGATCAAGAAAACAATAATGGATGTTACCAATAGAAAAGCAATACTTTTAATCAAAAGAAGCACTTCTAGATCAAACACAACATGTTCAATTCAAAAATCCATTCACTGCCTTGAAGGACAAAGGTGTTCACACTAAAATGGCTGACAGTAGTTTTCACTTGATTCTTGATACTTTCTTCTATGACTGCAAGTAAGTTGAGTTGAGTGACATCCAACAAAGATGATGTATTTGGCATAAACATATATTTATTGGAAAAATTTAAGAAAAAACAAAGCAAAATGTGATACTGCCCCTTTAAGGTTACATAAAAAAAAACACAAAAAAACTTCAAATCTGACGTGGAGATCAATATTTTCCTAAAACTACACTAAGAGCATATGAATAAAAACGACTCTTAATCTTATATCACATATTTACTCAGCACTAACTTCATTAGAATACATGGTATTTACATTTTAATCTGACTCAGAGAGCAATGGGTATAATGAGTTTATCACATGTGTAGTATGTGATTCTTGGCTCCAGTCTACCAGCTATGGTATAATATGATCAATATTTCATACAGGATTGTCAATGTACTGAAAATCTTTGGACTTTGCTAGGTCACTGGAAGGGCTTATACATTACAATAGCTTCTATATTACATCCACAAATGATTGGGGTTATCATATCTATATTTGGAAAATTAGTATGTAAATTATCTTGCGAAAATTCTTGCCTATGGGTATTGATTTTTGTGTGTACATTTTCTTGTTTCTTTATATGTTTATATTTTAATTCAGATGTCACTAGTACTCATCATATACCATGGATATCAATTCTTATAAAAAATTCATCCATGACGAAATCTATTCAAGACAGTCACCATTAATTTAAAAGATAAAGTTTAAGTACGTAAACATGTATATACAAATCAGAGGTTGGTTGAAGTGCTTTTATTATGAGTAAGAATTACTATGACATATAAAACCAATATAATATTATATCGTATATGTAGTATGTATATGATCAATAATGGTTGGTTGTGTTTAGTTGGTCATCCAACTAAAATTCATGTCAAATTGTCGCACAATATCGTCTTAATAACACCATATGGCCATTTTTGTATTATCATTGAAAAATATCGTAATTTTTTAATTTTAGCTGCAAGTTTCGAGAAAATATTAGAACTTAACTCAGAAAAGATAATATTTTGGCTCCTTTGTAAGCCAAATTTTTATTATGAAACATCCTCTTTGTAACTTAAACCACAATCTTGTCATCAACAAAAATAGATAAGAGCCAGTCATACAGGAAAGTGAGAAGACAATATAAACCTCTACTTACACAATCCATATATACAACAACTCATTTCCGTCTTCCTCTTACATAATAACAAGGACCACTTCTCGTATCTTTCATAGCCAGATTGGTCAGGTGAAAGGTTAACTTAATAATTGCGCAAGATAGCAGGGATTTTGCTCAAGACAATTATATATTGAAAAACACTAGCAGAGGATATGTGTAAACTTGATAAAAAATAATGATCTAGTTATACAGTGATGTACCGATGAAATAACTATTTCTGTTCAGTTTATACCATTCTGTGTTGTTTATTTACAGAAATCACAACTTGTTAACAAAGTCTTAAAGGAATTTGCGACATATTTATAATATATACAAGCAGAATATTATTTAATATTCTTTGACCAGCATCTGAAATATCAAATTTAATAATCTGAGAAAATCTTAGTAACTTAAAAGAAAAGAAAAGGACAAGATTTTGGATGGTCTTTTAATTTTTTGTCTATACTTCTAAAATTCTTTGTTAAAAAATATTATTATATTATTAAGTTCTGTATCATATTTATTATGGTGTGAAATGATATACTTGAGACATTAAATGAGTACAGGAAATGAACTGTCATTGTTTGATTCCGAAATGTAATGCGAGGAGTGCTGTTTGCATGTGTCATCACACTTGATATGTACAACATCCCCTTGAGATTCTTATAATACTTAAACAGAATTACTTTGAGACACGTTATTCAGTTAAAAATTTTACAATTAAATTAAAATATTAAAATAAATGACAGAATGTTATCAAATACTTTCACATTTAGTTTGTTTTGAATAACATTGTAATTATATTTCTTGATTGTGGTGTATAGCCATAAATTAAATGCTTATCATGAAACTACATACTTTAAATAAAATAATTTTATCAAGAAGCATCAATGTAAGACATACCGTCATATTTTACATCATACACAAGTGCACAACATCTATGTTGGAAAAAAATATATTAGAAATTTGGGAAGGACATTTCTATTCCAAACTTGTTTGGCCAACCATCTTTAAATTCAATTTGGTTTCCAAAAAAAATCAATTTCTTGTGCAATAATGAAGATGTAGCTTTATAGGAAGGTTGAAAAACACATATAACAAATTCTCTTGCCGAAATCAGCTCATTCCTCTGATTTCCCTGTTAGACAAGTGATTCTGAGAACAAACTGAAGTGCCAGAGAGTCTGTGCAAATGACACAAACCATGACATACAGTCATCAGGAGGATAGTTTCTCATATAGCCGATCAAAGAAAACTAAATTGTCTATAGAAAAAGCTCTCAAGCTTAACCAATAGTGGATGAGCAGAACCGTGGCCCAAATAGATCAAACAAATGCAATTGGAGCAGTGATTTGGACACTAAATGAAATTCCTACAAAAATGCTGATTAGGGATTTCGGGATGTGATCTGATTAAACCTTGTTGATCTGTGATCAGACCATGATCTTGATGTGGTCTTCCTCCTCAGACCACCTGGCCTTTCAACCTTCCCATGTTCCACCAAATTAAGTCGGACTTTATTTCCTGTTCATCCTGAACATCCCTTATCTTCCTTTTACAAGATGGTCGCCATATTCTAGGCCTTATCTGCCTGATTGAATATAGGGATGGGGTATGGACCCTTATCATCCCTTACAGCTGAACTAGTCCCTGAACTGATCATGCCTTGTGAGAACTGGTTGGGTTCTTGCATAATCGCTCATGCCAGATTGAGTACGATTCTGTTCTTGTGCAACCCCAATCAAGTCCTAAATCACTCAATTCTTCCAATGAGAGTCATCCGGAAAATTGACAGATAAAAATTTCTGTTTATCTGTTGCAATTTGTGAAGACATTTTTCATATGGTTTGATGTAATTTGATGTATTCACATGTTGCAAAACATGGACTGTTTCTCCAACTGGTTGCTTCACAAACTTCTACATTCACATCAGCAATGTAAACATTGCCAAATTAAAAAACGAAAATGAGAAATAAATTTTCAAATTGCTCAATTAGAAAATTGTATTACATGGTTCCAAAATGATTCATAAGAGATCTTTCGAAACCTTTTGGGATAGGAATTAATCAATTCTTTGTTCAAACAACATATTATCAATGCACCAACTAACAAACGTGGCATCAATACACCATGCTCAACTTCAGAGATTTTGAAGTATCATAAATGATTTTCAACATGTTTTCTTAAGAAAACTTGAATGAAAAGGATCACTGAAATATTTTCACAATTGCAAGTGAAATCTTATCCAGGATGAAGTATTCTTCCATTCAAAATGCATATGAGCCATGGATAAAGTTTCTACCATCACTCAACCATTGCACTATCCCACCAATATTGTAGATCAAAAGCCAGACAGCATCAAAATCTAAAGTTAAATTTCTGGCAAGGTCCAAACCAAGACTTCAAATCCAAAATCAGGAACTTAACCACTGTGCTCTTGCTCCTATATTGTAGATTGAAAGCAAGACAACAGCGACACCTAAAGGTAATTAAGTTCTTGGCAGGGTCCATACCAAGACTTCAAATCCTAAATCTAAAACTTTACCACCATACTATCCCTCCAATATTAGACATGGAAAGCAAGGCCAAAAAACCAAAAGGAAAGTAAACATATGACAAGATTCAAACCCAGAATCCTCAATATAAAGTCCCTTTCCCTCTAATAAAATGGAGACAGGAAGCAAGGCTGGATTCTTCTGTAGATGGGTGAGGTAATGACCAAGAGTAATCTGTACTAAGTCGAGAATTAGAATTAACAAAACCTCTTGGTAACCTTTTGGTAAAATGGTAAATATTCAAGCCAATTTCCAAGAGAGTTAGAAACAGCAATTCTCCTTATTATGAAATGGAGACAGGAAACAAGGCTAGATCCACCTGCAGGATGGTTAGTTAATGGACAGGAAGACTTTCGTACCTGTTCTCTCGTTCATCATGATCATCATCCGAGTGTGTAAACACTCCATCCATTCCATAGCACACAATCAGCCAAAAACATCACTGTTTATTGTAGCTTCTACCAGCTTACACAGCGGTCCTAATGTTGCTTTGATGACTGGATGAAGAATGGATGCTGCCTACCTTTCTACTTAGATATACATACTGACTGGATAAAGTTACCTCTCTACTTGTGTTCATATACTTACTGTATGCTTAACCTTGATTAAACACACTTACTTCACATCAAAACTAAATACATATTAGTCCAGAGTGACTTACCATAATGAACTTATTTATCTTCGAAAAGCCATGTTTAGGTAGATTCTTTTACTGTTTTCAAATATATGAAAACATAATATACTTGAAAATGGTATGAGAAACTTGACCAAAATGTCAATATTGTGAAGAAAAGAAGTTGTTCATTCAAAAATACTATTGTTTTGCTTATATTACAAACTCCTAG
Source organism: Phorcus lineatus (assembly GCA_921293015.1). Lineage (NCBI taxonomy): Eukaryota > Metazoa > Mollusca > Gastropoda > Trochida > Trochidae > Phorcus > Phorcus lineatus. The sequence goes on along the minus strand of OV121086.1, from coordinate 17,322,107 downwards.
AACGCCATTTTCAAAGTTTAAATATACATATCTAACTTACTCCTGGGCTCATGCTGACGAATTTTCTACTTTCCATACGTATGTAATGCTACAAGTTGGTAAAAGAGAGGTCAATTAGCTTTTCCCATGGTCTCACGTATCACAACTTTCTCATTTCTATACCTATGTAATGGTGTAAGTTGGTAAATAAGTTTTACCCATGGTCTTATGTATTACATTTCATACCTTCTACTTTCTATACCTATATGTCATGATAGAAGTGGGAAAAACGGGTTGTTTCTCTTTTTATCCAATAATGATAAAATAAGATAAAATTGAGACAACATATTGTATCAAGAATTGTGATACTTAATCTGACAATTGATTTTTCATGATAGGTAATCTGTATCATGATATGTATTGTTTACTTTGAAATTGTTTATTTCACAAACCTAAATCAAGGTGTTTGTCAAACGCTAGTAGTTGATATGTAACAGAAAATCAGACATATTTCATGTTTATTGAAACCAAAATACACCTCACCCCATCTCACCATATCCCCATTTTAAATCCTTGAAAATGGGGTATCATGATATCTTATCATTATAGGATGTATGTGTTACACATATATTGTAAAATATCTCTATCATCACATCCCTTAAGAAAACCTATGGTTTTGGAGTCTGGTGACGTTTAAGAGTATGTAGCTATATATAAACATGCAGTGATGATACCTTCTCCATTTCTACTACCATACTTTTCTTTACCGGATCCATGCTTGATGATGTAGACAAGACTCTAAACCTAATGTTTAGCATTTATTGTTGAAGAAGTACCCTGTCTTTAAAAGCACTACCTGACCATCTTTCCACATCCATTTTAACACTAATTGTTTTAAATATACCTTTGACTTTCTGAAAGTATAATTTAACCATTGGCACAAAGATCTAGATTGCTTTGTCTTCCTATATTTACAATGACCAACCCTTTGATGTATCGGCATTTAAATAAAGTCTCTGCATGCTTCAATAAGAATTGCTTCTTACCAGTTTATTGGTAATCCAAATTGGTCTTCAACCATTCCAATGTCAAAGAGGCAGGAAGCTGTAAATGAAGTAAGAAAAACGTAAGTAGGCGCTAAAAGACCTTAAACCCTTTCAAAGACATTAAAAGTTATTATGAGTTCATGAACATTTGCAGATGAAACCCATCTGTGTAACAGAACCTGAAGGTTGGCAATATAAAAGTTTAGATAGAGAAATAGGAAATGAAGCTTTCATTGCAAAGTAAAGTTTCGAGGTCAGTTTCTTCCTTCACAAATGTAATATGGGACCACACAATCTGAAATAGTACACATCCTTGTACCTTTTTAGGAGTCCCTTGCGGGATTTGAACACATGCCTCAGATATCACCAAAGGCATTGACAATACCAATTTTCACACGTGACCACCAAGCCTCTTTACATTTGACCACTATCTAAATTGTCTTTCTTTCAACAGTATCTGATCGTTTCTCACAATGGTTACTTCAGCATACAACGATAAAGAATAATATTTATATTGGTAAAAGGAACTTTGTACAAGTAACCCAATCAACTGTACTGAAAACAATATAAATCTAAAATCTCTCTCTGATGTGGTAGTCTATGATACCCTCCTAAATGCCTCTCATTTGGTGCCTACAAGAGGGTATATGGCACTCAAAACAAATTCTACATTTCCTTAAAAAATACCATAACAGACAAATTTCTTGTACATCTGAACTTGCAATCATACATTGCTTCGGAATCTAAATATGAATCATACGAGTCACAAACACATAGCTTCAGAAGCTTTGTTAACCATCACAAAATGTTATCAAATTTTTGATAAAACACAATTTTTGCGAAAAGTAATTTTCCCTAATGATCATTGATAGCCCTCAAGATGTGGAAGCCTATTTGATTCATGACAGTACAAAGGACAAGCAACAGATAAGAACATAGTCAGTGGTATCAAGAAGATTTGAAAAAATGGATGATTGATTGCGTTATCAAACAACCTTTGGCGCTGACTAGCATTAAGGAGCCCCAACTCAATATATTCCCTGGTATTGCCACCTTTCTCGGTACCAAATGTCTTGATCCTGGAGACTGTGTTCTTCAGAGGAACAAGAAGATGAGGTATAAGGATAATTCTTTGCAACCAGACCCAATGACACCAATTAAGGTACTAGTCCTTCAGCAACATGCCGTAACACGAAAATGAGGAATTTCACACTTATTGGGCTTTACATCGTTAGCATTATCAGGTAATTCAGCTGGAAGCCTTAGATGTTAATTGCTTATCGAAGCAGGTAGGCCAAAGATGGCAGGTTCATATTGATACGGGGGCAAAACACGCATTGGTCTGGTGCTAGTGAAAACATTCCCTGTCACTGATGGTATCTAAGGAATTGGCGGCCATCTTGCGTCAGAGAAAGGACTTAAGAATGAAAGGACTAATTACTGCTGGTGGGTTGCCAACAATTGTCAACATGATGTAAGTACCATTCATCCTCACACCACAAAAGAAATGATGGGTCAGCCACACGAGAATATTTCACGCCAACCGAGCACCGACAAAAGAAACATCCGCTGCATTCACGACGTCATACATCTAACACTTTTTTTTTACTAAAGTGACATTAGAGAGGAAGTAAATTGATTAAAGTTCACCAAAAATGTCGATATATTGGTGTGAATTATCCCGTTGACGGTAGTGCCGGCTAAATTGATCTCCCGCTGAAGTTCATAACTTATGCATGCAATTTTCTCCACTTCAACCATAGATAAGTATCCCAACGCTAGTCCATGAGGCTTGTTGCATTTTTGAATAAAACATACTAACAATAGAATCTCTGTCAATCTGGAAAGATCTGTGTTATACAGATTAGATTCTGAATAATATATAAAAGGAAGTGAAAAATTAAATCTGTTCAAGAAGGATATATCCTTGTGATATTTTCCATCCGTAGGATCTCATTTAGAAGAAAGATAATGTCAGGGGTTCAATAAAAAAAACATTAGAAAAACTCCTTTACTTGATGTTATTTTGGTTTTCTCTTTAAAGACTACATAAACTGATACAGGCCTGGAATAACATTGTTGGTGTATCAAGACGTTAACTAGACTAGTGACTTGAATATGTATTTGTATAAATAATTTGAAGGATGTCCATATACCTTCAAATCATGTAACAAAATCTCAATACATATCTTAAACATACTGGATTCGGAAATGTAAATACTTCTTTCAATCTTTAAAAAAAAATTTAAATTTGAAACTTGATCACAGACTTATTTTTAACATGTTACCTGTTAAATTTTCGCAAAATCCCTCTGTTTGGCACTTTCAAAGGAATCAAACTTTATCAAAAAAGAGAATTAAGGACAGCCCACAAGTAAAAACATTTCCGCTCAAATCAAAAACAATTTTCTCAGTTTGTTTCTCAAAGAGAAGTACATTGGAAAAGAAAAAAACATGCATATAATTATCTTAAATTGCACTTTTACTCTGTACATTTCTCTGAACAAAGGCAATCTCAATCCGGAGGTAATGTTCATGAAATGATTAAGAACAGATCTCCCACAAGAACATAATGTCCACATAAGAACCCATTGTCTCCCAGAAGTGTTTATAATCCCTCACGCTGTACATCTGCAGCACATAGACCGCCTGTATTAGATAACAGAGAAAACACCAGCATCCCTACCAACCACAGGATCAGTATCAGGTCAAACACTGCCTTTAAACCTTAATGAAGGACAGGCCCCACAAGATAATGTTGTCTTGGATTGTTGGTGAGTCTGTCTGCCTAATAGTTTAAAGCTTTTTGTCTATGTAACAGTATATTGAGTTTGGGTGGCTGGAAGAAGGAAACAAAGCCTTACATCAATAGGTATCATTGGGAGGTATAGCTACTGAAGACATTGGACATATTCATTCATTTTGTAAGGTCAGGTGGGGTGATTTGCAGTTTAAAAATACTTTGAAGAGTATTTCACTTACATCATGTCTGCGGGACAAAGCCTGCAAGCCCGTTTTTTGTCAATAAGGGATTTTTAAAAATTAGGAAACAGAAATCTGAATACACATATATATTTATTGTCTTAAGACATCATTGCACTCTATTGCTTTTATTCTTTTTTAGATCCAGTGAATGGTGTAGCTTAGTTCAAGAGTGATATAACACCTTGAAGAGAGTGCTTTGATTCATGTCATACAAAATAAGTTAATGGTGGAAGTTGTTGCTTCCTTAAATGCTTCACTCCCAGCATAACAAGGACACACCAAAGCTATAACTGGATTTACATTGCAGCTGCAGTTTGCAACTTGCATAAATTCATTACTTTCCGATGAACACTTTATTACAGACAACATTATTTGTTATAATAAAGTAGTTGGAGAACAAAGGATTAACAACAAATTAGGAAACAGCTGCTTGTTGATATATGAAATTGGACAGTTTATTGGACCTCAAGGTATGTCAAGTATCCAAAGGACATGTATCATATTTCGTGCAACAGCTTGCCTCTATGGAATACTTTCCCCAGGATGTTACAGCTAATACTGTTCTGGGTCATTGGCTTTATTCTTTGACAGAAAAGTTTTTATAGTAGTTTTATAGCTTTTGACATAAAATGCTTTTATGATGAACCATGGATTTCCTTCTCACAATGCTCGGTCTCTCTATGATGTTTCTGTTTGTTTCAGGCCACGGCCATGCATTTAAGAGTGCAGCAGGCACAGGCTGCCCACAAGGAATCAAAGACATACTCCTGTTGTACCCTTCAGATACCTGCGTGTCACAGTTACTTTTGGCGGGGTTGGTTGGAAGATCAAAACATATCCTGCATTGTCCTGTCAACAGGAACCTGATGACTACTCACTCTGATGATCCCTGTGCCAAAACAACATGGTTCCAAAACAATTAAGTTAGCCTCATCATGTCTTCATCATGTGTCCAGTTGCACGAAAGCTTACAGTGATGTTAACTCTAAGTTAAAAGAATGCAATCACAAACATTTTACACAAGATTTTATCCTAATACTTATTTTGAAATTTTTTGATAATAAAAGTTCTTATATAAGGTAAACCTTATATTTTTCATAGTGGCACATTTCAATTTGTGATCTTAAAACATAAAGGAAAAGGGGAATATCAAGTAAAAGGTTGTTATCTGTTATTAGATGATTGAAATTTTCAACTTGTTACCAAAAATACAAATGTACAAGGAAAACATCTTACCATTATATATCATCTAATCATGGAAAAGAAATTCAGACCAGTTTTACTTGAATCTCAAATGAATTGTATGTTTTAACATAAATATATTTGGTTGATGAATATGTCATTATAAACCTTTCAGAAAATGAAAGAAAAATAAATATAGATGCTATTGCTATTGATCTATGTTTTTCTGATGGTCTTCCAATGTTTTGTAAGAAGATCAAACAATAGTTCAAATGTTAAGAACACTATCATGTTCTTGGACTTCTAACAAAAACACAGTTCTTTCTCACATCAAATACCAGAAACAATTGAAATTGCTTTTAAAATAGATGTCTTTGAAGATCAAAAGTGGACTGATGCCAGTTACTTACACTTGAAGACAGGAAGAAGATATATTATTGTCATTTCTTTAAACTGCTCCACAACAATACCACTTTAACTTCAAATACTTATTTTGATGTTTCATTTCTTTGACAATATTGTGATGACAGGAACTACGGCTGACCACTACAACCGATTTGAAATATACAAGAGTTCTTTAACCAACATATGATTCTGCTTAATGGTGTTTCTCACAAAAATGACACACATATGTAGACCCAAAAGAAAGGAGAAAAAGTGCTTAAAAACTTAAGTAGGCCTTTGGGGAATGGAAAAAATCTGAACTGACAGACTTCAAGAAAAGTTGTGAGGAATTTCTCTGCATGGCAGTGGAGTCCTCCCAACTGGGAGCTTCAACCCCATGACAAGATTTTAAGGAACCCATTGGGATTAAATTTTGATAGATGGCTATGCTAAAAAAGGCTGAAAAAGTTCATAAACTTTTCATCATGTTCTCTACCTCTCATGTTGAGGACCTAACAATGAGTCCATTAAAAAATGTCCACATATTCAATCGTAGATGCAATAAAACTAAGTAAATCTCAAGATCATTCCATAGCATGTGGCATATGGATCTGACCACATTATCTAGAAATGAACTTTGAGGAAGGTGCGAAAAAAACTTCTTAAAGAAAATAAAAATTGGTTTGAAATAAGGTTAAATGAGATGATAGGATGATGCAAAATGGGACCTTGGATCCAGTTCTTTGGACACATAAAAAGGGGAAAGTTCCAATAAAATTTTGTAGGCCAAGCAAGTTAAGTTAAGACATAAAGTACCAGGTTTCCAAGATATTCCAAGAATGGTACATAGGATACAGTCCAACAGAAATGGAGCTCAGTCTGGAGACAGCTATTAAGGAGGATCATTAAGCACACTATTAGGCTGAGGACAACTCCATTCCATTACACCAGGGAGTACAAACAGCAGTGGCCCTTTAATGAATGTGTTTTCTTATCAACGTCATAATATATGTCATTACTTATCTGATGTAGGTACCACTTCAGGCTCTGGTTGACCAATTCATTATCCTTTAACGCTAACGTGCTGGCAAATACCTCTCGTAAATTATCTAGACTTGCTTGAGAGTTGGTGCCAGAAACAAAGGATTTCTGGTGTTTTTGTTTTGTTTCTTTGATAAATAAGATTTCACAATGGATAAGAAATTAGATAGACATCTTATATCTATTAACACCTGCTCATGACAAGTTTAGCAAATATAATAAACACAAATGATAGCATCTTATCCAACATTTTTGTGAATATATATCAATAACCTTTAAAATAATTTTGACTGTCATTAGTTTGGATCCTTCAATCAGAATCCTTAGATTTGCAGACAAATGTACTAAGGAAAGGTATTGAAGTTTGCCAAGAGGTTCTGGAACCACTTAAAAAAGAAAAGGAATTGACCACTTTTCTAAGTTAACATAAAAAAATGGTGGTGGATATAATTTCAAATCAACAAAAGGGATACTATTTTGAATTCCAACAATCCTTATCATCTAAAACCTTGATAGACAAAAGTTAAAAGTAGCCTTTTTTCTAAATGTGTCAATAAACTCTTTAATTTACCTTATGTTAAGGGTAGCATCTGGAAAACAGACTAATATCAAATAAGCTGAAATTGAAGGTAAGTTGGTAAAATCCATTGTCCTCTACAACTGGACACCCAACCAAGGCTATGACTCCCTTGGTTCTAGATGAGTCGTGGCCCACACACACACACTTCTTGTAATTATCTCCAAGTCACAAACACTGTCAGATTCCTATCTATTACCTATAAAAGCAGGCCCATCCACCTCCCATTCACAACATAGTGCCACACACCACTAGCCCTTAAATCTATCCCAACTTGTACCTACTTCATGTAGGCTAGCATATAACAAACACTTGCCATTTTCACCTATTTCAGGTGAGATAAGTGCTTCTTTGATATAGAACCAAAATGTCAGGAGAGTTGAGTGTAGGAGCAACTTGTAAAATGGTAAGAAGAAAGCCAGCATAACCAATATCACAATGAAACCTTCAAGCTTAAATGAACATTGAGGTGAAAGATATAATTCCAATGAAATGTTTGGAGCTACAGGAAGAAAACCTGCATCATTTTCATGACAAAGTATTACAGTGAAACCTACATGAATAACCTTGAACAAGCAAGGTCAGGTAGTTAGTTTCATTTTATGATGAACAAACCCTCAAAAGGCACATAAAAGGGAGATATGCTCCAGACATAGATTTGTTGGTCCAGACATAGATTTGTGACGGACAGACAGATGGACAGACGGACAGAATGAATGCTTAATACCGCTGCTTATGCTGTAAGGCGGGATTTTAAAAATTGGGGTTCACCCTTTTAGGACAAATATTTAAGATAGTTTTTTAATGATTGAAAAATCCCTCAATGGACCCTTACTGATAAAGGCTAAAATCATCACAAATTGCTATTTCACTGCATCGTAATCTGCAAGGACAAACTTACACAAGAAATATGATTTGATATAAACATTTTGTTATATCATGGAGGCTCCCATTACTGGGAGAAAGCCAGCACTCAGTTGTGCCCACTTACAGCAATGAAGCTTGAAGGAATCCTCAGGAAGTGGCAAACAATGGGTGACATTGCACTAATCAATATTGAACATAAGCCCAAATATTTCTGTAGAACAATTCTTTACTGCAGATAAAGTCACCGAGGACAGGTGTATCAGAAACAGAAAGTTTGCTAAAGCCAATCTTGACTTTTATCTCAATAACATGTGAATTGATACGTTTATCTTGCAATGATCTTATACATTTCCTGTGAAGGAAAATGAATTATCGACTTGAGCTCATAACTTATTAATAACTTTTGGTGATATCTGCAATATTTCAACATCTTGGGGATGGAGACAACATTCTGCAAATGTTGACATTTACACTTTTGCAAAGGTTTACTAAATGTTAACAGCTTTACTTCCTTTATAGTAAATTCTACTAAACCTGGTTGCAGCTACATTGAAACTACTCGACTTGAATTAAAATTTACTTTCCTAAGCAAGTTCAGCAAGAATGTGTATGTGTTGCCAGACAGATAGGTGATTGTCTTCGGTAATGGATAAAAGGAGTTTGAAGGGTGATTTTCTTCACCATACTGAGACATGAGTTGAAAGACTTACCATGTAACCTTTAGGTACCATATTCGACGTGATAAGCGGCTCGGGCGCTTAAAAAATTGGTAAAAGGGGGCGCTAATTAAAACGATAAAAATTGTCCTCAAGTTTAGTCTTGAAAGTGTTTTCTTACGAAAGTTCTATTCGTGGATTTCACGTGTACAGAGAAATTTTAGCTATCAGAAACAGTAGACAGATTGAAAACAAAAAATATTAAGTCGAATACGGTAATTACTTTCTTTAAAATATTCCTGTTCACTCAGCAACATAAGTGGTTTAAGGTTGTGTTTAGGTGATCATTTAGCAAGTATTGTCTTATCTTATGTACACTAAAAGTCCATAAAATCACCACTTTAATTTTTACAGAAAACTCCTTTTATAATCATTCTTTAACCAGTGTCTTAAAGACTTGATGACAGTCTCATATAAAACCAACAACACTGTATCACAACTCTCAGGAATCCATTATATATCATAGCAAACAGGCATCTTATAGCAGCTCTGGAATTACTTGTGAAATCATCATCCTTTGACATTCAAAATGTGAAGTATTAAGGGTGTTTCTATAAATATCATGCCATATCTTGGCTAAGGACGCAATCAACAGGAGATAGCATGAATAACGTCATCGACCGTTATACAGGTGAATTTATCAGAAACATGATGATGATAATTGACATCCCCACAATATAATTACAGGTAGATGTGTCAAAATTCCATGAATAATATACATCAAGGTAAAGATAGAAAGTAAATGCATGTGTAGATAAATTGGATGGAGTGATGACCTTATAAAAATCAGATGAAGTTGTGAACTCAGTCAATTGTTACAAGGCAAAGACTGTAGATTATCGATTTGATTTAATTTCCATGTATCACAATGAATAATTTATATAATGAAGGTTTCAAACACATTGAAATATGATAGATTCTGTCGGATATTATTTACACAAATCCTTCATTCCCTCAATTCCTCTACAAAATGGGAAAACAATCATCTCACTTATGAGTTTATTGATAATATAGGTTGACGCATATACCTATCCTTTAGATAACCAAATAAGAAACAAGTGGCAGAATGAAATTATAACAATATAAAGGACTTGAATTGAAGTTTTGTAAGAAGAATTGAAGATTTGTAAGAAGACATGTTAAGCTGAGCATGAAAAACTTGAAAAAAATCTGAGAGAAATCACTGTAAGCCACTGATGACAAATGTTTACAAAAATGGTAAACATGTTCTTTTCAACCTTAACTTTTTTCTCTGATTGGCAATCGAAAGGTTCATGCAATCATAAATAAGGCAAATTTTCACTATCATCAACTTGCTTGGTATCCCTTGCTAAACAACAACATAAGAACCTATATGTCAGAGGATTGCCTTCACAGAACTATAAAGTCGCTTATAATTAAAACAAGTTCTCATTGGTTGCTGACAACCTGGTGGATTTAATCAATTTCAATCATTTGTTTATGACAGTAGTAAAAATATATAGTGTTCTTTTCAAAAAGAATTTTTTCAAGTACAGAAAATAATCAAAAGAATATATACCAAAAAAATACAAAAGGTTCTGCAAACGATTGATTATCAAAGTTTATATTCAAGATAAACAAAATCAACCATGTAAGAAGAATTGTTAAATGAATAAATGAATGTCACAGAATAAAACCATAAAATGTATCAATTTTAGTTAAATGTAATGACCCAAATAATTTTCAATGTTAATAACACAAGATCAATAAAATTCATGCAATCATGATTACATGAATTCTAAAGATTGGCATTTAAAAACTTCCGCGGCATTTAAAAACAATGTCCCCTGCAGTAAATAAGATTCAAAGTAACAAAGTCCTCTTCTAATACAACTGTACCCGCTGCCTTATCGACTGGGAAAGTAGAATTTGAAGTGCATAAAAAGGGATAAGATTCACAGCTTCGGTGAACATTTAAGATGCGTTGATCAATACGTCTTCAGCACAGTTTGTCCCCAAACAGCTAAAAACATAGCTATTACGTATGCATAGGTGCCCATTGAATTCTCAACTCACCAGTGTTTCTGATAATCAACAGGAGAGGCACAGCATTGCTTAACCCTTACAGAGCCAAAGGCTTCAGTGCAGGCTGTATGAATGGCTATAGCTTTAGCAGTTAATTATGCTATGACTTGAGTATTCTTAAAATTCAAAATGTGAGGAATTAGATTTTTCTTCCATTAAACTATCACCTAAACGGGTCCTATGTTAGTCAGTAGTCCAATGATAAAAGGGTTCTAAACCCATAATAAAATACCCGTACATTTCATAGAAGAAATTAGATGACTATTGAATTGGGTTTAACACTGTCATAAAATGTATATGATTTAAATTACTACATGAATTCCTATTGCAAGGGGAAGAAACACAATACCAGTGTGGTCCAGTGCATAACTGTGAAACCTGCATGCTTTATCTTGAAATAGCAAGTCTTGATAACAATTTTAAACAGAAATCCTTGGAAATTTGTATCACAAGATTCACTTCTAGCCTAAGGGTTAATATTTTGCTGATTGACACAATAAACGCTTTTGTCGAAGAGTGGGTTGAGCAAAAAATATTCAGGACAACTAATTGGTCTTTTCCAAACCTAAGCCGATCCATGTTGAAAAACCACGACAAAGACTTCCACTTATTGAAATGCGATTTCAACCAGGATAAATGCGACACAAAGTACATCCAATATTATTTTTTGCAATCATTTTGTTGAATCGCTTGATAGTATAAGGAGAGGAACGACTGATGTTTGGATTCGCCCGGTCATCAGGAGTTCTCAGATTCAATCTTCACCTATAACACTCTACGTACAATCGATAGATGTTTGTCCGTTCTAATGGAAAACAAATTTGATGTCAGTGGCGTTAAGGGGGGACTTCAGAGAAAGCAAAGCTGTACGGCACCTCATTGATTGAGTCCGCCTCCTCTTTGGTATAAGAACTTCTCAATCCAGTAAATGCCAACCTCAGTAGTGGCGAAAATCACATCCTAATACCCTGTTGCCTCTATTCATGAGCCAATGCAAAGAGGTATCAACGACTAAATAATAAACCGACAGGGTACATTAATATGATGGCCGTCGTCATAAGCTGATATAAAAGTTTTCATGACTTTCTTAAAGGGGCTCCATGTGGATTGACTTGTGATGACTTGTAACACTGATGGAAGTTCTCACCGTTTGAACAATTATAAATATCTTGAGGAATAGTAATTCTTTGAAAATTTTGATGAAATGACATAAATGATTATCTTTTCATAAGGATTATGTCAAATGGAACCAAATACACGAGGTCCTTAAGACTATTTATATAACAATAAACTATTTTAAGTTGTAATTTTCTCAAAATAACCTTAACTTATTTAAGGAATATTCTCAAGTAGATGTCTTTTCTGAAATTCACAATAGATGTGAAGTGATAAGGTCAAACCATTGTTAAAAGCAGATTAAAAAACATCAACCATCCATATACCTTCTGATGGTGGCTTTTAGAAGTTAAATGTTAAGTGAGAACATATTCAATTCATAGCAGAACTTCATTATTCCGAGGTCATGTAATTGAACATAATGCTCCCAAAATATCTCGCCTTATCTATCAATACAACAATGTGACTATTGTTTTATTTCTTAACAAATATAGACAAGGTCTATGTTTTGATAATTTCTTCCTGGACACATGAACCTGGGTGACCAATGCAGAGTGCAGACCAGTGGTCAATTCATAGATACTTATGAGTTTACATTCCCGTAACCAAGGCATTGACAAATGCCCAACAAACACAATTCTATTCCTCATGTAAAAGGTTAATAAGCTCACAACTGTATTGTCTGATACACACATTGTCAATATAGAAATCAATCACAAATAAATGAATTCTCACATCATAAAAAACAGCAAATGAAACTTCAACGAATATATTTCTGCTCTCATCTGAAAATGAACACCTTTTCATATTTTAAAGTCAAATAATAGATATACAATGTCCAATTTTGACGAACTACAAATCATTCCATTTGACAAATAAATACATTGTTTCACTTCCTTAAACATTGGGAATGAGAATTGAAAATGGTGGTTGCCATCCATTAATCAATATTTGAGAAGGAAGGCAATTTCATCCTTCTGAAGCCACAGCAGAAAGGATAACAGAGTTTCATCTGTACTCAAGCTTAAGGTCTTTGTCCAACAAACAATAAAGGAGGAAATGATAAAAGAATTTTAATTAAACCTGATTAGAAGTTGGGAGATCCCTATCAGTATTGTCTGACTGGAGGAGTGCCTAGCATTCCGTTCAGGTTCATGTCAGAGAGAGGCTTTGAAGAACAGGAGGCCTGCCAGGGAACTTGGTATAGGCAAAATGATGGATGTCTGTCCTCTCCCCTTGAACTCAGTCCTCTCCCCTTGAACTCAGCGGGAGTTGTGCAACCACATTGGACTTCCTTCAAGCTCAAGAGATTCCTCAACCTTTGTTAAGGTCCACCCTTAATAGGAACCATTCTTTCAGAGAATCCGAACTTTATAACTATCTCCATCCTGGGAGATGCTTCTTGGACCTTTGTTAAGGCACCACCCTTAATAGGAACCATTCTTTTAGAGAATCCGAATTTTATAACTATCTCCATCCTGGGAGATGCTTTAATAGAGGTTCTTGGACCTTTGTTAAGGTCCCACCCTTAATATGAACCATGCTTTCTGAGAATATGAATCTATAACTATCGACATGGTGTATGATGCTTTAATAGTTTCCTTCATCTTTCTTAAACATCAAGGCAGCATCCAAACAATATTTTGACAAAATTTGATTTTTGAACCATAAACTAACTGGATGATCCTTTGAATAGGATTTCCTTGACTATCTTTGCTAGGCTTTGAGGCTTCTCTGCAAGGCATTCTAGGAGTGGAGGTGACAAAGAATTAAGAAGTTTGTATACCAATAAACTTGTTTTCATCATTCTTCATTTTTGAGAAAAACTGAATTATAACTAGACATCACTTTTTGACATCTTGTGTCTTTGGAAGTCTTGAAAATGATTAATTGATATTTACGTTTGTACAAAAATGCAAAAATGAACTTGTAATATCTAAAAATACAAAAATTGTATTTGACTAAATCACTTGGTTCAATAAATCAACAAGTTGAAAATAGAAGATACCAAAATGGACAAATACACAAAATATCTATGAATGTTTGCATATGACTAAATCTATTTCTTTTAAACTCGAATGACACTAATCACCACTCGGCAATAAACAGCTATTTTCACATTACCCGCTGTAAATATGGGATCTACAAATAACTCAATCATGGTCAAATTTAAATATGTGAACACATATAAGGTAAAAAAAATTAACATAGATTGAATAGAGTTCTAGCTTTCATTAACTGAAAAACTTGTGGTTTCATATTTGTTTCTAATTCCCTCCAAACTTTATGCCATTACATCTTTCCCTTTTGTTTGTTCATCACTCACATCTGCCAAAGAACCCATCTACTGCAAATGATATTTGAAAATATCCACATGAAAAAACTAAGCACTTGATTGCTTTCCTTACGTGACAAATAGACATTGAAAGCCAACAGAAAAACTTTTCAATCATCTATGGAACACACGATCTCGAGCGATATGCTCTATGAAGACGAATCAATATAATATCCCCTATCCAAGAGCAGTTAGGAAAGCCATAAACTTTTTTCTACAATATGGAGGAGAGGCGATACACGCATACAGTGAAAAGTGAGTGAGTGGTCAAATTAAGTTGCCAGCGGAGCTACCAATTGGAGTGCCAGTGTTGATAAATATCCTGATAAAATCACAACTGGGAATTCACTGGTCAATACACTTGAAGGCATTCCATCCCTCAAGCATAAAGTAGTGGGTCAAACAGTGGGGACTTCTTCATCAAGATAAGCTTTTCCTGGAGGAGATGCTGAAGATATAGAGGTGCCTCTTTCTTAAAAACAAAGCCTTTTAAGTATCTCATTCACTAAAACAAACCATTTTCTCCACCAATGATATTCATTGCACCATCAAGCTGATGTATTTATCAAGCCATAGTTTAAGTTTATCTGTTTTGAAACTTTAAAACAAAAAAGTATTTAATGCAAAAAGTAAATTATGCCTGAGGATGGCTTCTGAACTTACCAAAAGAAAATGGTTTCACAACAAACCACAGCTAAACTTAATTCCAAGGACCTCAAAAAGGAAATAATAGAGCTGACAACAAGTAACAGATAGAGGTATGTCTTAAAGTTATCCCCCCCAAAAAAAACCAAAAAAAACCAACCTAACTCATTCACCAAAAATGATGGCTAGTTTCATATGTACATCCTACAATAAGTATCGCATCAAGTAAACAATGCATTTTCTCAAAACAATGGTCAATGACAGGTATCTCATCAAGTAAACAAATCATTTTTTCAAAGCAATGGTCAATGACAGGTATCTCATCAAGTAAACAAAGCTCTTCTCAAAGAACATGGTCAGCAATTGATTCTTCAACAAGAGAACAAAACAGCGTAAAGGACATACTAAAGACAGGTAGTACCTCATCTACCAAAACCAAGCACCCCCTTAAGAACATGCACAAAGACAAAGTATAACTTCAGCAGTGGTTTATTGAGTGTTGCACCAACAGGAAGTAGACATTGTCTAGACCTGAAGTGCTGATACCAAAGAATTTAATGCAAGGAGGGAATGGTCAGTTCTATCTGTGTTTAGTTTGGGCAGATTTATGGTCAGTTTTGACAGAGAGAATGGAACTGACCGTTGTAGAATGGGCAACTGGACAGGGTCAAGTATGCAAAAACATGTCGTTAAACAGAGGATTAGAGGTCAAGAATTAGCTATATCACCTTGGAATGATATGTTTATCTGGTCCAGAAGACCCAAGTCTCTTGCCAGCATTCTTGCAGTGTATTGTTTTTCATTACCAGGGACCAAGTGCTGGTGTTACTACTTTTCCTTGGCAAGACACAATAAACCAGGGACAGTGGGATCACCCAATTTTCTTAGGGATTTTTATGACTGTGCATTTCAGATATCAATGATCATCAACATATTTCAATGGAGAATTCTGATCAATCAGTTAAAGAGTCTATGTTCCCAAACAAGGCTTTAATCCTCTTGATTTTTGATTCCATGAATATGCTGATCCCTTTTTTTCAAAAACAAGGTTTATATCCTAAACAACCAAAACTTAATTAAAAGTACATAATCTAAATTCAAGGAAAATGAATTTGCATGATCTCCATTTCTCAAAATAACCTAAAGCAATTTTCATAACTGCAGCTCATTCTTGATCAACTCAAACCTAATGTCAGATGGTTAAAACTCACATCCTAAACCAATAAAACTAGAAATTAGCTCTCTTTAATGTTGTTTTTGAATATTGCTAGGTCTAAATTTGATTAATTACCTACTCTGGTTGTATTAGAATATCAATAATCTTGGAAACTGTGCCTAACCCATTGGGAGTTGATGAAGAAAGCTTTTTTAAAGCCATTGTGAATATGAATGAAGGCTTTCTTCAGAATGTTACCACATGAGCACTTCAATTACCAACTATCTGAATAGTGGAGTATTTATTGTAGAATATGCAAATTCTGATTATGTCACAATAATTAAGATTACAACAAGCTGTAAATGAGAAGTAGAGAAAAATTATATCAGTCCAATGACTAAATCCAAAAATATCAATTTACATGATTAATCTTCATAATGTGATATTTGATGAACATGTGTTTTCAAGATTGATTTTTAAATATGAAATGAGAATATTTTGAAAGATAGTCAAAGATTAACTTCCAAATATCAAATAACAAATTTTGTGAAACGAGCAATGATTATTGACAATACCAAGTAATAGTGAAGTTGAGTGATATGTAAAAATAAACGAACCAAAGAATGGATTTGACTTCATCCATCTCTTCAATAAATCAACAAATTCATTGTAGAACTTTCCAACAAAAAAAGAACAAAGATATCAAATCAAGGTAAATGTCTTTTCTTCCTAAATCTATTCTTGCGATAAATCAACAAGTTAAATATAGAGTGTAAAGGCAATTTCAACAAAGATGAAACATCACAGTAGTGTAGTGACAAATTAATCAAGACCTTTTTAATTAAAACTTTTTCTGACACTTTAGCCCCCAGTTTCGTACATCCTGTAAATCTTATAGTGTTCAATTAAGCAGGAACTGGCTTGATACAGAAGCAAGATTCTATCCAAAACTTAAGACACTCCATGTTATATATATGAAGTCGCTTGCCCCGATAATTCCTGGCACCATTCAAGAGACTTGTAGACGAGGGAAGCTACAGTACTGCATACACAAATCAATATCATAGAACAGAAATCTGATAAGAAAATTAACTTTTTGTCCCTTACTTTGTTTCCAAAACGATTCATTGTCTGTGAAACATAAATTGTTAAAAAACATGATCAAGCTTTTGTTGATGGCATTATATACATTAGAATCAAGTAGATTTACATTAAAAGCTTTGTTTACATTTTCAAACCATTGAGCGAATTCCACAAGAAATGCTCTATAAGATTTTGGTTAATTTGCAGCTCTGTTGGTGACATTACATTGTCTTTTAGGATCACACTATCTGCAGCATTTTTAACAAATTGTACAGTTGTCCTTCCACAACAAGTTCATCATTGGATTTGAACATGCAGACTAACTACCTACACAACTTAACCATTTTGGTACTGATGAGCACACTTATCCAGGAATATCATTGCAAACATTACCTTTATCAAATGTCTGCACTTTTCCTGCTAATCACGTCACAGCATGAATAATTAATATTCTAATTCAACAGATAAAACTTAGAGCATATAATCTTGAAAATTACATGAATCCATAAATGTCATAAATACATGATGATGCTAATTTAATAACTCATTTTCATCGAAAGGCAACAAAATATATAAAACAAGCACCCACACAAACACAAACGACATCAATGGATGGAAGACAGCTAGAAATGCAATTTACAGAAGTATTCCCCTAGATCTGTGCAAGCCAACCAGACACAAAAGCATCTGTGATCAAAGGCTGCTGTGTCCCAACTAGCTGCCATGTATTGGATCCAATCATATTGACCTGACCTCGCAAACTCGATGACCTGTCTGAAGGTCGACCTAACGATTCATTCATGTTATAGATGTCAGATTAGTTCAGTGTCAGATCCAGGAGACCTCCTACCTCCATTGAAGGTCTGATATCACACTCAGAACAATTACTTTAGCACTAAGGTCACAACCGTGTTGGACGTGAAGTTTGAATTCAACAGGCATTATTCAAGAACTGCAGGAAGTTGACTGATAATCAGTATTTCTATGATCTTTGTCCTAACTTAAGCACTTCAACCACAAAGAACATGTTACTAACATATTTTGAGTCACCTGCCACTAATACTAAAACCCTGTTGACTTGGTAGTTAAAAATAGAAAGAGGCATTTTAAATGAACTATAAGACTTCAACATGCATGGTGCAGTAATTCTAAAACCCTTTTTCTAACATAAATTCTTCAGGATTTTATAATGTTTAAGATAACCTCAGAACATTTTAACCTCAAAGAACATGTCTCATTTGAAATAATATCAGCCACATTTGAGTTTGTTAAAGTTGAGTTCTACAAGACAAAAAGTAGTACAATGTGGATCCCAGGTTCTCGAGATCCCACCAAAGGGCACATAGCCTAGCCAGTAGCAATTCTCTGATTATTTCTCTTCTTTAAGCTTATTCCTGTAAATTGGTCACTCAAAACAGTTATAAACTTACCAATTCAATCTAGTACTTTTAATTAAGAGTGTGAATGTTCCTGGCATTTCCAGGAAATTGTGAAACATTACTGATTCTTTCAGAATTTCCTAACACAGAAGCATCATTCAAAAAAGAAGTGCAGTTCAGAACCTTTCATAAACAGATTTCCTGAATAATTTCCTATCTATTCAGTATTTCCATGAATTACCCGCCCTTAGATTATTCAAGGACATACTCCATTCTGAAGCTCTCATAGACAGATGTCAGTCATTTCTTGAAAAACCTGACACCTTCTGTACATTTCCTACCATGCCAGAATCATTTCATCAATGCAGAAACATTCTCCACTCGGTTACTTCTCGAATGACTCTCAATATCCTGAGTATTTCACCGTCAACTGAAATCAATGCAGCAACCGTTTCTCTATTCAGACTGTCATGGACAGATGATAGTTATTTCTTGAATGCCTTCAGATTTATACTGTTTTTTACTTTACATATATACATGAACATCCTCTTTTGTCACTGCAAGGATGTTACCTTTTCTGGCATAGAGTGATGGCTATTTCATTATCATTTTCTTAACCTTTATATCAATTGCACATACTATCCGTTACATTCACAATTCATTGATGTCATATCAAGGACATTACACTTTTTTAAATAGAAGAATGACTCTAAATACAAATATTACTGAGGATCCTTTGAATCAGTTAGAATTTACTTTGCATTTTAGTCACATATCCTTGCTGTCAATGCATGGACCTTTCACTTAAGTTTTCTCATGAACCAATGACACTTGTACAAGAATAGGGAACAGTTGAATAACCTAGAATGTCCTCAGCCTATCCCAACATCAACACAATGACAGCTTTCCATTTCTTTCATAAACATATCACATTTATTTCTTCAAAATCTCTTGACTATGCTTTGTATTTCCACATCTCTGAATGAAGTTTCTATATTCTATAATTCGGGACTCTGCTATATCTGCTTGACTCTTGGGCTCTGGGCTAAACATCTCTAAATTTGGATCCACTCAAAGATGAATGGTGGAGACTAACAGGAGATTGTAAGTTTAAAAGATAAATGATTTTTTCATTTTTATCATATTTCACTCTGGTGTTCCTTTTCTTTTGCTCTGGTTCTCTCAGAGTCTTATGAGAACTTTTTCTTGAATAATATCCAATTTCCTTATCCTTTCCTATTCTCATTTTCTGGATGTGTCATGGATGTAGATAAGAAATTTTCTTGAACAACCCCTAGGGCACTATATAAGAACATTCTGAATATTCTGGATATATCTTTGACAATTAAATGACAACTAGTTCCTTAACAAACTCAAAATCTACAATGCATTTTCTAACATCACCTATTCCTACATTCTGGTTCTTTCCTGGACAGATGACAACTAGTTCTTTAAAAACTCAAAATCTACAAAGCATTTCCTCATCTATACATAACATGCCCTATAATCTGGATGTGTTAGGAACTGATGACAACTTCTTCATGGATAACAGTGACCTTCGTATGCTGCCACCTCCTTGCATGAAAGCATACAACATGCTTTTATCTCTCCTCATTACCGGGACGTGACAAATCAAATATGTCAGGAGAGAGACAAACACTCAGGACATCCCCAACCGACCACGCACCGCTATATGGAATACATGCAGAATATGCATACGTTAGGATTTGAGATAATTGGACATCACACAATGAATATTCATATTTTTTTTCATTTATTACAGGGTGTTGCTAATGAAAAAAAGTTTGTATGAATATATATTTTTTGACTTACTAATCTATTTGAATGATTCACCTCTGATAATGTTTTTCACAAAAGTCGGAAATTGGACAAAAATTGAAGTTGAATAAATTTGGTGTTCAAATAAATAATGTTGCATGCTTTGTTCTCGTTAAGGTTTATTATCTATGTTATTGTCATTTGATAAGAAACCTCAAGCTACATAAAACAACAGATCTGTATATAAAACTCATATTTTAGCATTAAATCTCAAACATCACATAAAACCTGGAAGGCCTGATATAACATTCGAACCAATAAACCTCAAACTCTCATCAAAACCAAATTTGAATTCCATTTTCTTAGGAATTGGCCAATACAAGAAGACGTAAATGCTACATATTCAGAGTAAATCACATATGTATCTATGATAAAGCACACTAATTGTTCGGAATGATTCCACTGACAAACTCAAGTCTCCAAATACATAGAAATCTGCACTCTCTAGTTATATAGACATCAATCCACTGGTGAACTCGCAAGGTAATGAGAGGGTACATGCAATCCTAAAACTTTCAGAAAATCACTCAACCGTACACGAATGGAAATCAATGAAAAGTTTTTGGTACAGAAGATAAAATTATGTTTATCTAATCAAATATTACTTAAAGGAGACAATCTGAATTTATCAGTTTTGGTCTGACATATATTCCTGTCAATCATTTTCTCAAGGCACTGTTTTTATGCACACCACTTACAACAGTAACAAACCTTTCCGCATTAATACACGAATTTAACAAAGAACATGAGGATGTGAAATGGAAAAAAAAATGCATATGATCTATATAACAAAATATCTTCAAAAATTTAGGTAATTAAAACATGGATTCAGGCTGTGAAATAAAAAATAAAAATGCATATGAATTATACAACAAATCAGAAATTAATTAGGTATTAGAAATATGAATTTCAGAATATCATATATGCAATGCACCTCCCTTCACAGCATTACTACATCCTCATAGAAGTTTTAGAAACCAACCCAAAACAAAAAAATTTCACCACAGGTAAAATGTTGCAACATCAGCCAAATCTTTTGCACGTGACTGCTCAATCCAGTGTGAGGAGAAATGACAGCAGGAGGATATCGAAAGTCATCCTCGGTAACGATGACATCTGCTAGATCCGATTTGTGATGACAAGCGCGGATATCGACATCATTATGGAAAAAACATCACCTGCCTAGTGCATGTAGCCTCGGCAGCTTTAGAAGAATGCGATTTGACTTAAGCCAGTATTAAGTCACTTCAGCTAGAAACGCTACTGTGGCAGATAGTGTTTTTATAGGGCGGAATATCAGGAATCATCTGTATTACACACACTGTGTGTGGCCGAGAGAATCTGGCATCAGAACCCTATCCTGAAGATTAGCCCGAACCTATACACACCGTTCCTTAAGTATTTCCTTGCTGATATTATAGGGACATTTGATAACCTTATGTAGTGTTTGAGAGCTTGACATTTGGACACAATGCATTTGACAGGGAACAATTTGAAAAGAAAAGAGTCTTTCTTTAACAGATTTATATTTCATGAAGAGAATCTATTCCAGTTCTTTACACACTGAAAGTATTCAGTATCATTCAATTGGACCTATACTTACAGTATTTGTTTCCTAGGTGACGGTAAACAGGCACTGTTAACCTTGATTGGAGACGTTGAAATTATTTTGAGGAGATAAATATTGGACATTTTGAAACATTTGAAAACAGGTATCTTTTCATTCAGTTCCTTAGCCAAATGCAGGATTTTTCTTATAAATATACTTTTTAACTCTTATGACAAAGGTATCTTATTTCTTTTAAAAAACAGAATGCCAGTACAAGTTCGATTTTGAATTAAGGAATTTGTGATTGTATATATACACAATGACACATCAACTTGACAAAAGGATTTAATATGAATGTACATCAATAGAGTTGAAACAAGACAAAATAACAATTGTTGAGAGATAAAAAAATGAATGTTGTCTCCTCATTTGAATTAGACTTCATCCTAAAAAAATATTTAACAGTTTCTAAATATAAATCGCATTAGACAGTTTTTCACATACAAAAAGATATCAACCTTTAAAGTCAAATAACTAATCTCGTTTAGGGTATCCAAACATGTCTACAGTATAATTCCAAAGATGGATCTCCCCTTCAAGAGTGAAATTGTTAAGAAAGTAAAAGAATATTGATGAAAAAAATTGCAGCAAATATTGAACACTCTGCTCAAATTTTCTTGTTGAAAAGATTCCATTGATTAAAAGAGTCGCCTATCAGTGTGTATAACCTCAATGCTTTGCAGAAATCCCCTAGACTGTGAATGATAGGGTGAACAGGATGCCGTGGACTTTAACACAGGGATAGTGATGGTATTGAATGCACTATCAATTTGTTGGCCTTAAAGGGACATTTTCAACTTTGGTAAATTTTGTCGATAGAGATTTTCAAAGAAAATTTCAGTTTCTATATTTATGCCATCCCCTAGACTGTGAAAGATTGGATGAAATAGACGCCATGGGCTTAAACACAGGGAAAGTGATGATATTGAATGAACTATGTATGTGCGCAGTCTTAAAGAAACCTTTTAACTTTTCATAAAAAAAAAAAATTTAAATGCATGAATATGAAAGAATATTCATGTTCCTGCATTTATGCCATGAATGATTAAAATCATCCATATCCAATTGTTGCAGAGTTGATGACAAGTATTTAAAAGATAAACACATAAAAGGAAGCATACCTTAAATACCCTTACAGTCCCTTTAAACCTTGGCAGGAATCCCTGGGCTGTACATGATAAGGTTGAAAACTGGCAAGGACTTCACACAGAGATACTGAAAACACTGAACTTATGTATGCCCTGTGGAGCGATATTACACCAGAATAAATTAAGTCTCAACCTGAACCAGTGCTACGATCTATCTTCTAACATTATTCATTTTAGGTTGAAACCTGATTCCTTTAATTGAGTGATGGCATAATTCAAAATTCAAATCTTGTCCAATAAACACTTTGGGTTGACTAATAAAATTATAGCATTTTCTTAACTTTTCTTGCTTTATGGGTATGCCTTTTATATCATGTTCTTCAATTACTCAAAACATTTTACTTGCTAAGATTTTAGCCCATATAAAATGCTTAAAACAATGTCCATATTGCTTACCCAACAGTCAAATGACACATCTGAATGTCTTCAACCATGTTCATGTTAAAACACATTCACCTGCAAACATCTGTTATACAAAAACGTCTACCCACAAATTTATCAAAAGAAATGAATACATAAATGAACTTACTGCGTTATATCCATATCTCTTACTGAAATATTAAATGTAAAATCGAAATACTTGTTAAAAAAAAATAAGCCAAACATAAAATTAATGTCAGAAATACTGATATGTTAGATTTCTTATAAAATATCAAGTGCCAAATTAAGTGGACACTGAGAAACACATTGGTTATAGAAGTGGCGCATGGCTCTTGTAACTGTCTCGTATGTTTCCCATATTGAATTCTTTATCACTTTTTACATTAACCTATATTTATTACCTATGGGGAAATAAATAAGTTTCTTAATACTTTTTAAAGAAAATCCGCCCTATGAGTCATGAATCAATCTGTCTTGCTAGCATCCAATAGCAATTGTGAACCAAAATTGCATATGTACACTAACATTACTTACAAATGAAATTCAATATCCCAAACTCTAAAAGACATCTTTTGAAAAGAACACTCTAACAAAAACAATTTTTGCATTTTATTACAATTCTACCCTGTCACATCTTGGAATTCAACTCTAATGAATTATTTACATACCAATCAAATTAAAATCCAACAAAGAGCAGTCAAATCAAACAGAAGACGATAACCTGTTTAGGTAGTAGCGATAAGCCTCTAGCCCTATGGATGTTTTCAGAGGGGAGTGTAATGTCTGCATCAACGCAGTTTATTTATGTTGTGGTGGGCATTATCTGGACCGGGCTCACACAGGTGGTAAATAGTGGATACCATGGATGAAAATAAACACATCTGAAGGGAATAATCTCAGATTCAGGGGGTCACTAAGAGATAAGGTGATGCCCAGTACATCGTAATAACAGCCCCTGGCGAGACTAACCCTCGGCTTGCCGAGATCGGCCAGCTATCACTGACGAGTTAACACTATGTATATCCTGTCAAGGGATACGAACATCTATCGCTTGTTAAGCATCAAAGGAAGATTGAACAATGATAGAAACCAAAGAACATAGCCCCAATGAAAGTGGAGGTAGAAGTAAAAAAAACCATTATTATCACTGGAAATCACAAAATGGATCAGTGAAGGTGAAAATAGCACTATCATAAATGATAGTCACAGAATATCCTTGATTAAATAGGAAAATGCAAAATGAAGAGGTATAAGTAATTAAAGAATCACAGAATATCCTTGATTAAATAGGAAAAAGTGAAATAGAGGTATCAACAATGAAATAATCACATGATATCCTTTATGACATTGGAAAAGGCGATATAAGGAGGTATAAATGATGATAACATCACTGAATATCCTTCATGAAACAGGCAAATGCCAAATAAAGAGGTATCAATGATGATAGCATCCAAGAGTTGATCTCATGGTTCAGAGGAAAAGACAAAAATAAACTTGTATCAGGATAATCTTCCATCAACATTCTGAGCCTACTGATAGATGTATACCTTGTGATTTCTCGATCAGCTGTCCGCATCTCACACAAGGATGGGTAATAACAAGAAAAAGCTGAGAGAAGATGTTTATCATGCCACAAAGCAAGGACAAGTGTAAGGCAATATGTGAAACAGCTTGTTTCTGAGCTATTGATCGGGTTAATGAATGGAGCGCTTAACTATATTTAACAAAGTGAAGGCAGCTTTTGTAGTCACATCTATCCTTAATGCCGACATCTGACATTCTATCATCCTTGCGTACGATCACACACTGAAACTGAAAACTTGGGCTCTTATCCTTTACTGATAATTTGAATTAACACCGTAAGCATATCACAAAGGATATTTTGAAATAAGACACCTCCAAAACATAGAGCCTTCGCTGTTTCTATCAACTCAGCATCAATCATACAGTGACAGTGACAAAAAATAATCAACATCAACACACAACGTTAAATTCAAATTCAAGACATTCTTTACCAAGTCACCCATGACAATGATTCACTTTGTTAATGATTAAGCTATTGTCGATAATCGCGAGTCATAACATTGTGTAACACAAGCCATGCATGACAGAGTGACTGACCTGACATTGAGCGTATCCACCGGTCAGCAATTGATATAGTCCACTAGCATCCCGTGTCCAGCAGGGAATGACCCTCGGCCGGACCTCGTGACAATAGCACTGTAGTACTCACACCTCTCTCAATACAATGACAAACTCCAGGAGCCCGCACTACACCACACGCACAGTGAGTAAGACCGAGCCTTTAGGAAGAGGGGAAGATTCACAAGTAGGTGACAGTCCTCAAAGTCAGGAGTCCACTCTCTCACACTGATGCAAAGACAGAAACAGACTCACACCAGGCCAGTATTCTCTCTAACAAGTTGTGATTGCAGCGATGAAGACTAACCAATAACCAGGCTGTGTGCCTACCATTACTGCCAGCAGACGCTGGTCATGTGACCTCCCAGTCGCAGCCTCGCTTGATGCTAGATCCACGCTGTTCACTCCGCACTATCAATGTGCTGGGAGCCGACCAGGCTCAGTGTTCAGTGCCTCAAATTCTTTTGTCAAAATAACCGGGAATAATTGTGTCCCAAGTTTGCTTTGTTACCATGCTGCACTTAAATATTTTATGGGATATATGATATTATCTACTGTCGAAGCTCATGGACTCTGCTCCCTGAAATATTCATGTTTTTTTCTGTTTATCTGTCATCTGTATCCATACAGCTTGTAGATCTTGTCAAAATTCTCAAATATTTTAGATACTTTTTTGGCCACCTGTTATGAGACTTCAAGTTTTTAAGTTCAAGTAACTTGTTCCATTAGGGCATTCAATGGAGTATAAGCAACATGTGGTTAAAAATAACACAATTTTGCTACATAATTCATTTACGAAGTCGACAACAATGTTCCAAATTTGTTTTATCATTCAATAACATTGACAACTATTGTCTTTATGGCTGGCCATTATCATTGTTGTGTGGCAGTGTGTAATATATTGTATTTTTGTGTGTTTTAAATGTAAATATCCATGTACTAATATATATTTTATTTCAGGTGTTTTAATTATAGCAGCCCATATAAGAAGCTGAGAGCTTGTACATTTCAAGCTTGTGACTATGTACCTTGCTGTCTCTATTGTTCTTTACTCTGACCTCTTAGCCACTTCAGCTTTCTACCTTTTGTTCTCTATTGTTAGGTAAGCTTTCTTCTCACTTTGCATGCTCTGTGAATCTATAAAGGTTACCAGCACTCATAACTTTGTGCACTGCATTACTACACCTTGTTGTATAAAGAGCACACTTGACAGGAGACATTGGACAAGAGACATACAGTTTCCTTTT
This sequence comes from Phorcus lineatus, assembly GCA_921293015.1. Taxonomy (NCBI): domain Eukaryota; kingdom Metazoa; phylum Mollusca; class Gastropoda; order Trochida; family Trochidae; genus Phorcus; species Phorcus lineatus. The sequence continues at coordinate 17,295,204 of OV121086.1, read as the reverse complement.
CCTCTCAAGTCTTGAAAACACAGGTTAGTTAAATAGCATCAATGTGTAATTATATTTGTCATAATTATCTTATTGGCAATATTTATTATTTTCCATATTTATAGGAAATAGGGCTATGCTATTGTGTGTATGTTGGTATGAATGTATTTCATATGTAGCTTATGAAATGCTTGATGCTAAAGCTATAATTTATATTCATCTATTTCCTGGCAGATGTAATTATTGTGTCTGTACAATTCATTTTATACACATCAGGTAATTATGATGTGCGGCTTTTAACTATGTGCCTTACACAAGTGTGTAATATATATTTTATCAATTCATATGCATATATCTTTAATGCACAGGTAAGATTGTGCAAGCATTAATATTATGGCATCTATGCATTGTAATATCTATGTGATAGTGTAATTTCTATCACATAAGTAATCATAGACTTCTTATAGTTACCAAGTATCTGCAAGCTAGGGTAATGTGTTATTTCATATTTAATCTTTGCTAGTATTTTATTCCTTAAGTGTATATATGTTAAGCGTTGCATTTCTTTAAGTAGAAATGCATTTATCATCATCATAATCATTGTGATGAACTTTCTTGTATATATATTTATGTATCAGTATAGCACATGTAACTATGTGGTATGGCAAGTATCTTTATTTAATGCATTATATCATTCATGTATATATATTACTGATATAATGTATCAGTTGATTTCATTGTGAAAGGTATGTTTCTTTCATGCTTTGTGATTTATAATACTTTTCATAAATCATTTAGGTATAAGACATGTTTAATTGATTAGTTACTTATGGTTAGTTTATGTACACTTTTAGGAGAGACATGATGGCGACCTAAGATTGGCTCCTCATTTCATTCACCTAAGTACCATATACTTGGTAGGTATATGCCTGTTAGTTTAACTCATTAACATATTCATTAATATGTATTTATAATTAATCTATTTGTATATTCAGCGTTTGTATCACAGATGTTTATTATGATTATCATCATGGGTAAATATCATGTTGATGTATTTTTATCTTATAGTATTGCTTACATAATATGTTCATATTATGTTGTACTTGATATGATATTTTATAAGTATATCATACTGTATTAATTGCATACTATGTTTGTATGATGTAATTAACCAAGATGTGTCATATATATAACCCTAAGGTATAATTCTGCAATGATGTTTTATGAATCAAATGTTTTATTAACATGAACCTGTATTTATTATTTTATGTATTGTTGCAGGGTGATATAGTAAGTCATTACTACTATCATGTCGTCATACATGTAAGAGAATAAAGTCACCGTGTTCACGACCCAGCATCGTTGGTCTTTATTCAACCTAGTACCTGCTACAGTTGTCCTATAACAACATGAATTATCTCATATGGAAATGTTGACATTATTGTCAAAGATTTTCTTCTGAACCCAAGTCAAGAGATCGTCTATGAATCAATTCACAGGCAATTTAAAAACTTGCATTTCCTCTGTTGAGAATTCATAACACAAACTGTTATCATGTCCAACAGAAACTGAATTGCATTCATTTTGTATCAGAGCACAAGGTCTTAACATGGGTACACAGCTGTGTAATTGTCTGAAATAAATTTATAACATAAGAAATTCAAATTATCGTTTTATATTTCCTACATAAAGAGCTACTTCCTCAATAAACTATTCACTGGAAAAAATCATAAGAATGTTACCTCTTTTCATGAATGAAAACAGGCCGGGTGTTTTTCCGGAAAACCACTGAGACGTTAAAATGTTAGCTTTTCAAGCAACACAATAGATTCTTTTCAATACACATCTTAGCCGAGTGGATAACTCGTTTCCTGTATAGAATCAGCTTCTTTAAGAGTCTGCTGGGGGCTAAAATCATTACTGACAACAGCTGAATTAGTGAAATAAAAATAATAGGTTGACAATGAAAATAAATGGATAACAAACAGAGCCTAAATTTGATTGAATAAGAGCCGACATTCTTTTTGTCCAGTGGACAGTGCCTATTTACCGTGTTTACAAGATTCTCCGCGAGATTCTGAGTTCGAAAACAAAAATCAAATCAGGTTCATTTACACACCATTGGGCAATACAGAGCGTGTTTAATCAACAGAACTGGCCAAGGAAATGGCCGTGACTGGACATTAGATTCAGCCAATCAGAGGACAGAGAGCTGCGTGTATAAACACAATTACTACATTTGATATGAAACAGGCAATGCAAGACTACAGTGATATCAGATACCGGTGTCTAATTGTATTGATATAAACTAGACATATTTGCATCAAAATTATTCAAAAAGAGGCAGAATTCATCGGCGAAGTATTGACTCACGAAACAGAACCCAGTCTAATAACATCACGGATGTGCTTTTACATCTGTCAGCATCACAATTGATTTTTATATTTATATTCCAAAGCATGCGATTGAATTGCTAATAACATTACACATCATTTGTCATATTCCCATTTTGTCCATTACCTGCTATCAAGTGTTCTGAGTTCCCAATATCTGTTATATCAATCAAGTTGATCATTAAAAATCATAAATTGAAATCAAAAGTTCAAAAATGTTAACCCTTCAACTGCTACCTGCGAATCTGAGGTGAAGTAATAGGGGTTTCTTAAGCTGATTCCCAAAAATTTAGACAGCCGCAATGGTAGTAAGTAGTACCAATGACTGAATCAAGTAGTGACCAATGGTTGACACTGCACGAAATATCAATATTGCACATCACCTAAATCTCATTGCATGTGGAGCAGGTCTGTGCAACTGACACAAATATATCTCAAGTCATTAATGGGATTCAAACCCAAGACTTTCAACCTTGTTCAAAGAAATCAAAAGTCAATTAGCACTTGCATGCTTCTAGACATAGCATTCCTATTTTTCATGACATTTTAAGACAATTGGCATCAATTTCAACCCATAAAAGCAAAATCCTTTTACTGCTAGTCAACTCACAAACATTAACCCCTTGCCTCTAAAGGTGAATACAAGTGTCATAAATAATAGACTGTAAAAGCAAACACATCATCTAAAGAGATATTTTTATTTACTCCAGTTTGAAGGTACATGTGCTAATACATATATAAATATGATCTATGAACATAAATCCAAACAGATAGTTACCGAGATCTGGATGGGTTTCTGATACTTAACTCCTCATCCATGCTAAGAAAATGACGTTTACACAAAACAAGCATCAATTCCAACACTCAAAACTCTCTATAACTGAACGATCCATTATTGTCATCTTTCTTTACCCCTTTTATAATCTATCAACCTCTCAACAGTCATTATTTTTAAAACCCAGTTAAAAATGACTTAGGGACAATCCATCATCGCACTATGATGGTCCAGGCTAATTATCTGCACCCATACATCAACATGTGTATGAGTTTATTGTTACATGCCAAGCCACATCACTGAGGATTGCTGTTGATGAATAGAAACAATCATGTCTCGGTATTCATACACTGGGGAAAGTTGAGGTGTTTGGGCTCTTAAAAGTGGTTTCAAGATTTGTTTGAGAGGTATCACAATGACTGATGTGACATTACTGCAAGAAGTAAGGCTGTAAAGCGATGTAGCCCGACATTGAAGTGAAACCATAAACGCTGTCAGAAACGTCAAGATTAAATCATTTCATTACAAATTCCTGACATAACATTCATTATCCACAATGATAAAAATGTTATCAATCTGAAAAATAAAATGATATAAAATAAATCATTGTTATAAAAACCTGCACTGTATCTACTTGATATCATCTCGGTATCCAATTCACAACAGCATCTAATAAAACCCAATTAAGATTAATAAACAAATCCTGACAAGTAGTACATAGATCTCTGCACCATCCAACACATCAACATTTGAATGCCATTAAAAACAGACCCCTCCACACTGCACAGACCAGATCCATCCTCTATGTTTGGGAACAGGAAGCTACAAATAAACACTTGCTGATTGTCTTCAAAGCCTGGCAACATGTTGGAGCTTGCAGAGAATCACCTCCATGGTCTTCGAATCGCCCAAAGGCCTCTGGAATCACCTAAGGGCTTCAAGAATCACCAAAAGGTCTCACACATCGCCACAGCGCTCCACACACCATCTGTGTCTCCTAACAGGAGTCGCTTGCATCAGCGACCGGATTCCTCCATCAACAGCGCTAATTAACGGGGTTAATTAGTAAATTGTGGAATGAGGATTCAAATTTTATTGGCAAATAAAATTTGCAAAATGAGAAAGCACCATCAGGAAGAATAAATTCTCACTGTGACAGAAATGATGGATGTGTTTTGTCGTGAGGAGTAGTTGCAATCGAGAAATGTTGGTTCCCCAAAGACTGACGAGAGATTACCGCCACAAAGAGAAGCCAAACTATTCAAAGCAATTATGTTCAGTTGGCTTGATCCAACAGTGGATGTGGACTTGCTGTATTTAAATGTCACTGACTACCAAGGGGCTGGATAACATCATTCAGACAGATATTAATTCCTTTTGCATTGAACATCTACATTAAAGTGAAATCAGTCAACATAAGCAAAATCAGATCAAATCAACTTCGGGCCTGTAATCTGGAAATAGCTGGCAATTAGGCAAGCGAGTAAGTAATGAAAATGCCATGTTGGATGAGATTTAGCCGAGAGTGAGAATTGCTGCTGTGACATTTTCAACTATTTTAAATGTTATTACGTGATCCTAATTGCTTCCATGGTGCAAGCTCGTAGATATGTCAAAGAGAAACAGGGCTGTCCACATGTGACAAATCTCGAGCCCTATATCTGGTAAGTATCCAGCATATGTCTCTCAAACCAACAAATAAACATCTCTACACAAGCACCCTGTGTGCACCACTGGGTGTGAAAACAGCAGGCATAAACACTTCTGATCTCACATTTACCATTTGAACCCCCTGAGGACAGCAGCATGGGGCTCAAATAATCTATAGTCGGTCATAGATTCCATTGTAGCACTCTTAGAAAGAAGATAGGTGTAATTACCACTCATACTCAGTAATGAAAACAATGGCTAATAATAACGTATACTTTAAGTATAGATGGCAGAGTATTCTTAAAATGTAGATAAATATAATCACCATTCTCACTCAGTAAGAACAACAACAATGGCTAACAATGGACAATTTCAATAGAGCTGGCTTAGCATTCTTAGAAGGAAGACAATTTTAATTACCATTTTAACCCAGCAAGGACAATAATTAACAATGGCTAGTAATGGATAATTTCAGTACAAAAATCATTCAACCCGTCTTAGAATGAAGATAGATATATTACCATTTCCACTCAGTTATTACACCAAGGGCTATGATAATGAATATTATCATTATAGATGACTTGGCATTCTAGAATGAAGATATGAATGAAGAATGAAGATAATTGTCATCACCGAGGAAGGACAACAGTGACTGGGCAAAAAGCATCCTTTTCACTATAGATTCTACACTTAAAGCACTTATTATGAGACATTAAACTGCAATTTTATTAATTGACATCTTATATGAATTTAGGTAGAATAAAAAGGAACCTATAGATATATTCTGAAGCAATCTAGACTTATTTCATTTTTCTTGATATAAGAAGGCAATTTAAATTTTTGGCTAATTTTATTTTACATCAACGTGTTGGCTTGGCACTAGCATAATATGAGTGATTTTAAAAACATTGATCTTTATTTCTTTTATATGAAAGATTTTTATAAAGCACCAAAGAATTTTATCAAATAGTTGATCTAACTTGATAAGTTCAAAGACTAAACTAAGGGTCTTAATATCAAAATTCCAATTGTAACTTGCAGCTTTCTTACACATTTAATTTAGATTGGAACCATGAACATGAAGACAGCAGTCAAATACTGACCATGCATGGCACCAGCGAGACAGTCAGATTTATATCGCCAGCAGAGCTATAAAATATTGATACCAATAAGCCAGAAATCAAGCAGAGCACTCAAAAATGGGAATAACGCATTCCCTGTATTTCTGGAAATTGATTTTCTCGGCAGTGCTACCAGCTACTATTTTGACACGGTAACAAAATAAGCACTTTCAGCCTGACATATGCATTACACTGTAAGTGGCTATGCAGTGTTTTCCTCTTTTATCTTAATCACTAAATCTCTCCTTCATGTACAACACTGAATAAAGAAGATACCATCCGGTAAAATAATACACCGTGTTAAGGTCTATTTCTAACCCAATGCAAACAGTATCCAAATATAAATGTAATTACTGAAAAGGAAAATCCTGTCATCGCTGAGGTCCTGTTAAGTGCATGGAGCATTCATTTACACAAGCAGGCTGGTAGCATCTATAGAGCCCTATTTCCTCTCCCGTCATCGCTATCCTCTGCTTCTTGTCCATGTTAATCCATCAGCCGGTCGATACTTGAGCAAGTCTACATGATCATAGCTGTCTTATTTCCAGTTTATTTCCTTGGTAAAGATAACCCATGTCATTTTTTTCATATGTGCAGTTAAGTGCATGGAGGCCCTATTTCCTCTCCTGTCATCGCTACCCTCTACTTCTCTTCCACGTTGATCTGTCAGCTGATCGATACTCCGGTAAGTCTACATGGTCCATGGCTATCTTTTTTCCACAGCTGATTTTCTATGTAATGATAACCAATGTCACATTTATCCTATGTGCACATCAAGGTGCATGGAGCATTCATTAACACAAGCAGACTCCTGGCATCTATAGAGCCCTATTTTCTCCTGCATTGACGCTGTCCCCTCCCTCTCATCCCTGTTTATCCATCAGCTGATCAATAGTGTGGCAAGTCTAAATGCACTGTTGCTTTCTATCCCCCTTTTCCTATGTAAAGATAACCATTGTCATACATTTCATATGTGCACAGGTGACGTGTAACAATGTTCCCCAATATTGTCTTCTGTGACATGGAATAAAAATAATCATGGTGAAACATCAAATGAATTCTTTGAGATTATTTCAAGTAATTTCAGTGGGGGAAAATAATTCAGCAGAAGTACCATACAACCATAGAGATGCCAATTTGTTTATAAACAATACTTGCAATTCCTAAACACAAGAGAACACCATAAAAAAAAGTTTTGAGTCTCAATAGGGATTCAAACCAAGCAATTGAGAGGCCATCATGCTTACCACCACACTACCGTGCTTTCCATTACATTTGTGGCTATTTCTAAGTGACAAATCATCATAACCTACTATGATCATCCAGATTTACCTGGTTTATTGAACTTAATAAGGCATACCCGTGAAATACTTTACAAGGCATACAAGAAAAGGCTTTTGACTTTCTATATGATAAAATTTAATAACAAAAATGGTTTGAGTCAAGTCTAGGCCATTTGTTAGCTATGAGAATCATATCGTCTCTTGATTGCTGTTATGCTATCTAACTTCTCCCTCAATTATTCACAACCATGTTTAATTAAATGCTGCGATTATATATATCAGGTTTGCATATAATCCATCAGTACTATCCATAATTAAGATAGCTTTAATTGGATTTGAGAATTAAGAAAATCATTATGTCAACAATTTCAAAAATTATTTTCGCTTGTACTTAAAGATAAGCAATTTGCGAAACTACAGATGTTCCAAAATCTTTTAATTGCCTATTAACACATAGTAACAAAAAATGGTATCCTACCAGAAATCAAATAGTCGCTAACATAACTGATAAAACTAAGACCTTTGAAAAATGAATTTGATCCCTCTGAAACCTCCATTGGTAACCTTGTGCTAAAGCAACACATTTAACATATTTTTTTTAAAAAGTGGTCCTTTAAAAATCTAATGAATTATTATTTTCCTTATTATATCTAAGAAGTGATAAATATTGATATTAACAGTTCTGTTCCACATTAAGACATCACATCAAGTTTTGGCACTAAGCATTCTTTTTTTGGCCAAATAAACTTGTTTGTTATAGTGCATACCAACAATTATTGAAATAACTGTGAATATATATCTAATATATATATTTATTGACATATTGCTTAACCTGATTTCTCATTAATTAACATCATCAACAGTTGTATTATTCAGTTATCAATTCAACACATGAATATTGTTGACATAGAAAGTAACAGCTGCCACAAATGTACTTGATTTGAATTCTTGTGAATAAAAATATATATCATCATCATATTTATTAACCTTACTGCTGCTCAGATCAGGAACACTGTCATTTCATTTATGGTGAAATGGAAAATTCAAGGGTTAAGAAAGTCGGTATTCGTAATTTTCAGTTATTTTTACCTACATGGACAATCATATCAGGTTAATTGTGATGTCATGTCATAAAGCCTTGATGTCATGTCATAATGCCTTGATGTCATTTCATAATGCCATGATGTCACAGTTTGTCTGTGATGTTAAGTTCCAATATTTAGTCTACAAACAGTAATCCGCTTTTCTTTTAAGTAGATTTGATTATTCTCTTTGATTCCCGATTGGAGTAGTAAACAGAATATATTCATGCTCAAAACATACTATGTTTCTCTTTTGGCAAATGCTTAAATCTAAAATCCTATCTAATATAATCAACAGTAAATTAATTCATGTATGTCAAAGACTGTGATTGCAAATAATCAAATCAGAGCATCAAATTTTGATAAAACTACACTTAACATGTATGATACATCTTGCTTACATACATCATAAAACTTATATATATATCATAAAAGAATCAATATGACATAGACACAACTTTGTCTTATAAAGAAATAACAAGGTATATAACTTCCAATTTCAACGGTGACTTAAAATTAATGTTCTCCATGCATTATGACTTAATGGATCAGTAAAAAATATTTTTTCAAAAAATGGATGTAAGCGAGTCATAAATGCACTTATTTTGAAAGCTGATGTAATGTAGGTCTCCTATTCGCACAACTGCAGCCCTGAGGGACCAGGTGCTAACAACCACGTGTGTATCTCGTCACAACTTCGCGACATATCTATCGTGGAGGTAAGAAAGCAAAGTATCATATTTGACACTCGCTGACATCAGGTGTTATTTTGAAATGTCATGGACAATTTTATTCTAGTAATATGAACTACATATACTTGTACTCTTTTTTCATCGGTTTCATTGGCGTTTTTTATGTCATGAAACTCAAGTTGTTGTATTTGTATCCTTTCAATATATGATGCCCGTATCAGATTACTATTGCGAATTTTCATTTGTGAACTCTTTGAAATTCTTCCTAGTTTGTGTAAAATCAAAGTTGAAAAAATATGAAGGCACAATAAAAATTTTGATTCTTAATATTTTAAAAATCTTCAAAGCAATCCTTTTTAATTAAAATTCATGAGAGCATATCTAATAATAGATCAATAAACATAAAAGTTCATTGTCTAATCTTTGAAACTGGTGGCATACTTAGGGATAGAGCAAGTCAGAATACAACAAATGCTTTCAAATTAAATCAGACTCCAAAGTACAATGATCTCCTTAAATAAAGAAACATCACTTTCTTTTCAATTCATTTGGAAATTTTCGCAACTTCCAGAATCTCAGATGTCACTTGCCAATTGTCTCAAAACATCATAAATTGTTTATTAGTTCATTAAACAATGATCACATAACAAATCAACGTGCCCAGAATGAATGACCACATGTAACAGAAATCACTCTGTTAATCTTTACACTGATTGGTGCTCTGAGAAGAGTTTTGTTACACAACATAAAACATGTCACCGGAATGTTGCAATATCGAGCCATAAAGTCATTCTGACTGGAGCAATAAAGTAGATATCTCCCCTGAGGTAGTGGTAAATAACAACAAATATCGTCCTCCAACCGTGGCTGACCGATGCCAGAGGAAGCTGGGACACTTTAGTGCAATGCAAACATCACAGGGGGCGTGCTAATTCATCTCGCCCCAGTGATTAACGCGAAATGCTTGTTTATAATTTAATCAGCACAGCGGGGATATTGCCTTGTCAGCTGACCAGTCTAAACAAGCCAGTTGGAGGTACAAAGCTTCTTGTCCGCATCCATCATCATAACTGCCTGTATTACATATACGGTGCTGCCAGGGTGCCAACCTACATCACAGAGGGGTGTGTCAGGGTATGATCTCATGTCACTGTCTTTTATACATCTGTCATTATTACATATACAGTGTCAGCCTTTATTACACAGGGGTAGGGGGTAGAGGGTAAGGGTAAAACTTTTACATACATGGAGGATAGATTCCTACTTAATAAAGATTTATATAAATGATTCATAATGGGAATTTTAAAAAAATTATCTGATTATATTCTATAGAACACTGAAATAATGTTTATAATCATCTTTCTACAAAATGAAATGTTAGGCTGGTTTTATAGAACTTAGCCAATGTGGGGCACATTGGCAGTCATTATTTTAGTCTGTATTAAATTTGCAGTGATTTCAAGTATGTATAATTATTAGTTCTTAAATGTGTCAAGTATTTAAGGGATAAATCAGGGTAGGGTGCTAAGGCCATCATTATATTACATTATAACATTTTATCAACTAGTCGAAACAAAGTTGTGCTGCCAATTAAGCCTTTCACTATTTCATGAGGTTTAGCAAAAGTTGCAACCTCAGAAACATGTAGCGGTATATTAACATGTTAAATACTTAAGTTCAAGGCTATATAGTTAAAAACCCATGCAGGGATATACCAGGGTGTGATACTTTGTTCACAACTATCTTATACAAGGTATATGTTGAACAACCTCCATCACAAATAGGGGTATATCAGGGTGTGCAGCTGGGTCTATCACTCTTCAGCATTAAAGTGTAGAAGTATACTAGTTAGTAACCATCTATCACAATTGTGTAATTGGAAACAGGCTGTCACCAACGCGATAAGTAAGGGTATGCAAGGGTGGCTGCTAAATTCACACCTATTTTATACAAGGTAATGCAGTGTTGCAACAGAAACAGGGGAAAGCCGTGCGTGCTGCTGGGTTCTTTATATTCTGTAAAAGAAGTTACCAGGCTCTCACCTTTACAAAATATAAGGGTGTATGTGCTGCTGAGCCTATCATTATTGCATACAAGGTGAGGCAAATATGCAAACTACGGTAAGCCCAGTTAGGGGTAAACCAAGGTGTACTGCTGGGACCATCATATTTCAATACAAGTAACCAGCCTGTCACCAGAACCACATACAAGCTCATGTCAAGGTAGACTGCTGAGCCCATCACTATTTCCCCATCAATCACACTTGGTATATAAATACCATTATACCAGGTGGCACATACGTGCATAATACATACAAGCCTGTTACATCATGCTGGCAATGGCAGCTCTGCTTGATATTGTACAGTATAATTCTAGTGATACTTTGAAAGATTTATAACTCTTGTCAAGCAATAACCAGATATGCTTCAACACTGAGGCAGAAATATTTCATCTGAATAGAAATTTCACTGATGAAAATTTGAACAGGAATGACATTCGGATATCAGACTGAAATTAATATGTATTAAAACAGATTCCCTATCTTAAATAATACACACAGTATCACTATCAAAGTATCAGACAATTTTTGACAACCACTACAAGACAAATTAAATTGATAATTATTTCAGCAAAACAAGTTCATAAAAAGTTGTTATACGTTCATTATTTTAGGAAACATTATAATGCTTGTTGAAAAAAATAACATTGAATTAGGGATGAAATTAGATAGTAGTAATAACAACTGATTTAAAGACATTCACAAAAAGTTTCAAGACTAAATAATCAAACTCTGAAATGAAAAGATGGTCATAATGAAAGTAAAAATTAATTCTTTATCTGAATGGTGGTAACACATCTTCTAATAGACTCTAGGCAATCCTTATTTTAGGGTCTGCATGACAGAGCAAAAAGTTCAATCATCAGAACGTTTTTGCAAGCCACCAATGTTCTTGAATATGTAAATAAAAACTTGTTCTTTATGGTTTGTCATTCTGATACAGACCGTTTCAATCTCAATTTCAGAAATTGTCATCTACAAATAACTGTCCTTATATACTTTTCTTCACTCTTAAACTTCAAAGAAACGTTGTAGACTTAAGTAATTTACATAGAGTATAAGAAAGGCATAATCAACAGCAGGCCCACCAATCAATTTCAAAGGGAAGCATTACCCCTCCCCCTCTTTCTCATCAGTATCAATGAGGTTCTACCAGTATTTAATTACTGCTTGTAGGGTTGACAATTACAAGGTACACTAAAGGAAGTGAGGTGAGTTGATTTCGGGTTTGACACTGCTTTCAAGAGTATTTCACTTATATCACGGCTGCTACTTTTATTGCAGGTAGAAATAATACTTTTGTGGCTTTGTATTGCAATGAACCTGTGAGATTCGGATGGAACTAGCAAACCCCGATAAGATTCAGGGTAGCACAAAGTAGAAAACTGTAGAAGTCAATATCAACAAGTAAAGGAAGTGTGGAATCACATCTCACTCCACATAATGTAGACGTTCATACTCTTATCTCAATGGTCGAGGTAATATATAGTGGGTGGTAATAAACCTTTTTCAAAATCACAGGTATTTTACCAACGAAATCCAAGTGTTTCTAGAAAACTAACTATTTGAAAACATTGACATTTCACAAGACATGAATTTGGTTTGTCATGATGTTCCTAAACTTGTTTTAATAGTTTTTCTCAACAAATTAATTTCAGTAAGAAATGCTTAGTGGCATGTCTTTAATAAAACCACTTTTCTAATCATGAAAACTTGTTTGAAACAGTTTGTAACAGCCTTGAAAAATTACTTCTAGGTCCAAACTTTTGTCAGGTATTTAAAATCCAAACAAGAAAAGATACAAACACTCAAGCTTTGACCAATGTTGCTTTTAAAAAAACATACCCTGAAAGTCTTGATCAATGATGTTTTTCAAATTTAAATGAATAGAATACAAACTAAGTTGACATTGAAAACCAAACTGAAAAATACTTGTGTTAACAAGGATGCTTGACATTTTGAAAGATTGAAGAATACAGTTATATTGATTATTTTTAATTCCTAAAACACGCTCAAATGTCATGATGATTTAGGAATTGGTATTGAATTACAAAAATAAATGATTCAACTTCAAAGCTGGCTATTTTTTCATCAAATGGTTCTCATTTTTAAAATGAGAACCATTTTCTTAAATCCAATGTTAATAAATATCATTTAGGAACCTCAGGGGCTTTATAAAGTGGTTTTGACACAAAAGCTTTAATTCACCATTTATTAACTCTTCTTGATACACAGGATGTATGGTTAAACTTCTGAATATATAATGGTTCATTTCTGTTATGAGTAAAATGTGAATGAATATCTTTTAACTATGACTATGACCAATCTCGGAAACTAAATTTTTAAAAACTCATTTTGATTAAAAATTTGGAAAAATAAAGAATTTCAAATCTGATATGTCATCAAAGTTTTAGCCAGGTCTTCAAGATGGTTATTTGTTGTTACTGGAAGACTCTCAATGTAAGATTCTGATCGACTTGTTTCATTAAGGTGAAACAATGAACTGATTAAAATGACAGTAAATATTGCAACTTTGTATTAAATATTGACTTATACACCCTTTGTTCACAAATTATTCCTTGGTTTAGTCAACCATCCGCTATTTCAAGACTTTCTGTTCTGTAAATGCCTTTCAATTCAATTTGGCCACTCACAGAGACATCAAGTCATATAGAGATACAGAGTAAAGATCAAACCAACTGTTAGAAAAATATTTCACACAGGACCATAATCCAGATCAATAAGCAAACAAAGGAGCTTCAGAGCTTACCTAATTGAAATATATGTCATTTCAAAGTCTAAACCCAAGTCTGAGCTATGATCTATTTATGCTGACAAATGTTCGGGATAAATACATACCTCTTTATAAAATTACCAATTTCAATGGGCACCTTTTCCCCTTAAGAACTGTTGACCAATTTCAAGATCTATACCGCCCGCAAGTTGGGCTATTTCCATTGAGAATGCCGAATACTTATAGTTACATACAGCATGTTTCCTATCAACCGAAGACATCGAGACAAGTAAATCCTGTGGTAATGGAAGCTGCAAAGACTCTGTTGAATAGGATATCTCCGCAGAGTAACTATTCGTCATGGTCAAACATCCCCCAAATTGTTAGATATTGATAGATGGACACAAGTATATGGCAAGGGTTGGCCGGTGGCAATCGGCAATCATCTAAGATGGTCTGCGTAGTTTCAATCTCAACACTAATCCACACGTCGACTCATCAATATCAGATGAATTCTCATAGACTGAAATGGCGGGGGACGATTTCATCGACCCCCTGTCTTATCTCCATATAGGCACAAATCAAATTATACAATTTTGCCTGTACGTCTGTGAATATCTCATATGAATCAAATCAAAATATCAAAAACTTATGTAGAAATGTTCAATGTCTCATAAGAAGGAGCAACGGTGTTGAATGAACCCACTTTTACAGTCATTTACTCTGAAATTCAATAATCAAAATATTTCCAAATGTCCTCAAATATATCATCATCCAGTAAACACTTCTTAAAACAAACAAGATCTCTGTAACCATTAACCAAAGAGTCCATTATGGACATACAGAAATATGAAATACTTTCAAATGATTTCAAAATGTCCACTTTCTTCATCAGATTGATAAGACTGTAAATGGTGGGAACATCAATGGAATAATGTCCACATATCATATCTAACACCTCAAACCTCTAATCACAAGACCCATGGTCCTTTAAATCTATAAATAATACATCAACGTCCACTTCAGAGTTATTACATCTGAATAACAAAACACTGTATCACAATTTCCCACAATGCGGGATCTGAAATCATGAATTTCGAGATAAATCAATGTCTACTTACATTTCCTCACCTCTATATAACAAGATCTCAAATCACACAAATCCTGAAAAAAACTACCCTCATCCCTAAATCAGCGCAAGTTGTTTTTCAATGGTGGTTTTCCGCTGATTGCTCTTCCCATTGACAAATCTGATTGCAACCCAATTTTCTTGCTACCTGTTGAAAAAGCCTAATCCTTCTTTGGGGTGATTGAGAATTGATTTAAGGCGTGAACCTCATTATGATAACTGCCTCCTGAGCTCAAGAAGGAAGAAATGTCAGGATGTGTACTTACCCACGTCCAAGTAATCCCTCAATGTACCACTGATCCTGATCCAGTAAGTACCTAACCAGCCTTCAGATCAGGCAGTCAGAGGCTGGAATAGACAAAACAATTTCATCAGCATCTTCATGACAACACATCAGAGTTCACATAAGGAAATAGACATAAATGAGGCTGTATGTTCATCAGCAGAACCAACTACACGAACTTCACGCGGGTTCAGATCAAGTATTCAGTTATTGTACAATCAGAATCAACAAAATTCATTACAAATTTAAGTAAATGTTCATGAAGTCAGTTCTCATAAGAGGAATCATCAGAATTTCAAACAATGCCGTCACTGAGTTCAGATCAGGCTTTCACGTCCTGTAATGAGAGCAATCATCAACAGAATCTACAACACTGTCTACAAAGTAATTTCAAATCAGGAAATAAGTACTTATAACAGTAACAGTTGTCATCAGAATCTCAAAGATCACATCACATTTTGTCCAGTTTTGAAAATAATGCCTTAATATGTCTTACATTTGACACTATTATTATTATTATTGACATTTGACACTGCATACACTAAAAGTTTTAATTCTGAACACCTTTTAACATAAATCAGTCCATAATCCAAAGGATGAAAGCCTTTCTTACAGCCAAACTGCTGCTGATACTAAAAGTTTCAATTCTGAAAGTTGTATTGTAGTAAATCACAAGCTTAATAGAGAATAATACCTATTAAATGTCACCAGACTAATGGGGTTCATGTTGAATTGTGTTACATTGCCTGTCTTTCTGTATTATAGCTGTATGAAATAAGGGAGGTGATTTCGTGTTTAACTCAACTGAACATTGGGAGAAAGCAAGCACAGGCAGTGTGGTAAAGACTCCAATGAAACCTGCAAGTGTCCAGTAAATATTACAGGTGTCAATGCACAAAATTACAATCATTTTCAACATTAGTAGTTCATCTCAGCTTCCTTTCACAAAGCCGTAAGGTGATTGCAAGTCCTCAAGGTAAGGTTAGTGCAATATGTTAAAGAATGGGATTTAAGGTAAAACTTAGTCAATTTTGCTATGTAAAAGGGGTCTTGCATGGACATTTTTTAACATCACCAGCTCCAGTTGAATAAAATATTTCTAGCATATATCTGGGACTTAACACCATATGTTCAATTGAAACTGTCTCAACATAAACTGCACCCAATGCTATCTATTCCAGGTTTTCCAAATACATTCAACGAATTTCTCTATTAACGTTCTTCCACTTGGGAGTGTATCTTCATACATGTATAATGCAATACATACCATTTTCTGCAGGCTTAAAGTCACTTATTACCCATGGCCTAGAATGTCCTTGTATTCAGGAGAGACAATTCAGTTCTATTCTAGATACTTGTCAAAATTTCTTGAAAATCTATAACAATATCACTTCGATTAACATAATTTTATTTCATTTCCATATTCATCAAACGTGACATCTACAGTGTTAATGTTCACATACAATTTCCAAAATATTCAGTTCATTTCCACTTAAAGCATCTACAATGGACACTTATAACAGAATTCTGTGTTTCAATAGGATCCTTACAGTCCAATGATCTCTACACTATATTCAGTTAATTTCCAACCATATTATCTGCAATATGGACATCTAAAACATTATCCAAGGCATGTCATCTATGACAGGTCAGTGATACAATGGTTCAGAAATTTTCCCAATACATTCAGTTCATTTTAAAGTAAAATTCCTCCAACATGGACATCTAAAACATTATCAGCAGCAATACATCTTCCGTGATCAGTTGTCCTCAAGAGTCCAGAATTCATCTCAATACATTCAGTCATTTTCAACTAAAATTCCTCCAACATGGACATCTAAAACATTATCAGGGGCAATACATCTTCCGTGATACAATATGTTCTCAATAGTCCAGAGATCTTGACAATTCATTCAGTCCATTTTCAACTAAAATTCCACCAACATGGAGACCTTTATCACTCTCTGCTACAGTACATCGTACAACATATTCTCAATAGTCAAGACATCTCTACCTTACATTCAGTCCATTTCCAAAGAAGACATCTCCAACATTACATCTAAAACACTATCCACAACAGTACATGTCCACTGCCGCCGGTCTCTACGAAGCTCCGCTATCACCTCGGCTTTGAGTGGAATCGGTTAAGACGCCTCAGATCAGTGGCTTTATCCAATCCCTAAATCAATAGCCCCTAAAAGCAATACCTTCTTGCGGGGACGCTTTTTTCTCCGTCAGATCTGGAATCGCTTGAGTCTCCTGGTGTTGAGAGACGGAACTACTTGACACGCAGGCGAGATGCTGATATAACCCGTTATGACTGCCGGACTTGCACTGCCACCGATAAAACTCAGCTTTAATGTTGCAATATTTTCCCAATACAATGAACTTAAATTTCACATTATAGCAATTTTGAGCCTTTGATCACTGTCAATAGCTGTAATGTTATGATATTCACTAACATGAACTTAAATTTGACATTATAAAGCAATTTGAGCCATCGCTGTTTTTTGACAAACCTAAGACTAATAATAAGAACCGCATTCCAAAGTGATATTACAAATTTTGTTTCAGACAGATAATGAATCACAAAATGAAAGTAGAAGTTATGATGACGATGACGATGACGATGACGATTAACGATTGACAGTAGTGAAATGCAGCGTCTTTTACAATCAATACACGTCACAGCATTAGGTATATCCTTAAGATGCCTAGAATATCAAGTGGAATCAACGCTTTTTTGATATATCATAATATTTAAAAGAAAAAATGTAGTTTGAATTTTGCTTCTTCAAACACAAGATTAGGTCAACATAATCAAAAAGGCTTTCAAACAATTTAAAGTTATTGGTTTCGTAATACAATGGGTTAGTTTACCATAAGGTGATGTCATGGTTAAGGCTTAAATTCTTTTAGCAAATCTAACTGTATTAGATACAGAGTGAAAGCCATCGGAAAGCACAAAATCTTCATAGTAGAGCAAATATTTATTGCAAAAAAGTACTTCAACATTTAAAATTAACTTCAAATTAACCATACTCCTAAGTATGTGATCAAGTATGGTTTTTCAACATCATTAAAGCATTTGCTTAAAGTAATGCTTTTCCTTGATACATATAAGACAACTTTTTTACATATCAAAGCCGCACTCCATTCACTTTAAGAGTAAAATCAGTGAAATTTGTATCCTTGAATACTTTTGAGTACTTTCATGTATTCATTGATGTTATCTCTCTACATTGAGTAAATCATGACACTTTGACTGACTGACACTGACTGGAAGCCACTGATTGACTATGACTGGAAGCCACTGACTGACTGACACTGACTGGAAGCCACTGATTGACACAACCTGGAAGCCACTGACTGATGACACTGACTTGAAGCCACTGACTGATGACACTGACTTGAAGCCACTGACTGACTGACACTGACTGGAAGCCACTGACTGACACTGACTTGAAGCCACTGACTGCATGACTGACACTGACTGACTGACACTGACTGGAAGCAACTGACTGCCACTGACTGATGACACTGACTGGAAGACACTGACTGATGACACTGACTGGAAGCCACTGACTGACTGACACTGACTGGAAGCCACTGACTGACTGACTGACTGGAAGCCACTTACTGGAAGCCAATGGGTAACTGACATTGACTGGAAGCCAATGACTATCTGACATACAATACCTGACTATCTTGCAATATAAAACCTACATAAAATGGGCAAGTGGTAAATAGTAAAAGAAAAATAAATGTCTGGTTTTCAAAATAAAAAATGTTCACAATCCACTATTGATATTGGGTTTTAAATTGTCCTTTGCAAAAATCCATTTCTGCCATTGAATGTACCATCCCAACTTTGCAAAGAGACCAGAGAAAATGCCATTACTTCTAACATTTCATTATTCTTGACCACTGGCCAGTCAAACTGACACATACAAGGCTTGATCGCTGTCACGGCCACATAACGGAGCACTAGATGGCGCCACAAGATGGACAGATTCAATACTGACCATGATGGACGGAAATGACCACCTATACAAAGAAGAGTCACTGGAGACTGTCATTGAGACTGGTATTGTCATGGATGTCTGAACCACTTACCAGAGCTGAAAATACCCCCAACAGTTCTATGGTCAGTAAAATTTTGCAAGTTGTATCCTTGCGAATCCCTTATATTTTTTATACAAAATAAATAAAGTGATTGTGTTATAGTCGATGCATGGCTGATGTTGTTTGTAATGTTTGATGACGTGAGTTAAAGAGCCACACCTTGAGTTGTTTGAGTCACATGTGCCAAAATTTATTGTGTCATTTTATCATTTTGGAAACTTATCCTACATTGTTGAAGTTAAAATTTGAACTGATAGTGTTTGAAAGGTTATGTAACTACTGTCCATGAATATGTTATGTTTTAATTAGAACGACTTTGACACGTAATGGTGACACGTAATGGTGATATTTGATTTCATTGAATACTTGTAATTACAAATCTTTCTCTAATATTACAATTCTTTCTCCACTATTAGAAAATCTGTCTCCAGTATTACAAATCTTTCTCCAGTATTAAAATCATTCCCCAGTATTACAAATTTTTCTTTCTCCAGTATCACAAATCATTCTCCAGTATTACAAATCATTCCCCTTATTACAAATCTTTCTCCAGTATTACAAATCTTTCTCAAGAAGTGCAAGTCTATATATTCCTATTTCCAGTCTATGGTTCCTAAAGCAAGTCAATGTTTCTTCAGATAACCTCTTTACCACTGAGCATCCTCAGTCTATTATCATATTCCTCTCTATTTACACAAATTTATTTTCTGAGACTCAATGTTAGCCAAGTTGGCTGCACCGTTGGCGCTTGTCCTTCCTGGAACCATATTTGCACACACTTGCATGTTATCACAGCCACAGAGGTATTGGCACTGATCTCCAAACCAATATTCCTTCGAAACACTTACCAATGATTTTTGACAGGGCAATGTGAACATGCATCATTCCTGCTCGAAAATATTGAACGCAGGAAAGTTCATTTGTCGGACATGCCGTTACCACGGCAAACAAAGGCAATCTCCAGGCCGGTGAATATGGACAAATATACACCAGGTACTAATTATGACCAACCTTACATTCAGCAATTGTGCCAAGTGCTTGCCTATCACTTGCCGCTTGTTTTTCCAGGCCCATTTAATGGGATCGATCACCCATGCTCTCTATCTCAAACAGAAATACAGTAAAAGGTATATTCGCCAGGCTCTGATACTTACAGCATTCCAGTGTTTGCTCATGAATACGTTCCAATAATATTTATCTTGCTTTTGGAAGAAATTTCAAATCCAATAAAAAAAGTATTCGGTCTGGGAAAATATTGAAACAGTGTTAAACTTTACAGAAGTTTTGTCAATGAAATAAGAAAGACAGTTTTGATATATATTACTCGTGTGACAAGTAAAAAGTTTTTTCAAGACCTACATTTATCTCAAAGTTATTTTATACATATTGCACAGAAATTGAACTACTCTCACAAACCAAACAAATATCAATTTAAAAACCAATTACCAAATTTAATGAATTTAAGTACATTTTTTTATTTTTCTTGCAAAAGCATGTAAAATATTTGCTGTTATTTCTAATATAATCAAAGGTCACAATGACTTTACTATATACATGAAAACATATTTACTCTAAAACATTGAGCACAAACAGGTGTGAAAAAAATCATCCTGTGTTGAAATCTTACATTTTTGCCATTTATTTCTTGATGAAATCTGCGAGAAGAAAATCTTTTATTTGTCACTTAGAGGTTTACATCATTACGTATCGGCTTTATCTTCCTCCCTCGAGATTGAATGCCACTCTAAGGCTTTAATCTAGTAGCACATCTCTGTTTAATAATTAACAAGTACACAACGTAATCAGTCGCTCGTCGGCTTGTAGGAAACGAGTTACACGAAATCGCTCAACCATTACACACAGGCTTTCACGGTCTTTCTTCTTTTCACACCTGATATCTTCGGCTTCAATGATAACTGCTTTTTTAACCAGATTACAAACAAAGCATTTAGGACTTTTTCGAAAAGCCATTCATAGGAGAACAACGATGGTTTTGCACCCAGGAGAATGGATTTTTATGACAAGTTTCAATGGATTGGGTTTAGCATTAACCTTCATGAAATATATATCCCTTACAAGCGAGAGAAATTTATGGTACCATTTTATGGATGTGATGCTGTAGTAAATATGTTGGGATTGACGTTAAAGTAATAATGAATACTAAGTGTGGCTTGGTTGATTCAACATGTGTACCAGATAAATGCCTTTTTATTCATCAAGATAATTTCTATCTTCAAAACATTATTTTATTACCATCACAACTGAGACATGATAATAAAACAGTTTTTTTCAACCCTTTGTCTGTAACACATAAAATATATTCGCTCAGATGTAGTTGGAATAAATTTGAAAACAATGGCAATTTTAGAGCAATAAAACAAATAAAAAAAGACTAAATTGACCACAACACAAAAAAATGCCCAAATTTTTTAATAAATAAATAGTTTTATTTGATTGTTTAACCTATACATAAATTTACTTAGAATTAAAAATTTTATATTCACAAAAACTAAAATCTCAAACTGGGTTTTATCCATTATTTTCTTATATTCCATTGACATCTCTCAAAACATTATTTTCTATTTTCCTTTAAAATTCAATAAACACATGCAAAAGAAGTTTGCCTTATGTATGATTAAAAAAAGATAGATATCCTGTTCTTTGCACTTGTATATAAAATAATATGTATATAAAAGACCGACAAATAAAACAAAAAAATGTGCCAAAATAAAACCTTTTACTTTATCAATTAAAACCATAAAAAATCGTTGCGATAACAATGTTTTTCCTATCAATTTAAAACATCAACACCATTTATACAAATAAATAGAAACCTATCACTCACTTTCCCTCTGGGAATTTACAGCTTCATAGTGTGACAATAAGTGACTCTAAACTCCTCACAGTGCTGACCTACATGACAGCTGTCCAGATGTTACCATCAGTGATATGGGCAGCGGCCCTAGAACTCCTCACACCTCTATACAATAATAAGGCAATAGGAGGATAAGACAAACAATGATAAGCCAATGAGAGCGATAAGACAACACAATAGTCTCATCCCAGCTGGGGCAGTCACCTGCTTTTGTGGTAAGTGGGTATAGACTAAGTTTGGGCTCCTCCACAGGAAGAAAGTCATTAAATATATTGCTCCTTTTTATTTACTGATTGATTTGACTGAATTGTTTGCAAGAATGAGTTTAATACTTTGAAAAGGATAATAATGATGCAGAAATGGGCGGTACTTAGGCCTTTCTTTGTGTCACAACTTAGGTCTGTAATCCTATTTTCTGGTACCCATTTAAACAGCTTTATGGACTGATTGAAAGGTGCCTAGGAACACAACACCAGGATTCAAACTCAGGACTGAAAGTATGAGGGTAAATGTTATATTCAATATTAAAGAAAACATTTATTTCATCAAAGAACAAAAATTGTTTAAAATTTCAAAAAACACAGTTTAACCTGCTTAACAAATAGGTTCCTAAATCACAAATTCACAAATAAACTTAAATCAAGATACAAACAGACAAATTATTTTAAATTCAAAAGGTCCTTATCTGGACAAAGCATTTTTAAAATTCCTTTCATCTGACAAAGTTGTCCCCACGTCCATGTTTGACAGCTATAATCAGGAGTGATTCTTTTAAGCCCAGGAAACACAAACCTGAGCGGCCAGTCTAGTGGATAAAACAAATAGCTGATCTGACAAATAATCCTCCAATCCTCTAAACAAGCTGCACGTGCCGGAGACGAGGTGTTGATGCTCAGGCATGTCCGACAGCAGGCAGATGTCTCACAGATAGATAGATGCAGGTATAGGTTCTCCGCCATGTGGCCTGATAGCAGAGGTATATGATGGTCAGATGGCGAGGTGAAGAAGGTGTGGGCTTTTGCATACTGAGACAAGATGAAGATGCACGAGGTGTGGGTTTTGTACTATTGTAGCAAAGTGGAGATATATTAAGTTTGGATTTTATACCATGGTAACCTCTTGGGCTTTATAATGTTTAATGTGATAGTATAGAGATGTAGAGAAGATTTGGGCTTTGTAAGAAGCAGAAAAGAGATGTACAGAAGGTTTGGGTTAAGACAACGATGCAAAACTCATGAACTGACAGGAATACATCTGATATCATATATAGACAGAGACATGAGATTTATTATCAATGGTCAAAGATGTCAGGATAGAAACAGACACACCTCATAATTTCCAGTCTGTGGGTAGATAGTTGATTAACACAACTTTGAATTATTGGTTATATCTACGCTAGTGTCTTAGGGAAATATAAGTCATATAGTCTTATCAGACTTTGAAGACATCATAGACTTTGGTTGGAGGAGTGAATTATGTTGGCATCTTAGAATGAGAGGTTAACAAAATTATGTTCCAAACGGAATGCCCATGCTGAACATGAATATGAACAAGAACATGAACAAGAACAAGAACATGAACAAGAACAAGAACAAGAAGAAGAACATGAACATGAACATGAACAAGAACATGAACAAGCTATATTTCTCAAACAAAACAGTTTCGATCAAGTTCAGGAATTGAAAATAGACAAGTTCATTTCCTGAAAAATGCTGTAATGCAGAGGAAAGACATCCTTACATAAATGTATTTCAATAGAAACTAGTTTATCTCCAGAAACATACTATTAGTGAATAATGTCATTGTTTAATTCATTTTGGATGGAAACCTTATTTATCTTCTGAAATAAAGAATATCATAAACCATCAGCGATGATAGAATATGTCATGATCTAGCTATTTCCATGCTATATCCTAGTGTACGAGTTATAGGTATCTCCGCTTAGATACCTGACATCGCAAGGTGTTGAGCACCTGTGAATATAGACAGGTAACATTGATAACTGATAACCGAGTCAGATTATTCACTGATGGTTCAGTAAAGGTTTAGATCTTGGAATGAACAAAAATTTATTTCCTTCAGATGTACAGATCTATCTGTTTGCATGGCGATATAAAGTTAATACTTATCATATACTGACACTTAATATAAGTAATTAGGATTCTGTCATCAAGTGATACAAAGTTTTAAGCAAACTAAAATGCTTATGGTACAAAAAAAACCCTTACACAGGAAACAAATTTGAAACAATGATTTTTCTTATTCAATGAAGCGTTATTGCAGAAGAAAGCCTTTAACACAAATGTGACTGTTTCGCTGTTAAACCTATGACCCTGTGGCTTTAATATTTTATTAAACATCAAATCTTATCCAATTGTTTGCTTGATTAAAAAATACTTATTTTGGCGACGGTTGGAAAATGTTTTCCCTTTAAAACGACACAAGCAAAGATTATGTTTAACGTAAGGACTGTAAGATGCAGTCTTTAGTTTCATCTGAAGAAGATGACCTGTTTACTATGCAAGTATAAAAGTATGTCATTCTCCAAGTAAAGGAAAATTTAACACTGTTCCAATTTCCCTTCAAGACACTAACCAATCAAGTACAAAAAAGGGCAAGTTCTTTCCAACTCATCCAATTTCAGGTTGTATATCCAATGAAAGTTTCCTTTGAGGAAAATGAATTTTCAGGAACAAAATGTCAGCCAAAACCCAAATGCCAAATGAAATGAAAGCGACAGTATAATTCACCTATTATAAATAACAAGTGCAGTATAAATACCAGAAACACAGGTATGGAGATACGAGAGATATCATACTAGTCTGGAGGAGATAACTGAGATAAGTCACAGGCTTGTATTCCACATGCACAGTCTACCAGATTATAACTCAGGAGCCTTCCCTCCGTCTGGGTCCACAAATGCCAGGGCTGATATTGAACAGGGATCATCTGATTGGCTGATAGGCCTGATTGGAACACAAGAAATTTGGATACCAGGCGGTTATAACTTGATAACTGGGATTTGATTACACGCTGTGTTGATAAGTCATACAAACCAAGGTCAGTTTCCTGTCAGACAAACTGCTGCAGGTTTTATCAGGTGAACATAAACAAGGGTCTGTCTGAGACAGCTAATGTTCCTCTGGTTTTTGAGTGGGGTAATTGGACTTGAACAACAAGTGTAGCCAACAGAATGGTGTCTGGAGATATGGATCCTGTAAACTATAGACCAGCTTCTATCCAGTCTTTGTTATTGAGTATGCCCAGCTAGTTTGAGATATCAAACAGGATTTCAGTATGAGCATTCAAATATTAAGCCATCCTATGGATGTAAGCATGTGACTCGAGGGCATAGTTTGTCATATTTATAAATCAACAAAGGTATGTTGCTCTAAAAGAAAAAAAAATAGAAGGGATAGAATGGTGTCTCTTGCTCTTCGAACTACAATAACTTCTAACAGGTAAACTTATACAAGAATCAGTCTGTCTGTCTGTCGGTCTGTCGGACACTGGGTGCTAATGTTATGGGTTTTTTTAGCGAGGCTATTGGATTTGAACAACAAGTGTACGTAAACAATAGAATGATGCCTGGAGATATGGTTCTTAGCTCACTAGTTGAGCATCAATCAAGTCTTTGCTTTGCTCGCTAGTGCAAGATAGCAGGTAATAATTAATGTTGGCATTTACCTATCATATGAGTGTAAACTTGTGACTGGACTGTATACAAGGCCCAGGTTCATCATAAACAAGAGCCTGTTAAAGTTGCTCTGGAGTGCGGGAGAAAATCCAAAATGAGTGGCAACCCTTTCTAAATGAACTATAGCAGGTTCTATCAGGTGTACATAAATATAGGTCTGCTTGAGACCACTATAATATTCTTCAAGTTTTCCTGTAAGACTATTGAACTTAATGTACATATCTGCAGCCGAGAGAATGGTGTCTGGATACATGGATCCAGTGCTCAATAGTCCTACATGAATCAATTCAGTGTTCCATCAGTGTGATATGTGTCTGCAGGGGTGGTATGAGGCTAACCATTGAAAATTTAGCTATCATATGAATTAAAAGCTGTGGCTCATGGGCCGAGTTTTCAGTCCATGTAATAACATTTGTACGTAAACAAAGGTCACCTAATATTGGTGAGGAGGGAGAACAGAATATTTATATGTAGTCAAGGTAAAGTGATGGTGAAGTGTCCCAAGCTTGCTCAGTGAACAACAGCATGTAGGTTCAATCAGGTATACATGAAACTGGGTATGTCTGAAAGGACTAACATTCCTTAAATCACCAAATCAGAGGTGTCTTTGGACCTGTCATCTACTCTGCCTGATCCAGAAGTTCCTCTTGCTCAAAAAACAAAAGAGGGTTTTCTGAGGTTTACATGAGCAGACATGGGACTTCCTGAAAGGACTAATGTTTTTCAGGTCTACCTGAGGTGGCAAATCCATGATAAGTGTTTTGAGGTACAAACTCTGTCCTTCTTCAATCCTCCCCTCCCCCAATAACCACACCCCCTCCTCCCTAAACAGTATTGGGGATCCCCTTCCCTTGGAAAGTTTCAGAATCCGGCTCTGACCTACCAGTGAAGTAATTGGACCTGAAGACAAGTGTAGCTGAAGGAATGGCGTCTGGAGATATGGATCCAACCCTCAACGGTCCGATATGAATCCATTCAGTGTTCAGTCGGTGTGAGATATGAGACAGGACAGGCCGTGTTAAAGCCATGCATATATTAGAGTTTATCCTGGGCTGACATTATCACTGATATCACCTCCTACTGACACATACAATGCTATTACACCATACCTGTCTGATGCTGTTATATGGGGGGAATGAACACAAGGAATTCGGTCTGACATCAGTCATGTAGATTTCCGGATACCAGACTGACAGAACTCTCTCTGCCTCTCCCCTAGTACTTTGAGCTCACTACTTGAAGTGCTGTTCTGTGTTGAACGACATTACAGATGTCAGTCACTCACCTTCATCAAAAAACATCTCATTTAGACTTAGTTTTTATGTATTAACAGTGAACTTCTACAAGAAAAACTTCAAAAGATGTCTGGTAATTTCTAACCAATATAGATTGGATTTGAAAATTGTTGACAATTACTTGCCGGAAGGAATTTTGAAGGAGATGGAGATGGCATATGTTAGGGTGGGTAGTTGTCAAGGGGGAGAGTGACTTAATATCATATGGGACCATAATGAATTTCCAGAGAAACGAAATGGTGGTGACAATCTGTATCAAATATTGTTTGCATTGCATAATTGTTGACAGTTATTTGTATGGTTGAATGGCATTGAAATCATGTACAAAATACAAACTATATGCTGGTTTTCGTATACATTCACTTGTACAGGTTACTTTTTTCTGTCACAATTCAATTCTATTGGACGAGAACATACTGTGACTTCACAAGGAATAACAATACTGAAATGTTGATATTACGAAAAATTCTGAGTCTTTGCCAGGGAGTTTTATTTTCTTTTAAACATTTGTGTTTGTAAATTAAAAAAACATGAATTATAAAACATTATCATATCAACAATTTTCATTTTTTATTTGTTTTCAATCATTTCAGATGATTAAGACAACTTTTTAATATAGAATAATTACAAAGAACATCATACAAAATTACAATTCCTCTAAACACAAACTATTTAAAGAAAAGGTTTTGCTGGCTATAATATCATTTATCAACAGCATTAATAAAATAATTTTTTGTAGAATCAATAAGCCGAAGTGTAAAATATGACACTGACAAAGTAATTCATCCTAACAACCTTACATCATCTCACAAATTCAATTTCTTAAGTGATTTTGTGTGGAATTCTATAGGAATCAATAAGTGACAATTTGTTCAAGAAAATCATTAAAATCTTTTCAGTGATATGATGTGGTAGAAGACAAATAGCATAAAAAGGAAACTCAATATTTTCTTGGCAAAAAAATCACAGGTTATGAATATTTTAAAAACATTAGAAACTTGTACTGTTCTCTTTTTATAGTTTTGATAGCATGTGAATCAAATTCTCGTTAAGGTGATATGCTATTATCAGTCCAAATTCAAGTCCTAATTTTCAAAACCTATTGCGCAAAAACACCCATTTCAATGAACATTCCCAACATGCCTTTATTATCTGACGTTTTCCCATTGAATGGAAATTTATGTTGAAAGAATTGCCAGATTCACCTTTCATCACCTCAACAAACAGATTTGGTAGTCCAAAATGCCACAAGGGCAAAACTTCTATCACGTTGATAAAACAGGGCTTGGTTTATTGGACCTCTCAAGATACATCATGCGATCTCCTATTGGCCTGTCAGGGGTATCTGATGCATGTCAAGTTGCTTCTGGTTTTAAATGCATGTAAACACACACCTTCCGTCTTGCCACAGCTATTTCTAGAGAAACTCTGCTAATCAAGTTATCAGTCAATTAACTTACCGATTCCGTTTTTGTGTTCCGACTTTCTTCTACAATTTACATTTATTGAAGAGGTAGAAGTCCGATTCTTGTGATGGCGTTGATTGTTCAAGATGCAGAATCCTTATTCTTTTTGCAAACGTTGAAAACTTCGCTGATGAAATCAACAAGATCCAAGCCTTTGTAGCAAAATTCCTTTTATTTGAATAGGGAAAATTTTTCTGACTTGACAATTTAGCTGCAGTAAGGGAACTGGGTCAGGTCAGATATAATCGGCTGTAATTCTGTTAAATCTACCATCCAATGCATAAAGGTCAAATGAAATGTTTATCTAGATGTGATCAAATTTGAAGGAAGAAATGTAGTTATTCAAATAAAATTGAGTAGATTTATTTGATTCTATTGAATACTAAGTTGCCAAACTAATTCTGTCATTTTAAACATGATAGATTTATCTTCTTCATTAGAGAAAATAATATATTTACAAAATTAATATTAAGATAATTCATCTAATTTTAAGTAATGCATGCCAATAAATAAATGACAATAGGCTGAAATGCTTTTAGAATTGCAAAATATAACAAAGGTAATTAACACAAGTCCTTTAACAATGCCATTTCATGATGTCAGTATGGACTTCAAAAGTGACATTATATTTTAAATTCTAAGAACATTTTTGGGTGCATAGCTCATGAAAGTGGTTGTCAATTTATAGTTTAGTTTACAAAACTGAAAAATACAACAGAACTCAAAGTCAACTACTGTCAGTTCAAGGTTTGGAAGGGTGAAGGAACATCAAAGCTTCTAATTGCGAGAGTCTTGACAATTCCTAGCGTCAAAATTCACACAAAATTCTGTCAAATGAACATCATGTCTCCTCCAGAATTGAAATGTGACAGGTGGTTTGAAGTCAAGTGTAAAATATTAACTGTAGAAGATCCTTTTACCAAAGCACATAATCACAAAGCTTGACGGATTCTAACATATAACTTTCTTATTCGAAAAGAAATATCTGACTGAAACAAATGAACACATCCTTCACTGCCAATCAAGTGTCTTATTTTCTTGCCAACTCTTTGAACACCGGACACACAAGGCAAACGTCCTACTTTGGAAGATAATTACTATTTGACTTTTAACATGTTGCTATCTTTCTACTAAAAGAATGATCTTTACAACATTAAAAAAAAATGAATCACAAAAAATACAGAATATAAAAGTATTCCTATATCAACTTCAAGGTTTACAGTGCCTATATTCATCATAACAGTCCGCAATTCATTGACCTAAAAGCATTCAATAAACTTCTATGAACAATAAGAGTAATATTCTTAAACCATGAACTGAATGACCACATACAAGATTTAAAACATGCTGACTCAAACAAGACAAAAAACAAAACATAATTGATTTGGTCATGGAGAAATATAGACTAATATAAAAGATTAATTTGTTTGACAACCTTTCAAGGAAATGAATTTGCCAACATATTCGATCAATTTTAATTTGTGAGAACTTCATTCCAGCAAGCTCGTATGAGTTCATAACAATTCTCTTGTAGAAATGAATGTTTGTTGAAGAGCTCTTTGGACCGAATGTAATAGAATTAAGATCACCCAAAAACCATCAGAACCTATGATGCAAGCTGTGAGGACAGGAAGCTTCATTGCAGCTGCCTCAGTTAACCCTTCAGACTTAACAATTCACTATGCAAGTTGTAGATCAATGTTGTCAAGGTTCTGGTATGGCAAGAGAACGCTCCATGATCACGCCTATCATAATTATAATCATACTAACATTGACCATGTGAATGTCACTTCTAGTGCAAAGGACTGCTCTCTGGTATTTCTTCCTTATCTGAAATTGAACTTTTGATGCCATTTTCACTTCACATGATGGAAGAGTGTGCTGTTCCACAAAGCAGTTGTAGAATTATGGTTAATTGTTGCACATTCTATTATCATAGGTTACATTTGACTGTAGCCTTACAACAACTTGTGTTTTAAGGAAATTGACTGTGGTCTGTTTTACCTGTGTTCAGGTACCCATTTGTATAGCTGGGTAGACTATTCAAGTGCCTTATTGATAAGGTGTTCTGCCAAGAGACACAATTTTGTATAATAATAGATTTAAAGTATCTCTACTGGGATTCAATATCTTGGCCTTTGGCTTTAGGCTTTAGCTAACCATTGCACAAGAGTGCTATACACAGTCAAGCAAGTTAACACTATCTAAAACACAAGAAAGTGACCCAAGAACGTTAGAGGGACAGATCAGATCAGACCAACTTTTGTAGAGTCCCCTCCATCCACAGACAATGTTGCTCTAAACAGTCATCAGACTTTCTGGTAACTTTATACGCTAAAGACCAATTTTGAAATAATTCTGGTATGATCTTTAGGGCAAAAGTACTCTTTGACTATGTAAGACTATAAGCAATTGTAAGCAGTCCAAGATTACTGCAAGGGATTTCACCAGAGTTCAGATAGGGGATCGGGGCGTGTACAACTTCTCCCCTCAACACTCATTCTACAGTAAGCAAGGATGTAGACTATAAACTTAATGCAAGTGATCAAATTAAAGCTATGAACATTAACTACAACAAGTTCTAGCACACTTATTCATTCATTTGGTAGTTTGCATTTATATATATGATTGTATTTTGTGGTTGAAACAGGTGATCTGCATGCACTTGATAGTATTTGTATTTTCTCGCTCTACAATTTCAGACCTTATAAGACTGTTCTGGTTAATATGATCATAGAAGTGAGTGTAAATAATTAGTATGATATGCAGAACATTTATTTTAACTTTGAATGCACAGTAAATAGCTATATATATATATCGATGTTACTGTCATATCTAGGAAAGTATACGGTCACTTAAATTAAATAAAATGAAAATGAAAAGTCTCAAGACTATCTCATTTCATTTTCATTATACTAAGACAGTTGTAACTGTATATTGTAAATCACTGGTAATAAATCATCATCTCTGTATGGCAGAAGGCTCTGAAGAATTCTAGAACCTGACAACTCTGCAGACTCTCACCTAAAGATTCTAGGTTTGAATCCTTTTGAAGCAGCACTTTTTTGTGTGGAAACTTTGCCCAATAAACATTACTTTATGCCAAATGTATTATGGTTAAAACATCTCTGGTCACTTCAAAGGGTATAGACCAATCTTGCTATAATTCTGGTATCATCTTTACGGCAAAAGTACTCTTTGACTATGAAAGACTAAAAGCAATTATTGGCAGCCCTTCTCAACCGATCATTCGTATTTGTAGAGGAAATTAAACCATTTTTGTGTGAACACCTTTTAATCATTTGAGGTAATGAAATAGTCATATTGCTTAACCAATCATCATACGTTTGTTCTAAAACTACTTCTTTTGTATACAAATCATTGTCCTTCAATATGAAACTGTTGTTCTTGTTTTCGTAAGATCACTAATATTTGTCTTGAAATAACCTGCTATTGCCCTCTTAAACCCGCTCCAGTGCCACAAGTCTAGGAAGATAACAGTAAAGGGGTTAACCAGTTTGAGGAAAGGAGGTAGTACTAATGTTATTTGGCAGAGGCAAAAAGTCATGTTTTGTTTTTTTTACAAGTAAATTGACATCTCTCGAAAGCACCTGTACTCAGATTAGAAATGGTTTCAGGGTTTATCGAGGCAAATCAATATGGTCCAATGCAAGTTTCCTAATGGAGGTGGTGACACTTCTTACCAGCGCCTCAGCTAACTGAAGAAAGATTTTCTGCCTCAATAATGTTGCTTTAATTTGATAGTCAGATATATATTTGAAAAAAATTACCTCCAACACACTTTTCCAGCAGAAGGACCAAAATGCAACCTAGACAAATTGCATTTAGGTCATTGCAAAAAATCCTTGATTGAAATAAGACTTTCAAGAATAGAATTTCTGGTGGGATAAATATGAAAAAATCCAGCATCCTCCTTTGGCAGATCCCAATTAGGGGGGTCCACACCCCTCCCAAGAAAGTTCAAATTTGGTAATTGTTGAGACTTTCAGTATACAAGAAAAGTGTAGGCATGGATCTTAAATTCTGTTTGTTAATTTGCTGTGAACACACATTGTTTGATCGAAAGTAATATTTTCAATAGCTGTACTTGATATATATCCAAATTGCTCACCCCTCCCAAAAGAAAAGAAAATCCTGTATCTGCCTGTCATCAGACATATCTTCACCTCCTACATGTTGCAGAATATATCAGATTTATCACAAATAGAATGCAAAGTTTCGGGGTTTTTTTTAATATCACTTAGAAATAGGTTGAAGTATTCTTCAAGGCTTCAATCATCTTAAAGAACCTTAGAAACAATTTCTGAATCAAAATATCATTATATAAAAAAATTTGATGGAAGCAAAACATTTACAAAACATTGTGTATTTTAAAAGAAAAACTTCAACAAGCCGTTGATCTCTCCCCTATCCAAAGGACATGAATAAGCTATTGTGAGAAGCCTGCTCAAACACAAGTACTTAGAATTGAGCTGAAAACATTTGAAATGATTCTTTGAACCTTCAACAGAGCATCACATTTGATATGGCTATAATTTCCCTTCAGCAAAATACAGCAACCTATCACAGTGCCAGGTTCTCATTTTTCTTTCAATAAGTTCAGCACAATTACTTGGAGGCCCCAAGGGGCTAAAGTTAACAAACACTTCTATAGGGATATCAGGTTGAAATTATGATATATGACAAAGCGTGTAGTAGAAAGAGATGAAACTTGGGACAATACAAGTAATATCTCAATGAAATGAGAAATGTCAATGAGAAAACAAGTAACGTACAGAAATCCAACTAATATTTCATATTGGATCATAGCAATATCAAGTCAAATTTCAGGCAATATAGGTGAAACTGTATCACCATGAATTGACATTTCGAGGGCATGAGCCCATTTTCACTTATCATTTCTAGTTTGAGGTAGTGTTTTTACACAAGTTTTCAGAGTGCTTCATGTTGCTCTTATTGTGACAAGGGAAAGCCTGCAAAACAATACCATACAAAAAAACAGTGAAATCTGCAAAGATCTAAAAATAGCCATAGCCATAGCGCACAAAACTACAATGTTGTACCAGAACCTTATTGCATGTACAATATTCTCTACAGCAAAATTGCATAGACCTTGACAGAATTCAAACTGGACCTCATAGTAAGTCAAATGAGACAATAAAGCAATAACTTGCCACATCTGTAACTGAAACAAACAAAACATCATAATGACAACATGATATGGAAAAGTCAGTCTATATGACAGTAGTTTAGGAACATCTCTAAGAATTTATAAGATTCAAAAATTCTTTTTGTGCATGTGAGAATTTGTTGTGAGCAATGCATGTAGCGCATGCCCTTATCATGTGAGAGCACCATTGCACAAAATATCTGTATTCTATGTGACATCACAACAAACATTTGAAGGGTGAACATATATTCATGAATTTTTCCTTCTATCAATGTTAAAGGTAAGCTTTGTTGAGCAATCAAATTGACTTTAAGAAATCAAAGCACAGCAGGAAACCAGAAACTTACTGACATAGACAGGTGATCTGTCTCCTCAATACAGAAGATTCAAACATCAGCAAGATCAAGTTCCAGTTCAGGAGACTCTAAGTTGCACATGCGGTTATTTAAACTTCTTCTACAATAGCATGGCCTTGACAAAAAGCTTTTTAAAAAAAGAAAGAATGCAACAGCAGTGAAAATTAGAATGATTTTATATCAGAAAAAAAGCCAAATGAATTGGTGTCATATTTATGACAAATTGACAGTGGATGGATTGAAGCCGCCGTTTATTAAACAATCATGGCCTTTTGAAGTGGGTGTTAAAAATCATGTATAGTGAATCAAACAAAAAGCTTGATATAATATTTGGATGAACCCAATCAATAGACTTTCATAACACAGCACCGATAACAGAAACATACTGCCGTTTGACAGGTGATCAGTCTCTTTAAAACCGGGGACTCAAACATCAGCAGGATCTAGTTCCAGAAATGGAGACTCTAAG
Source organism: Phorcus lineatus (assembly GCA_921293015.1). Taxonomy (NCBI): domain Eukaryota; kingdom Metazoa; phylum Mollusca; class Gastropoda; order Trochida; family Trochidae; genus Phorcus; species Phorcus lineatus. Next base: position 17,260,550 of record OV121086.1, on the reverse strand, counting down.
TTGCACATGCAGTTTCATGAAATTAATTTGCAATGATGTGGCCTTGATGAAAAACAATGCAAAAAGGGAGAAAGAGCTGGAAATGAATCTTGGATAGAAGGGGAGAAAACAAAGGAACTGGTGTTGCATGATGGATGGATACAGATGACACACACCATAATTTTTTCTTCCAGGGGTTGGAATATTATGTAAAGTGAGTAAACCAATGCTAAAGGTCTAAAATGATATTTGGAAGATATGGCTAGCAAAGAGCTCTACCTGAAACGATGCCATATGAAAGATGAGCTTTTGATCATAAATAATTTACTGCTGCCACTTGAGTGAGGTGACACCTTCTTATTTCTTCTGCGGAATGATTTACTATGTTGCAAAATTTGCAAAACGCTTTCTTTTCTAATTAGTGAGAGCAAATGTTATCCTGGTTTTCTTTTTGGTGACATTCACTGTCTTTGGTGACATTCCCTTATCCTGCGTTTATTTTGGTGATGTGCCCTGTCTTTAGCGACGTTCCCTGTCTTTGTGAACGTTCACTATCTTTGGTGACGTTTCCTATCTCGTCTAAGGTTTTGATGGCATCAGCCTTCTATTTCCCTTTTATTCCATCTTGAAGGCTGCTTATCCAGAATCTTTATGTAGGGAGTTATATGTGTTTTTTTTACTTTGGCTACAGGACAAATCATGTACGCTCCATACCTGCGTCGTGTGACATTTGCTTCTCACCAGCCCACTATGTCAGATGTGTACAACCTTCTAATGTTATGCAATCATATTCACAGGCATAAAACTGGTTTGCATTTATTGTGACATTCCTGTCTTTAATCTTGTTTTTAGAGATATATGCATGACCTAAGCTTATGACCCTACCAGTTTCAGTTTTCACATCAGGTATGTGATTTGATTCCTGGAAACTAAAAAGTGTATGACCTTTCAATCGACTAGGTCAATTATTCCAATATTCATAATTGTTGCAGTATATAAACAATTATATGGCAACGGGCTAGAATTCTCGATTCTCGTAACATTTTAATCTCTAAAGTAACGGACCTCTTTCATGACAGTTACATGATATATCCAATTGACACAGGAAGGTACATATTTTCCATTTTCCTAATTGCAACATCAGCTTTATGCCCACTGCATCCTTAAAGCATACATGATTTATCCAATTGATAAATGAATATATTTACTTTCCATTTTCCTATTGGCAACAGTATCTCATTACAGCATCCTTAATGAAATATTTGCCATGCTAAATGCAACACTGTAAACTCCCTGAGGATCATACATTCTTGTTATCTATCAGGTACCTATCCAGCTAAAGGAGAAAAGATACCTTTGATAACCACAACAAACCTTTAGTAGCCAAAATACTAGCTGCAGCCACAGGATACAGTCAATGTTGAAGTCGCAAGATATAGAAAATGTTTCGTAGCCCAAACGCTAGCTGCAGCCAAAGCATGCTACAATGACAGAGACAGTGAAGTACACAATCAATGGTGAAGTTGCATGATACAACAAAGGCCATATCCAAGGTTGAATAATCTCTTGGGGTTGGCAATACATCATGGATCAGCTACTAAGTCGGTCAAATCCAACGTTTTAATTCTCTAGCCAATCTATGATTATGTGATAGCTCCACAGTGACCTAGTCACGGCTTATGTTCCATGAAACCAAAAGTTTATAGTGATGAAATTAGTTTTGATGGGTTATGGAAAGGGTGGACATTTCATGCAGCAAATATGTTCATGTAATACAAATTTGATCAATCCATAAGTTTCAACTGGAGTATCACCTGTGTCTTGCATGAAATACCCTTTTTGAGACAATGTATCAATAGATACAAAATACTGACACAACATCTTCTTGTGTGATATAGTTCAATACATACTACATCAACGTTACTTCATCCAGGTAATTCTGTTATTGCTCAATGCCAGTCATTTCATTGATTATTCGTAAAGAGAGTGATATGAGGCATTTGCCCTGAGAGATATCAGGGTATTGAGAGAGCTCTGCAGATACAAATATGCTGATGCGGCAGGATGAGTTCAACACCTCTTGAAATTATTATCCGCTAACATCACAGAGGTTTTCTTATTGCAGACACGTCAAACCATTGTTACTCTAACATTCATTGAAACAAGCAAGCACTGGCTGGATCAAGCCAATGAACCATGGGTGATACAGCTTTGAACTTTAACGTAAAAAACAATTCCTTTGAATAGACAGAGTTATCAAACTCCCAGCTAGTATAAACCTAATTGATCAGAAGTTGAAACAGCAAACAAATGCAACCACATTCCAAGAGGACAGATGTGTTGTAAATCAGGCGAAAGGAATGGAATTACTTAATTAAAAGGTTGGTCAATATGGTTCATTTCCCCCCATTCTGATGAGGAAACTGTAACATGGATGTTGTCTCCAACAGACATTGACAATCCTGGGGAGTAAATTCGTTCCGTGATACAGTGCTCAGAAAGGTTAAGAGGTCCCCTGGGATATGGCCACCTATTTCTGAAACGTCCATAGCTTGAGGAAGAATTGCTGAAATTCTATGTTTATGTCCATTATATGCATTTTCATCAGTCTATGAATATATGACTGTTGATATAATCATAGACCTTATGTTGGTGTGTTGCATAGGAAGAGTTTCAGTAAAGATGAGTTTGTATATATAAAATGTGACAGAAAATCAAAACTAATGGACAATATAAGGCAATACCACAAACACCCTTGGATTTTTTGGGCATGAGCTTAAGAGTCACAGTTGCTGAGATAGCCTTTTAAGATTTTAGATTAATAATTTCAAGGTTAAATATCCCTGCAAGAACAGTGGCTGATCCAGAGTGATGTCATGGGGTTTGAACCCCACTTTTTTTAATTCTTTTAAAAACGCCCATTAAAAGGGTGAAGCTCTTCCTCTCAAAACAAGGGATCCACAACTTTTGGAAGCAACTCTCACATCATAATGAAACCTTCCACTTAACAAGTAAACACTGGACTCATTACAAAGAAACATCTGAAATCAACTATGCATATTAAGGACCATGTGATAGTGATGTCACTTATCAATTTTGAGCAAATTGCAAATATTTTGCACATTGCTGTTTACTAATAGATCCTTCATATTCTTTTTCATCCCTAAAACGCTCAGGCTTTGTTGCAACTCAGCTCGAATCTTGTACTAGATGTTTGTGTTGCAGTACCGAATCATGGACTAGGTCTGAGATTCTGTCTGACTCAAATAATCACTTCCAACACTGGCCCACTGAAGACACTGGTAAGACTAAGATTTATTCTATGAATATATGTATACATTTTTAAATATTTATTTTCCTTTCTTGTGATTTTGAAAAGCTCAATATCTGTATGATTTCTGGTATAAAAAAAACAGTATCAGGCTATTGAAAAAACAGACATGACAACTCTTAGACAATAATCAATCCCAAGAAACTACAAAATCATGACCCTCCAGTAGGCAAGTAGCCAGTTCTGTCCGTATCCATTCCTGGAAGTACTGCATGTGCACCAAAATAGATGCATGGATATATCTCTATGATATTGCTTAACTGTCTAGTATAGGGTTTAAATAGGTGTCCATGAACATTTATAGAGTTCATCTCTTTCCATTTACTTAATGTACATCAACAATTTTCATCAGCCATGATACTTCAAAATGGCAAAGGCCTAGATTCCAACTTCTCCCCATACACATCTATGAAATACAGCTCCGTGTCCTTGTCTCTAGTTCTCTCTGGTCAAACCTGACAGAAGGTGCAACACCTTTGTCAGTCTAAACGAAAAATAGCAATTCATAACTTACGCAAAAATTAATGTGCAAACTAGTTCTCACTAATTGATGTGACTCATATTCAACACCCATCAGCCTTGCACATAATAGAAGTTGATAATCCAAGCCTAGTTATCATCATAATTACACCTCAAGAGGTCAATTAACAGTTCCTTGCATCCATAACAGACCTCAAATATCCAATTTTTATACACCTAACATTATGCTAGAAACTTATCCCCAAATACTTTTCCCCACTTCAATCATATAATACAGGGTCCAAAGATCTATCCTCGTCTAGTAGGACCGAGTGTGTAACAATACCAATAGATAACCAAATCATGAAAAATCGTGAACTGTTGCAGGAATTCCTTTGCAAAGTCTTCACAAATTGCCGCATATTATACAGATCCTCCAGGAGGTTTCTAACAAATACAAATAAGATGCCTATCATTGTCACCTGAGGTATCTAACTTCTCCATATGTACACATCCATAACAGCTTCAAATATTCTATTCCTCCCCATATATGACAGAGCGTTGACAATACCAATATATATCAATAAGGGCTTTAAGTATTCAACACACATCCCCATACATATTTGCATATAATTGCACTCAAATATTCAACTTCTCCCCATATATACATCTATAACAGACGTCAAATATTCAATTTCTCAAATTAAACAGCTATGAAGTCCCAAGACAGTCACTAGCCATCAGCTCCAGCCGTCAGCGCCATCTGTATAGTAAGACAGAGTGTGTGACAGAGCTGTGACAAACACGAATATTCAACCTATCCCCATATATACATATCCAATAGACCCAAATATTCAACTCCTCACATTAATATCTGTAACAGCTATGAAGACCCTAGTCAGTCGCTAGTCGCAGCTCTATCTGTGTGGTAAGAAGGAGCGTGTGACAGAGCGGTGACAGTAGGAAAGGTTAAGTGTTCCCAAAGGACTCCTCCATCAGTGCTGGAGCGAGATCAGGCATCTCCTTACATCGGCAAATCTAATTTGATTGCTGTCTCCCTATAGCTGGGGGCCTAGTAAATATTACTTACCATTCGATACACTCCTCTCCTTAGCTTCTTCACAAAGTATCCTGCAAACAACAAATAGACACTGCTCAAATAACGGGATCATCAAGTGCATAAAAAATCAAGCCTGCTCAAAATTGTTGTTCTATTTCAGTTTCTTAATATCTTGAAAATGAAACATATAAACTCTACTAAAAATATATATCTAGTTCATAAAAATATTGTGACGAGTTGAAATCAAACATAACTTTATGACAATGAATAAAATTGTAAATAATTCTATGAAGTCTCCTTAATGATTGTGGTATCTAATTCAGTTAAATTTTAAGGTCATAGAATAGACTCTACTTAAATTTTATTTTCATTATTTGCATCAAAATTGAATTTAGTACATACAAATTCAAATCTTTGTTTGGAAAACGACATTAAAGGTATTCTTTAAAGAATGATATAATTCTGTTTGAATAACATCATCATTCAATACATTTGTTCACGACTATATTAAGAGGATAATTTGTAAGGAGTTTACAAACAAAAACACTTATCTTGTCTGTGATAATGGCAACATCGGGCAATCTCACTTAATGAGTGTCAATTTAGATATCGTTTTATCACCTTCCTCAATTTCTCATTAATCTGTTATGGAGTGATCATGAATGTGAGATAATTTCCTAATTAAGTGATAAACAATGATATAACATCACTTGATAACAGATGAGTAAGCAACACCCAAGAAGAATGAGATTATTGAGTAATTTTATTTCATCAAATTATGGAGAGAAATCTTACAACAAGAAATGGCGCTTATTTTTCATGATTGAATTTTGACCCAATCTCATGATCGAACATTATTCTTTAAGGAATTTATAATCTAAGAAATATTCAGTATGATATTACTTTATTCATGCATAAGTCAATGAAATCGTAAATCATCATCAGTCTGTGATCCAGACCCTAGGATAGTGGTACTCAAACTAGACAGGGAATAACTTCTGACGTTTCCTTTGAGTTCAGGTTTATATCGGCCAATTGATCGAGTTCTTACAACAGGCAGGATAAAAGAATTTTCCCCTCAAATATTAGTTCCACATAAATGCTTCAAGATATCTTGCTTCATGAACTATAAGATCCATTATAAAATGTCTTACACCTGGAGAAGTAACAAAATTGTCATTTCCTAAAGTCACTGGAATAACTCCTAGTATTTTAAGTTGGTAAAAAAAATTATCGACAAGCAATAAAACTCATACAAGATAAAAGGGAATCAACAACTTTTATTCATACCAGGGATAAAATTTCTTGAAGATTTCTTAAACGGTTTCTCTGATATCTCTCCCATCAGCTTTTGTTATTAGCATCTGTGTTTGGCAAGACAATCAATAGACGCTTTCAGTTCCAGTGTCTCAGCAAAAGCAGTCATCCGGAAACTATCATTCTGTTAGCGCCATGGGATTTCACTCAATTGAAGAAATTTCCAATTTGTATGATTCATGAATCAAAGGAAGGACCATGTTATCAAACGCCGACCATATGTGCGTGAGTTTTACATGTTCGGATAGGCTGGTTACTGGATGGTAAATCTAACCTTTGCAGAATCGAACAATCTTTGAATGGTTTCATTGTTACTAATGTATAATATATCTATTTTCAAATGCAAAATTTGAAATACTTTTAAATCATATCATCCTTGATTATTAATTTACATCTACAGTATCAACAAACTGTGTTAAAGAATTTGAAAAAACAAATAATTTAGAAAACATTTGTAGATATGTAAATATATACAGGCGTTTCCAAACTGAAATAAAATTTATTTGTTTTTCTAATCAAATTAACCCTTGATATTCAAAATTGTTCTCAGGCAATTGTTTGCCCATGTTTTGCCACTGGTCAGTTTCAAAATATGAATTACCCACAAGGACACTCATATCTGGCTCTATATTTATAATATGATGCCCTAAAGCAAATTTCACTTTTTCAATATGACGTCATGTCATAAACAACACCTTGACATCACAGTTTGTATATATATAGGGTTCCAAATGCTTTGTCAGTTAATCAGTCTTTGCTCAGAAGTAGATCTCTCTCAATTTAGGTGCTGTTTTCTTAACATGGAGGCTAGTATAATATCTTCCTTTAAACATTTTGTGTCCTGTAACTCAGCAACTTGCTAAGGTTGGCCTCTGATCAATACAGCAGCATAAGAGTTAATTCATTTGTTATGATAACCAAAGTCATCCTAACCTAGTGCATAAAACCGTTCCTCCCAAGAACATTACAACACAAGATGGATACACCCAGACCATTTCCTCTTCCTTGTATGTGCACTCCCAACCACAGCACCAAAGCAAGTCTCAAACTTTCATAAAATTTATAAGAAATACAGACAGAAAAAGTAGTATTATTTATTAGGATCTCTTAAAATCCATAATTGTATCAAATAACCATTTTCCCTCAAGAACTTTTCAGAATGATTTATCTACAGTAAATGGTTCTATATCACCTGTTTTAATGAGATGTCAATTCTGTAAACATACTTCCCACTCCTTACGAGTTTAATGTAAAATGTTGGAACTTGGGTGCTAAAGTGATATAAAAGTGCTATCTAGTGCTATCAAATAAGCAGCTCAAAAGACCAGTGTCGTTGTATTGCACTGAAATCTTTAAGCACTGGCTTGGAAAAACTAACCACTTGCGGTAATGTACTGAAACCAAATAATAACCTTTTTGAGTACTTTTATACTGCAAATGGAGCTACTGAGCTAGTGGCAGGATCCAACAAATAACTCGGTCTCATCCCTCAACAAAGTTGTATAAGTTGTGATAAAACCTTTTCTTGAATGTATGAAATATGTTTAAATCTATAATAATAAAAACAAAAGAAAAATTCCTAATTGAGATCCATACATGTTATCAATAATGATCAAATATGATTATATATGAACATTTAGCAAACATCACTGAACTTAAGGACAGATGTATAATTTGCCCCTTTTAAAACAGTTAAATTCACTATGTGTATAGCATTATGTACATGCCATTTAACACTTCCCTTCAATTAATTTAGAAAAACACCATCCTCAAATAAACTACAACATAATGATTCCCACTACTTAGCGTTTCCTCGCTTTTTCCACATGGAATCACCTTCAAGACGAACATTTCAAGAGTCAGACATTCTCTTGATTCAACTAAATGTTGCCTTTTTCTAAACATCCTGATTAAATCACTTAGAGCGTCTCAGCCAGTAAATGGTTACTTTAACCAGCACTAAAAGCATGGCATCATCAGCCACGAAACCAAAGCGCCGTGATTTATTTTCCGGCTTATAACCTGTAAGTAACACGATCAGTAGCATGTCGGGGTCTGTTTCTGAAACATAACTAAGTTAGCATGTATCGATCTCCTGAGCAGAAAACTCAAGTGCCGTTTTTTATTTAAAAAGTCTGAAATCGCTTGGAAGAATGACTGGTCATTATATCGGACTAATACTCAGAAATTCTTGTTTGATAAATGTCATATTATTTTGAAAAATAAATTATGTTCTTTTACAGTCATAAATCAGAAATTATTGGCCATTAAATGCACACAATATTGATGGAATAGTAAATCAACCTTCCTTCTTAAATAAAAACCCTATACATCTAGATCTGGTTTTGTTAATAGCATGAAAAGAGAAATAAAATCATTTGAGAAAAAAGTATTTCAAGAAAAAAAGTTGAAAATTATCAAAAGTTTCATCTTACAGCTTTCAAGTATCTTGAGGCCTGTCACAATTAAACAAAATCTCTGTTCATGCAAGATGTTTACCTAAATCATATTCTGTCAATGATAATCAATATCTGTTCAAGAGCACCTGAATTTCATTAGAAAACGAAACAATAAAGACTGAATTGATCTGAAAAACAGTTTCCTGAAAGAAATGACCTCTATCTTGTCAGTCAGACTTTGCAGTACATCAAATAATATTAGTCATAAAAGAAATACCATCTCTTATTGGATGCCAAAGGAACTCGGGGTATATTAAAAAAGAATTCATTTCAGAAATATCATGTCTTCCTGCAATGTTTACAGAAATAACATAAGGATTAATACAATATAAAACAAACGCTTGTCATCTTATACGCGACGGTGCTTCGTAACGTCAAGCTATTGAAGTCAAGCAATCTAGCATGATGTATCAGAATTAATCTTGTATCAATTCGCTTCACAACACTTGCCGTGCACAGCACCAAATTCATTTGCTTCCTTTCCATAAACTGTCATTTAGCGACGAGTGATAATTTCGCATATACCACGAGAAGCAATAAAACCCATCCACTTGCGAATTCCCATTTACCGCAGCTAGTCATCTCAAGTTTCCATTAATGATAAGATGTCATACTTGAAGAAAGTGATATTTAAACAAGAAATATCCATGTTTTCACAAGAGCCTTTCGGTCTGGCCTACCCGATGCAACTGTTTAGTAATTACATCGGCAGTATAAAAGAAAATCAAAGAGAGCGAGAGCAAGGATACAACAGCCAATACGTCAATACCGGCGGCGAATATTCGCCCTAACGAGAAGATGATTCTGCATGTATACAGTCCATTGGTGCTGTTTTCAACATGTTGGCTGAATGGTCACCTTTGTCACCTTCACTGACATAATGAATAACACTTTGCAAATAATCAGGAATAACGGACAAAGCTATCTTTTATCCGCTCGTCTCAATGTTATTGAAATTTAGTATTTACCAATATGCATTCCAATGAATCTTTTGGACGTTGTCATGCACTGATGCTCCAATTTTGGTAAATTAATTTCCCTGGCTGCAAACCTAATGAGCAGACTGACCTATTGGAACTGCTTTCAATAACTGTGTACTTGACTGATCGCTAACAACGATAATTACCATCGCCCACAAACATGGCAGACGTTGATCACCACATGGTCATGGTCGATGAAGCCTTTCCTCTGACCCCGTAAGTTCTACTGTTAATATTGATGAATAAACATACATAAAAATGACCAGCAATGTCATCAAATCATGCATGACCAAATGGTCATTCAAGCATGACATCGTCTTAGCTGGAACCAATATGATTAGTGGTAAATAATAGATCCTTACCTCACACTGGCTGTGTGATATAAGAATTTAATGATGGGGTTCAACCTCTACAAAATCATGATTTGCTCAGCAGAGCATAAATGGAAGCCTCTTGATAATGTGAGAAACGCTTGGAAGTAAGTGTATGTAATTTAAGGTTGGTAAATTACCTAGGTCTATAGTAGGCCGGGACAATGAGGAGAAAGGTGAAACACAGGTTAACATACTTACGACTCTTTTACACATACCAACTACTTGAATACCAAGCATAAATATGACTCATAACTTCTGGAAGCCATGGTCTATGTGCAGACTTAAGATGCATAGGATTTCCTGCCTTGCAGAAAGGACATTTTCTATGGATATGATTCCAATAAAGAAAGGCAAGGTGACTTGAGCTTTGACAATTCCCAGGCTACTTTACTTTCATCATTGTGCTCATACATTTGAAGGAAGAAAACCACAACATCATCCTGCCTTGATTTGTATCATGGTGAAACATAGATTGCATATGGTGCTCTGCTTCAAAAAGACTTGCAGCAAGAGGATATTTTCAATAGATTTAATCTTAATGAAGAAAGGATAGGCAATATAGACATTAAGAAAGATCTCAAGGTTACTTCACTTTTGAACGAGATATATATATATATATATATATATACTGAAGAAGGAATAAGCATCAATTGCATCATGGTGGAGCATAGAATACATAGGATGCTTTACTTTAACAAGTATGAAAGTACAGTCTTAATGCATTCAATCTTAAAGAAAGACAATGTGTTAAACAAAGCTTTATAGATTATTTCACTTACTTCATGGTGCAGCTATATATACTGAAGAGAGAGGACCAGCCATTATTGTGGCTTTGTGTTGAAATCTGTGAACATTTAGCTGTATATACAACTCGTTGAGTAGGTTAAAACCTTGTTAAGTCAACATAACTCAATGTTTTGGTTGGTTGTCATTACTTTTGTAACAGAATTCATGTTAAGTCCGTCCTTACTTTTGTAAAAAACAAATTTATGTTAATTAAGTCCATCATAACTCTTGTAACATAATTCATGTTAAGTCTGTCATTGCTTTTGTAACAAATTCATGTTAAGTCTGAATAACACATTCCAAAAGTTGTGTAACTTTTATGTTTCCGAAAAAAACCAGTTGTGTCATTGAAAAGAAGGTGATTAATTCCTGATTGGGAGGCTGTTAAACAAAGAATTGTAACCGAGACAAATCAGATTAAATAGATTCTGTATCACCTTCAGTGGATTGGTGTTACTGTCCAGAGTTGTCCCTTGTGATACCAAACTCATCCATATGAGCCTTCGAGGCATCAGCAAATGATGTAGAGGCTTTCTAATTCAATATCATTGGAGAAACATATCCAGACAGAAAGAATTGGTTTTCTTTTTCCATAAAGAAGGGTATCGCTTTAATCTCTTTCAATCTTTATGACATATTTGCCATAAAGTTGAACATGGTTATCATTTGATATATAATCAGGGCCACCATCTCTTCTCGGATGACACTGGATCCAATTAAACAAATCAGAATATTGCTGAGCTTGGATTCGTAATAACGGCTTCCATAAAATCTCCCAGAGATACTAACATTGCGATAGGCACCCATTATGTCCAAAGTTCCAATTCTCCCTGCTTGATTACACTTCTAGATCTGTCTATCTTACAGGGCTCTCCTAGCCACTTATTACATATGAAGAGTATTATTACATTCCTCCATCATAAATCAGCCATCTTTATTTATTGTTTGTCTCCTGCAGGCAGACAGACTCATACTCTGTGTTTAGGAAAGTAGTATTTTGCCTTCTGCCAGAAAATAAGAACTGACATTGTTATTTTTCTTGATTAGAAGCCACGAATATCAATTCTTGCAAATTGATAGCTAATATCCATAATACGAGTTATCCAAAGTATAAAAACATGTTATTGATTGATTTTGAGAATGAAACAAATAAATGCTATATACAATCTCACTGATTACATGTTCATGTTCATCCTTGGAGACAAACTATTGTCTAAAACATCAGATAATAAACCCTTACACAGCAATTTTGAATTTGACAAAAATTTTGGTTTCCTGCTTTGAGATGAAACAATTAAATCAAGTCATCAAAAAAACTGATCAGGATAAAGTATCAAATACACATTCTCACAGACAAGTCAGCTTCATTTAAATCTCAAATTTAACAGCTTCAAAAAGCATTAAAAAATTTATGTAAAACACATGACATGAAGAGAAAACCATCAAATAAAGTAAATAAGAAATGGAACAAATTCTAAAAGCAACTTTTGGATATCATCTTCATGAGAAATTGTTCATAATTCATGCTTACTCCTTAAAAACTATGCAAATAAATAATCATTATAAACTATGCATTATACAAATCAAAACTCACATTTTAATGACTTCCAAATTTAAAAATACACTTGTCATGCATGCAAACCAGTTCCAACCAAACTACGGATAAAAATGGTCAATCACATTCTACCAACTGTGCGCAAAAAATGAATTAAAAACGTCGGAAATGATGCATCTGGTCAGAAGGATAAGGCCAAGCTGGAGGATGATAGGACCATCAGAGTCCCAAAATGCAACGAGTGGTCCTACTTGTCTGCGTAAACAGGCTTTCAGAACAAGTATCAATCAACACGCCCGCTGCATCAATCAGAACAGCAAGCATGTCACCTTTCCGTAACTTTAATTTTTGGGAGCATGTGTCGAGGAAAAATTCATTCATTTCCTGAAATGGCAGTGTCACAAATGTTTGATCGTGGACGAGATTCGAGATTACGCCGTGACATCAGCCCTCATCATCTCGAGACGAGATCACATCCAGCGATCAGTGTAATGCTCCACTTTTGAAGATGAATTTTCTTGTTGGGGGAAGGACAATTCAAAGAGGCCAAAACGACCCTGATCTTGAATACACTGTCCCCAATATCCCCTGCATAAGCTGCATAATGCATTTTTCAGAATCCTTCATAATTGAAAGGTTTCATGAAGATCTGCTCAACGAAAGTATGACCCGTTAATCCTGGATGGCTTTCCGGAGCCACTTGTGAGAGCAAAATAGAAGGCAGAAGTCATAAAATGAGAATGCTTTGCATTGAAGTGCTGAATTATTGGTAGCAGTCTGGTTTTTTAAAACGGACCGTGACTCAGACAAAAGTCAACAATGAACTCTTAACATTTTCTTAATTTTTGCACTAGTGTATCAGACCTATAAGATTCAACATTGTCATTATAAGATAACAAACTTAGTGACTAAATCTTGTTATGTTGATGTTTCTCACTTTTTTATGACATTCAGTTTTAAGAAAACATTTTAGAAAAATATGATAACTAAATAAATCTCCAACTGTTTCTCTTATCTTATAACAGTGACACTGTTATCTTAATCATATAATTTTCTTAGCTACTCTAATTTGTATCAACATCAAAGTTTCTTATACATATTCTTCATCAGAAGATAAATCAATATCTACGATAAGAATAAACAATGACCATGCATACAGTGTATTACATGATTTTATCTTTTCGCATTTTTCAAATGTTTTGCTAATGCACATATTTTGGGAGTGAAATGAAAGGTGTATCTAACATATGGAAGGTTTTCAGCCTTTGTTTATTCAATAGAGCACAATCTGGGATGCTGGAACTATCTCCTGATATACACTTCATTAGAAACAACGAGGAGGTTTAGGATCCCGGTATCTGCTAACTGTGAAGAGATCGGAGGCATATGCCACCATCTTAATGAAGATGAACATCTCAAACTATTCCTCTGAACAGAAGGCTTATTCATCCATTATGGAAACATACTGCTATCTGTGTGGCGTCATCAAATCACAGACAGTATGTTGCTTCTTTTTTAACAATAACGGTGTCATAAGTTACTCGTACATTTTAGCAAAGCGACAGCGGAATCTGGAAGATACATTTACTCCAGTGAATTATAAACACTTCTCACAATTATCTCCCTCTAGATAAAAAGGCTAAATCAAATTCAATTTTCCCGAGCGTTTGGTGAGGTTAAAAGGAACTTAAGAGCTTTTGTATGCATCCAAACTGATATAGTGAAAGAAATATTTGAGAATTTCGCCTCGTTATGACGTTGAAATGTGGATGGAAGAAGGCTAAGCCTCAAATTTCAAAGCATTTGGCGGCATAGCAAAACACTTACAAGCTTATCCTACCACTCAAAGTGAAACACTGCTTAAAACAAGGAATATTTCAGTACACGCCACATTTCAAAGTCGAAATGTAATTGCATGTAAGATAACACTGCACAATGTGCAAGAAAACATCATATTTTGTCATAGTTTTAAGACAAAATAGAATTGAATTCAAACTGATACTTCACAGCACACAAGAAAATTTTTGCATTTTGCCACATTTTGAAGTTAAAATGTGGGTGGGATCCCAATTAGTTTGGAAAGATGTCAAGCCGGAGAAACATGGAGAGCTTGAGGCAACATGCACGTTCCCTTGAAATAGGATGCCATCAAACAGATGTAGAGCTTATTTTCTCTATACTTGCACTCCTTGAAATTAGGAGGCATAAAGAGCAAATGACTTAATACCATTCATCTAAGCGTCGAGATCGCTCGTCTGGGCGAATCATTATAGGCGAGGACTTGTCATAGCTGCAAGGTATTCCCTATGTTTGTTTTAATAACAAACAGTTTCAGTGGTCGTAATTGCTTCCATTACAGGCGCCTGTATGGATGCAGGACCAAATGCCAAAGAATAAACACCCTGAATGGAGAATACACTTGCTGAATACAGAATCAAGCTCTGAGGTGTCTTTACGTAACGGCTAGACATTCAACACTGCTTCCTGATATAAGAAACCATGAAAGACCAGAGAACAATCGATCCATAGGCAATCTTAATTTCGTATCATTCTACACAAAAACTAAGGTTTAAACACATTGGACACTGATTCCTTTGAACACTATCTATCAACAGAGAGCTACAGGTTTATTTCTACCACATAAACACTATCAGAAAACAGAAAGCTATAGATCTACAGATTCACTTATTTCAGAACAATCCATAGAAACGCAGGGTTCTGACATTCAAGAGGTATTGTGATTTGAGTACAATTTTGCTTCTATAAAAAATTTAAATCTATTTACAAAGATGAAAAGTTGCAAACTGAGGGTTTCTAAAGAGCCCTCCAATCAAACTTTAATGCTGAACGATACTTTTCCACAGTAGACAAAAACTGCTGAACAAATGACAGAATATTAACCCAAGACCAGAACTGAACATGCCCACTGTGCTAAAAAACCAACATTTTACAGAGAACTGGGGTTCTTAGGGTTCAAAAAGATTTCTTTACATAGACGATAGGCAGTGACGGAGAGCTCTGAATATGATATCATACCAACATGATACTACAATAACAAAAGGAAAGTATTATTTCTAACAAGTTCCAAAACATGAAAATATTTTTCAAGAGTTGAGTAGCGTGACAAAGCCAGTATGTATACAGGTGCTTGATAGAGAGCGGCAAAGGGGCTACACATTCAGTTATTCCATGCATGGGATAATTGCCAAATCTGACATGGGCATTATGGAAGTAAGTTTATCCAAGAGATAGCAATGTAAGTGAAACATCATGTTTGGGTGGAAGGTCGAGGAATGAGGCATTTGAACAAGCATGGAAGATAAACATCACAAGGAAAATATGTCATGGGTTACAAAAACATATATGCAGTACAAAACAGCATTATTTGTCTTAATTAGCTGCAGAATGATACTATTGTGCCACACAGTTGGGTTCCTTGATATCTTATCTTAAAATGTCAAGCTGCTATGAAATTATATTTCTTGCACTAGTAAGAATGTATCTGTACAAACCTTATTGAAGAAAGACATAATAACAGGATACTGTGCATAGTGTTTCAAGAAGAAAAGAAACATGCTAGATCTTTACAATTTTGAGTTTGTAATATTTGAAAATGAAATATTCTGATACTTGAATGATAAGCACCAGAAAATATAATTACACCACAAATTCATATCTATCTGAAAAGTTGTTTTTGTTGATATCATTGACAAAGAATCCATCCAGTTCAAGAACTTTCAATCTACGTTATGTCATCATCTTTGAGCGAAGCAGAGATAAATTTGAAAAAGAATAATATCATATCACATATCTATTAGACTTAGTCTTGCATCTCTTGCAGCATATATGAAAGGTACAAGTTTCCACCCTTGTAACTGAGAGCCTGCAAGTTCAAGTATGAAGTTATGAGAATATCTTAACTTTAGCAGCAGTTGATCCAAAGATAAAAAGAAAAAGTACAAGACATTGTTAGCAAGGAGACAGTTCTGTCATACCACCGTTCCCATAATACAGGAACCATGGCTGAACCAATGAGAAGGTTGTTCCCATAATACAGGAACCATGGCTGAATCAATGAGAAGGTTGTTCCCATAATACAGGAACCATGGCTGAATCAATGAGAAGGTTGTTCCCATAATACAGGATCCATGTCTGAATCAATGAGAAGATTGTTCCCATAATACAGGATCCATGTCTGAATCAATGAGAAGGTTGCTAACAGACAACAAGGGAAGTAAGTGGTCAACATTGAACCATTCCTATCAAACCAGAGTTTGTCCAAAGGTAGATCTATATCTGAAAGCATGAGAACTCAACGCTCTACCCAGACTTTAACACAAGTGCCAGATGACTCAACCATGATTGGAGCTTGCATGAGACATGTGCACATTTTCAGCAACACATTGAACCATACCAAAACGTGATGCCCAATTCAGAATAGTCGTGAATGTTAATGGTTGCCTCTCACTTTCATTCCAAGTTTGATGGAGGTCATTTCACACTCTATACAAACAAGTGCCACCTGTCATCAATACCTTGCCTCACATTTACATTCCCGGGAAGTTAGGAAAAAAACTTCTTTAACAAGCCTCCTGCCAGAGGCACCTTCTGCAGCCGTACCATCCACCTGTGTCAGTGCAGCACAGCACCATGGAGTTGGTTTAGCTAAGATCAACAGCCGTTTCGCTAATCTATACACTTTTCTCGGCAGGCCATATTGCAGCTAATCAAATTGGTATAAACAAACAAATCCTGTCATTACTGTAACAGGATTCCACTGAAAGCAATGTCTGTCTGGAGCTATACATTACCTATCGTCTATGTAGGAAGCAACGTTTGGCAGGCAGGGAGAATAGGGAGGTGTTTGGTATCTGTTTAACCAGATGTAGACGTTAGAACACACCAGAGACCCACAATGCATCAATGAGCAGTTAAACTCCTGGTTAAATACTGTCTCTTGTAGCACTTGCCCTTTCATAACAAATGATCACTTGCTTTTTCCTTTAAAAGATGCTGACTGAGTCAGATTAACACAATAAGGCTCTAAAATGAAGTGATTATCACGTTATTTAGACAAGCTAATCAAATTTGTGTACTTTTTCGTTCTATTTCATTAAATTTAATGAAATAACATTTCACTGAAGCACATGGTTAAGATTAGACGTTACTTAAAAAACATTTTTTGATAATTTTTCATTTCAAGAATTAGTTTCACAACACAATTTGAAGATTATCTTTAATTATGAAATCAAATTTTATTGCTTTTGTTTCTTTTTGGATCATTTATTATCAGAACAAATTGTAATAGTCTAGCATTTCTCTTTATCTCGCATGATTAAAGTAAATCACAGCTTTTCCTGGTTCCAAAGCAATTAATACAATAGTTAAAATAAGTTTTATGTTAGATTTAACTACAAAACTTAGAAAGCAATAACTTTTTAGGATTATGAAAATTTCCAAATGTCTGTCTACTCTATCAAAGAAAATCCCAGATAATAAAATTGTTTAAAATCGTTGTGATATATTCATCAGTTATTCATCAACAAAAAAACATCTTGTCATAATTTTCACACAAGATTTAACAACTATTAATATATTAAACAGAGTTCTAGGTATTTAAAGGTGAAGTATTTGTAACAATTTAAATAAACTCTTGGGAAAAAAAGTGGAAAATTTTTATCAACACACCCAAATACATTTCTCATTCATAAAAATACACAAACAAAATTGCTCTACAACAAAAACAGGTTCGTGAGAATAATGAAACTATCATTTGCTTTAAAAACTATCAGTTTCTAAAACAGTTCTTAAACACTTCATGTGATAAAGATTAAATTGGTCCAATACCAATCGTTACTAAGAAAACTTTGCATACACATAAAATAAAGATATTATTGAACTGTTAGAATAACAGTTGTTTTTTCTTAAGAGATGTACACACGTAAGATATATGAAAGTATTGAGCTGTTAAGAAAACAGTTGATTCAGTTAAAGAGGCCCGTACATATTATATCACGATTACCGTCACAAAATCTATACCCTTGATACAAAACGTATTAGCCGACAATGAAAAACCTGAAAGAGAACAATGCTCCCACTGCTAAGAAGTGATACCTTGCAAGTTTGCCTGAGGCTAGGTATCGGCATATTACTAAAAGCAAGGCAGACACATGACAGCTCCTTGCTGCAGACCAGCGAACTTGTTTGAAGTATCGATCCAGTGAACAATACGCGTGCAAATACATGATTGCAGGGTGATTGAGCAATTGGGACAAAAAGTGTTCATTCCTTTCACTTATTTGTACAAATTAGACTACTCTGATTTCTTGACTAGATAGTTAATTGGTAATGATATTTGAGAAAAATAAATGTATTCATCATTGCAGAAATGAGTTTTATTACTTCAGGTAGTTAGTTAACATTTGATTGCAGTTTGTTATGCTTAGTGGCCTCCAAAGTCATCCATAGTTTATCTCACGAAAAAAAAGAATAGTTTCATAATTCCTTCCTAAATATTGAGTAATTAAAATAGATATCTAGTTTTCGAACTTTATTATGAAGCTGAAGACCCTATACTTAACAGTAAAATAGTTACAGTATTTCATTTTCATCAACAAGGCAATTTGAACAAAAATTCTTGAAAACACTTTGATGAATAAAAAGCAATATTATACAAGAGCCTAGCTCAAATAAAACAGTATCAGGACAGAATACATAGACAAAATCAGTTATTAAAGTTGAGATGAAGATGATAGCACATAGATTTAACCTTCAACCAGCTGAAATACCTTCATGATTCACGTAATCTTTTGAATATTCATTTTAAGATGGGCAACAGTTAAATCAAAAAGGCCTTGAACAAGGGAAGGAAATTACATTTAAAAAAATCAAAATTGACTTTGACGTATAAACATAGAATCCGAAATCTGATGTTACAATGCTGCATACTAAGTGAAAAAGCATTATGTAAATGTACTTTCTCAATTTTCCCAAATATTATTCACACAAATAGAATATGAATCATGGAACTTTTTTCTTCCGATCCAAAAAAGATTTCTTGGAGCAAAGAAGAAAATGGTAATAGAATAATGTTCCTTTGTTTTGAAGCTGTTATCGGAATCTCGGCTAATTGACATATGCCCCTTAATAAAGTCTCGGGAAGACAATCGAGGTTTGGCAATTGCCATGAATATTCAATGACCTGTTACAATTAAATTAACATCCAAGAATTCCCATTATTCTTGCGATGAAAATTTCCATTTTAAACTAGAAGATTGTCTGATACTCAACATGTCTGGCTTAAGGTCCCTTTTCGAGCGATTATTGTTTCTCGGTGATCAAGCATTTCAAAGGCCAAGGTGACTCCCTACAGATTTAAGCTTTCTAATAATCTAGATTTTTTTTAAACCATGACAATGATTTCAACACTTCAAAACCACAGGTCTTTTGATAAGTCTATTAGACTTTAGAAAAAACAACCTTGAGACCTTTTTGTGAAGATTAACTAGTCTGATTTTCAGTAATCAAAAGGTGATATATTCATAGAATTCTTTTCGCTTGTTCTTTTGTTTTAGAAAATGTTAAAAGAGAATAAAATATCCCGTAAATCAACATATTATTTTGTCTAATCACTCATTCATTGAGATCCAATCAGATACAATTATCAACTTTCAAAGTAAGAAAATTTACTATTTCCTTGGTATTTTGAAATTAAAGGTATGTAATTACTAAATTTGAAATCATTGATAAAAAGAGCTAAAAATGTATCCAAAGTTATCAAATCATGAATGAACTACACAACCATAACCAAATCATCTGTAAAGAAAATAAACACTATTCAAATGGTGAAAATATCATCATCCAAATCTATTATCTATTACAAACCTTAACACCTGTCATTTGCTCAGCAGACCTTGAAATTGCTCCAGGTCTGTTTGACCTCAGTGACCCCTGTGACCTTACAGGAGGTCTTGTGACTTGCCTGACAGGCAATCATCTGCCAACTATCAGCTGTTCCTTATCTCACTATGTCATGACAGAGAACAGTTTTCAAACCAATAAGGAGGACATGGCTGACTGGTTTTGAATCTGAATTTTCTAAAATTTATATTTTTTAGGACAGACGGTAGCCAACAATGCAGTACACAAGTCGATACACTGATGAAGAGGGAGATAACTCTTGTAATGGGTCTCATGGACATAATCTTTGCAATCAGATGCTGAACCACAAATGTCGACATTCCTGGGCAAATATAATCTGTTGATGTCTATAGATAAGCCAGATATCCTTCATGACTTAACTGCCGTGTTCATTCCAAATTGTCAACTCGAAGTAACAAAGCAGAAAAAGTTTATCGAATTTGAAAATGTCACTGGTCGCATATATGAGAAATGAAATTGTGTATGTTGTATAATTGAACCTCAAATCTACAAAAATGGAAAATTGTAAAGCTCTTAAAAATCTCTGGAAATGTTGACAGCATCTTCAGGTCAACTATTGCAGGAGGAAAGGTAAACATGAAAATCTGTCAATTTTTTTCAGGCCATACTAATAAACAATTCATGCAAGTATTGAATATGAAATGAAAAAAATCTGGATAAATTGAAAGCATTTACACAGATGAATATATAATCAACACACAACACAATTATCAGAATCAGACAAATTATTTCTAACTTCACAACTCCCTGCTTTGTACATCACAGTATAAATGGACAGTATATCATGAATATTTGGAACATATCAAAGTGGCAACATTTGTGTCCCCTCTTTTCAACACTCTAAGCACTAAAGGTGCTTAATACGTTGAATACAGTATTTTGTTGCCTCTGCTTGAGAACAATACAAAAATCTGTAACAAAATGTCGTATATGAAGAATGGAGAAAGTTGTTTTCCACATATATCTTTTCATTATCATTATTCCAACTTCTAAACTGCCTCTCAAGAACTTAGTTAAATTCCGAAAGTTTCAAGAGATGTCGATCAAAAGAAAATGGCAGATTAACGGACTTGTATAATTGACATTCTTCAGTAACTTTTCATTTTCTATGCATTTATCCTCATATCAAATGCAAGACAATATGAAATTCAGGTAGGCTATAAGGTTCGGAATAATATTATTCTGTTTCCAAAAATGCTTATGTATTTCAGGTTTTTCATGCCATTTTTTATTTTATTTCAATTAAGTTTACCTTTATGCTGTCTATTCATTTTTCCAATTTCACAATCAACTAGAGCAGTGCAATAAAACGATTTTTACATGTAGATTGAAAAACTTAAAAAACTGTCTGGAATTCTACAAAATATATTTTTGCATGCTATCCCATAAGAAATTGACATAAAAAGACGAGATTTCAACCAAATGAATATCTTTATACATCAGCTACTTCCACCAATTGGTTTTGGAAGAGCAATAAAAGAGGACATTAGATACAGGTACTTTGACGCTAACATCGACAATCAATATGACTTCAATATTTCATGCAAACTTATGGTGAATCCTGCCATGCATATGTTATTCCAATTACCGAGATAAGTTGAAAAGAGCTCGCTCTAAAGTTCAAACCTATAAAACAGTTAGAGATGTCGCTGAGTTGAACAATTAACTCTCATTCTAATTATGTTAATAATCATCATAGAAACATTTCGAAACACAGAATTACTTTTATTGCATTCACTAACGTTTATACAGGATTAGAATTTTTTATATTCGACTATATTCAAAAGATACGAATATGTATAATTATTTATCAAGAGATTACAAGTTTGCCGATTTTTCATATTGAAACATTGAGGTTATTTAGTTCTAAACTTGTCTGAGTGATTACGATGAAATGTTCTTTATACGAAAAAAACCTCTGTCTTATTTCAAAATAAGTTTGTATAACAGATGATATCACTATTAATTCAACACAGAAATGATTATTATAATTGGAATCGTGTTTCCGACAACAGATATTTATTATTAACAAAATACTATGTATGTAATCTAAATGACACATATTTAGAAGAGCTATTGTCGTCATATGTTGACATAAAATTTCTGATAATGGTTTTAGTTGCGAACTTTTTATAGATTTCATGATCATTTACTGTTAATTTGTTTAGAAAACTCATGTTCGTGTCTATAACATGTGTCCTTGAAATAATTAGCGCTGTAAATGTATCATTTGTGGTATTACCCTTTTACCCAATAGGTTTATCTTCTTTTATTCGGGCATGAACTCTTTAAAATAATTTGCTTGGACTAATAATGCATGATAAAACTGTTGAAAAAATATGACTACCCTAAAACATAAAAAACAATGATTTCAGAAAATGATATCAAAGATTTAAAGGAAAATCAAATAGAAATTTGAACAAAAAGTAAATTTTAAAATCTATTTTGCAACAAAGTCATGAAAGATAGTCTAGTACAGGAGAAACTGACAACCATAAACAAATTCTGAGGTGAGGTGAGGTCAGTTGGGGTTTAACGCCACTTTCAAGATTATTTCACTTATATTGCGGCTGCTAGTATTATTGCAGGAAGAAAGCCCGCAACACTATAGTGGCTATGCATTGCGGTGAAACCTGCGAGCATTGGCTGGAACTAGCGAACCATGGGTGGTACCATGCTGAAATTCAGTGTAGCATTGCACCCAAACCTGACTGCGTGTAGAACAGTTCTCTACTGCAGACAAAGTTGCCGAGCCCCTGGCGGGATTCGAACCACGGATCTCTTGTTCCGAAGCGCTATCCCGCCCCTAACAAATTCTGACAATAGGCAGCTGACAATGGATGCCATGACACAAGAACATAAGACCTATTAGGACAGATGAGGACATAAAAACATTAACAAGTAACAAAACTATTCTTTCAAACCAATATAGAGGTTTTCAGATTTTTCATCCATTTGCCTTTTAAACATCCGATATTGATCTCTTTTTTCAATATTTTTTACCTACTCTGAGTGACAAGTCATCACAAAGCTGTAAAGCATCTTTCCAAAAATCAACTTTCTTTTAATTTTAATTCTTTAACTGAAGTTTCAAATAGTTTATCTGTTCATGTCAACTTTCTTGAATTCTCTTTTCAATCAACTTTTCGGTTTGTTCTTGAAAAAGTGAGTATGTTCAAACCTAACTGAAGCGTTTTTCTTCTTAATCTGTCTGGCAAACAGTCTGTATAACTGAACAATTACCTTAAGAGTTTCAGTTTAACAAACTTTTCAAGAATTAAAGCACTTGAACAGAGGTTTTGAGACAAAAACTTGAAGAGAGTAGTCAAATGGATACTGTAAGGGCTACATTGTGTAGAGAAATATTTCAGCAAGAATTACCCAATTATAGAACTACTCTCTTTGGACAAAAAACACTTTCACAAATCTTGTTCCTCCTTTGCAGATTATATCAAACACCTATTTAAAAATGGCTTTAAGTTAGTAAAAACAGAACAGTCTTCTGGAATTAACTTAAAGTTTGATGACTTATCAACTTTGAGAAGAAATGCATTATGTAACTAATTTAGTAAACATGAACAATTAAAAAAATCAGTCAAATTAAAAAATCCATCAAAATGCACATGAATGAAGAGAATTAGCTTTCTATGTTGAACTGAAAGATCGGAAACAGAAGAATTTTTCAGCAGTTTTTACCGAAAAAACACATTGTTTTCTCTTTTTGTCCACATGTAGTGAAACATTAACAATTTAAAGAAAGAACTTGAATTTATTCTGCTATCCAATGATCAGTATAACCACATAGGGTCACTAAACTTCCAGTATTCTAGTCTACGTGTTATGATAATCCTAAAAATGTAAACCATGGACCCCATTAACAGAGACCCCTTGTGTATATACTATATTGACAGGGGTAAAAGATGTAAACCACCTACAGAGAAGTGTTATATGAATTTGAACATAGTCTAATTTACAGTGATTAGAGTAAAAGTCTTGTACACTAATTCAAGTTATTTCAGTCCACATTTGGTACAATAATCCTAAAAGTGTAAGCCATTAACAGAGCGGTGATAAATTGAACAAAGACTGATAAACATGTAGTTTTGGAGCAAAAATCTTGCACACCAAATGTACAGTATTATAGTCCACATACATGTATAGTGTCTTAACCCTTAATTAAAATGTTTTTAAATTAATCAAAGGATCACTGAATTACTCCTGCAATCTGAAATGTTTGAATGAATTCGCTACACCAAAATTTACAGTATTTTGGTGTATGGCATGATATCCACAAAATGAGTAAATCAAGAGTTTTGCATGAAGTGAACATGAAGATAGTCAAATGTCCAGTGAACCAATCAAGGAAAGCTGGCATCACGCCCACAACACAGGTGCAATCAGTCAGGGAGGGATAGAGTCATGGCGCAAATTACACCTGGTCATAAATTAGATCTACTTCAAACATTTAGGAGCTGATGGTGGACTGGTATAAGAACCCACATCACATGTATCTACCCATTTACAGGGAATGTCTACCCATCTTGTTGCTTAGTAAAAGCTGTTAGCATATGTTAAAAGTCTGAAAATTAACCTAAATGAAATAATAAGAGAGTCAAAGGCGAGCACTGTGGTACACCTTATTCTAAATGTGTCAATTCAAGCCATTCATTTGAGGTAACATCCAACAACATAAGCTATAGTCTGAAGTTATGATTAAGTTAGAAGTGTCAGGGTTTTTTTAGGACTTCACTTAAGTAGGTCTTATTCTACATGTTTCACTCCAAGCTGTTAGATGCTAGTCCATCACTTGGGTACTTCTTACATACAGTTGTCATATTTTGACATTTTTAACCTGTAATAGCAAGGGCTGGGTTAGGGTTCTACATGTACAGGTGATGCATCTGTCCAATAACTCGTGAATTCTAATATATTTTTGTCCCCCCTTTTAGAAGATAGGGCGAAGCATGTGAACAAAAATTCTGACATTAAAACTGTTTCTATGTACAGATTTACTGTAAAAACTTTAAATGTAAGAAAAATATGTAACGAAATTGAATAATCAAGGATGGAGAAACCAACCCTGTGGTAGACCAATTGAACCTACAGTGTAATAGGTCCATCTGCCGAGGCACTGATTAAATAGTGTGAGTAAATACACTTTCTCTGTCAAGGTTCAATAAAAATCTTAACAAATATTTGAATATGGACATATGTATAAGTCTGAGTAATGAAGAAAGAGGACCCTCCAGATGTCAATATGGACTAAATCAGTCAGAAAGCCAGCTGAGGAAACAAGCACCTCAATTCCTTGCACAAACATTTCCCCTATATTACAGGAGATGGTACAATAGTTACACCAATTGAAAAGGAAACTCATGTTAGGAACACACATTATTAGCTGCAGTAAATTTTCCATCTCAATTATAAACAGTGATTTCTTATTAGATACAACTTTATCATTCATCATTTGAATTTTAATTCCAGATTCTTCGATAGTAAGAAAAGGCTGCAAATGCTAAATATTATATTCAAATAGGCCATTAGATTTAATGATAATGACAGGGGGAAAAAAATCGATGTATAAATAAATATGTTTTATTTCAGGGTGAGCTTTAAAAATCTAGCTACCAATTGTAGGCGTCAATGGGAACATGCACCTGTTTTACAGCTGTCCATGTTTATGGGAGGGTTGGATCAGAGTTATATCATTAAAAACCCACTCATTAGCTGTGTAATAGTGTGTGCATAGGAACAGCAAGATCAGCTCTCCCTCAATACCATCAACAATAGAATCAATATCTGCATTCTGCGTCACAATATTCACCCACTAACGACTTTTGTATCCAAAATTATTCAGATCTGACTCCAACCCTTGATGTTGATGATTCAGACAATCATTTAGTGAGTGGATCCTTTGAATTCTTGACAATGATAAATTGGAAAACATTGCAGTTTGATGGTGATCAAAACAATGATTTTGAGTATAAAAGTTAGGATTTGTGGCCGTAGTAATAAGATGAAAAGCACCTTACAATTACTTTTTTTGGTAAAGGATCAAACAGCACAAAGTGAAATGAAATAGGAATAGAAGCATGGTTAAATATTTAGTAGTTATATGTATAGCTAGATTATTAATCAATGAGTTTGATGAAAGAGGGGGAGGGTTAAATAACTTAAACACCTATTGTGAGGCAGTCTGAAAGGAGTCAGCTAAAAAAATATCCATGAGGATAAAGAAAACTAAAGCTCGGACTCGCGCAAACATAAGGCAGAAATGGCAAGAGCATAATATTAGAATTAGACTTAAACTCTTCATAAAAGGGTCTTAGAACACACTTGTAAAATTTGACTCTAGGCAGTGAATAATCCGAGATTCTTTGCTTGAATAATGAGTTGAAATTCCTGTAAACTGGCCAGTCAGAATGGCATTGGTAAATTCAGTGACTAAAGTGGCTAAACTTGTAGGACATTAAAAAGAAAACCTATGGATATTCATTAATAACCTTTAAGTGAAGAACCTATGATAACTCATAAATAAAAATTATAACAGAACATTAAAACATGGATGAGGACTGAGTGTTTAAGTGTTCAAATCATTTCAACAAACATAACGAATATATCTATATTAACTCTTTAAAAAAACTGTGAGTGTCTCAAATATCTTTAAAGATTTATGAATAGGAATAGAAATTGTGAGTGACCAGAGTGTCTATGACAACAAATAAACAGCATTGATAGGAAACAGAATGAGAAGGGTAAGACGCCTCGGTCAGCACTCAGGCAAGTGGACCTAATCCTCATCAACAGATTCTTCAGCAATTTAGTGATGAGGATCGAAACATCCCCCATCACTCTGGGAGCTGAGAAAACATCCTCAACAGCTTTCATCCTTGATAAATCACTCCGTCCTACAAAAAAATCACTCAAGTCTTAGCAGGCGAGCACCCTGGAACCTTGACAACTAAATCATAACAAGGAGCAAGCCAATAGGAGCTTACCTGAGCAAAGGTCCTAGGGGGTTTGGAGCAACTTCAGAGTTGGAGCGAGTCAATTAAGTGATTAGGCAAAGTCCTGATTTGGTGCCTGTGTGGGGACGGTGGTTGACAGAGCAAAGAGGGGTTCAGGTTTGATGAGGGAAGCTTGTGTAATGACTAGGGATCGTCTCAGTAATCCAGCATCATTACCCTCCGAGCAGTGCCTTCAGTATTGCACGGGTCGCCCAAGAAACTGCTCGTTTGTCTTGCCTCTCATCACTCCATAGCAAATCTCAATCGCCACGAAGGGTCGTTAGCTGGCGGATCAGCGGACTCGGGTCGAGAAAACAGACCGATATTGGCTGACCGTCTCACAGACTCTACTGGGCAAAGTCCTCTCCTTCTAGTGTGTTGACTCAATGTGTCACAATGTTCCCCAACTTGATTCCTCCTCTAAATCCAGGATGCAGTCACTTGTCAGCATTTGATAATCTTCTACAAGGAGCAAGTCAGAAGTGAATTCCTACAGCGAATTAAAGGTCTACAGACAGTTAAAACTTTGTCACAAATTCTATAATCTCTTAAATCAACTTCCAACTTCACCTCATGGACCTTCAACAGTCAAAGTACAAAATCACAACTAAAACTCCCCAATAATCCAGGTGAGTTTGTTGTGTCTGCAACCAGCGGAATCTGCCATCAGTCCACTTAGGCAAGCCTGCCAGAACACTCAGTAAGGGCTCTCGCTATGCTTGTACGAGCACTCAGCGAGACATCTAGTCATTCCAACATGAAATCTACACATAACATGAACCTTAGCAATAGGTAGAACTCCAGCTAGAAGCAGCGTGTGTTGGCCAACGGTTCTCTGTAAGTGACGAGCTCAGAGCTTTGCCTCTCTCTGGCTCAGCGAGGCATCGGCAGCTCAATACACAGGAATCCCTCGGGCTTTCTGGCATACAAAACAGCACGACTCGAAAAATATAATTGAGTAGTGTCAGCCAACTGTGTATAGGACTGCAGCATTGATAATAGCAGAAGAACAAGGAGTTTGTTGATGATGATATTCTGCGTTAGAAAATTAAATCAGATTTCTGATGAAACTTTGATAAAGCAGAGACTTGTGATACAGAAACAATAGGGTGTCGAATGGAAATACATAAATACTTAAACCATTTATAAATTTTATAAGTGATCATCAAGATAAAAGCAGTAAATACTTGAGCAAATAGATCATTTCCTACAGATATAACTAATTTTGCCAGAACAGAAGAGAAGATCTCAATATTTTGATAAAGCTGATAATGGTGATACAAAAGCAATTGAGTGTGGAATGGAAAATCTATAAATACTGAAAACATTTAGATATTTTATACATAAGCAACAGTTACTTGAATTCATTGTTCATTTCTGTAAGATATGAGATAAGATAAGTGGGGAAGAAAAAGGGAGGCATTGATTGTAAAAATGATCATATTCAGAAGCTTTGAATCCTGAAAATTTCTGTATCAAATTCAAGGGTGTGAAGTGGAAAATATATAAATACTTAAAACATTTAGACATTTAACTGATCAGTACTGATACAGACAAAAGATGCAACTATTTGACATCATGTCATACAGACATAAATAATATAGCTACGACAATGGAAAATTGTGATTCACAAGATCTCAGTACTCTGTGTTTGTAAGTTTAAGTCACCCATTTGTATAAAAACACTGATTATAAAAGGACATACCTGGGATCAATGGCCGTTAAAAATAAATACTTTCATAACTGATCATCAAGATGATAATATCACTGGAACACTGATAAAATCCTAGTATTTGCTGTTTTTAAAGGCTTTTTTAAAGATTATTTCATATATAATCAGAAATGATGATGGGGATATATTGATTGTTGACCATTAGCATACACTTAAAATCATAAAACGTGTCAGCTTTACAAACTGATCTTAAAGGGGCAGTGGCACGTTTTTTTTAGATAAATCAAGGGAGTTACAAAAACATAATCAAATTTTCCAATCATAGAATAATACTTTTTAAATCAAAGAAGAGAACAAACATACCATGATTGGTAAAGCTATGTGAATCCAATTCCCTTCCTAACATGATTAAAAGGTGTTCACATTAAACTGGCCGTCGGTGGTTTTTGCATGAAACTTGATACCTCTTTAACAACCGAGATCGCTGAGTTGAGTAAACAGAAGTTTGATCCTCTGAAGATACTGTATTGGTACAAACATATTTATTGGGGAAAATTTGAAGAAATAATTTTTTTTTAAAATACACTCCTGCCCCTCTGATAGTAACATTGTTTAATTCATCATATTTATGTGTAAATATTTCAAAAAATAAGATGGAGATGGATGGAAATATGCCATGTTTACAGAAACAGACATAAATAAATAATAATCATTTACTTATCTCGCAATCATAAAACATTTACTCAAAACGACAAAAAAAGAGTTCAATTCAAATCCAATATTTGCAATTGAGATGGTAACCTTCAGTTTAATACTGAAGTAAGAAAAGATTTGTTTTTTGGGAGAAAATCATTGCTCTATATCAATAAAAGTCAAATATCAAGGACCAGTAATATTTTATCCACAAAATGTTTTTTTTCACACAGAAAAAAATCCCTTTTCCGTGAGTAAAAGGAACAGTAATTTTGACAGTAAGATGTCAAATGTTCAAATGGTTCATATAAGTAGATGGTAGAGTTAAGGAAAGTAGATTAAGCATACTGAGGGATTGACTAGTATTTGAGCCGTCGGACTTTTACATGATTATTTAGTGCTACTGTCTATCGTAGTTTCATTTCTTTATTGATTTAACTTCTCCATCAGTTAGAATTGCTCCACTGTAAAACATTATCGATACATGAAGGATTATACAAAATTGCTTAATGACAAAAATGGTCTTTTTCGTAGCTTATTACACATCGAATTAGTTGATTTTGTGTAGAATTAGTTTATTTTGTGTAAGATTAGTTTATTTTGTGTAGAATTAAATGGTTTTATTAAAGCATGAAGTCGATAATAGCCACTTGGATGAAAACAGCTTAATCCTTTTATCCAGAAAATGAGAAATCATTTTTGATCAATAAATACAACTGATCTCATTAAATCTTTAAATGAATTAACGAAACATGTAAAGCATCTCAAAATCAAAGCTGAAATGAAATTATTGGCGGATAGCATCATAGCAGTCGTAATTTCAGCACTATTAAACATAACAGAAAAATAAAGCGCATTACATCATCATCGAAAGAGTTTTATAGGAAGGGAGTTGCGGATAATATTTTCCTTGACTGGTCATAGCTTATGGTAATAACAGTTGAGAGGCTAATAACATCACACGTGTCACAATAATCGGGACGGATCAGATAAACTACAGAGCACTAGACTAAACTGCAGTCATCTAAGACGGTCAATATCTCTATTAAACCTTTCCCTTTTCAAAGTCTTTTTTGTTTTCTATTTTTCTGTATCTATAAAGAATTGGAAATGCAGATGGTTACCCTTTTGGGGGATTTGGTTGTTCTTGAGGAGTATATTATCTGGTTGATTGTTTATTATTTTATTTTCCAATTGCAACTAAAATTATTCATTTATTCATGTATATACACTATCATATTGAATTTGAAAATTTAAATAGTAGCAATTTCAACTGAGATTAAAAATTTTAACCATATGAAACTTTAATTCATTATTACACATGAAAATAAAAACTCTTCACATAATAAGCATATAATAGTTTGATAACAAATATATATCATACAACCCACCCATGTCAGTTTAGCTATCATTTTGCATCATGCATTTTTCATTCACTTTAACCATAAAAGTCTACAAGAGACCCAACATGGCTGCTGTGTCACAACTCAATCATAAGGGGAAACTAGCCAATAGATGGTAATGTTTCCAACATGTCAAAACATCTGTGCAATGTGTTGGAGTTCTTTGTTTCCCAGTATTCTCCAATATCATGAAAACTTCTTAAAGCATATAAGCATGAAAACTCTTATATGTGTACATAATTCATGTCTATCAAAATGACAATCCTAAGACCGTTTGATATTCCTATGACATAGTGCTTGTTTAAGTATTTGATAAAATCCCAGTCATAATTGCACCAACTTAAAGGAACAGAGCTTTGATAGGTTTCATTGAAGGGAGAAATCCTGGTGTACCATTGAGGCTATGTATCAAGGTAGAACCTGAAACAAAACATAGGATAGAAGCCATTTGCCCTTTAGCATGGAAAACTGAACGTCCTTTAACAAAGCTCTTAGTGCTATGGTAGAGAATGCGAGATAAGGTTAACCTTAGTAAGGGTTGCTATATGAAATGAGACCCAGTTCTCTAAATCAAGGTCATGCTTTTGGCAATGAGAAACTTGGGCCTCGTTTCACAAAGCATTAAGGTGGTTGTACGTCACTAAGGTAACCTTAGTGCTATGGTAAGAATGGGAGAAAAGGTACACCTTAGAAAAGGTCTCATTGTGAAATGAGCCCGTTCCCTTCGGCAGATAAAGCTGCCTGGCTTTCCTCTCGATAAAAATGGTGAAGTCAATCTAATCAACCCCACTGTTCTAATGGAATAAATTCAAGAAGCTAATATTTTACTTGCAAATTTTGGAATATTCTGGGATAAACTTTCTTGAATGTCATGAATTCTATTTCAATCCTAGATTATTCCTGTAAAGTCATCATTGGCAGCTAATTAATTACAAAGCTAAAGCACTTACAAAACACATAATTTACCTATTTAAAGAAAGTATGTGACATATAAATAAACCACTTCTTTCTGCGTACAAACTACAATGCAAAAATTACCAAATTCCTGATGTATCCCCACTGGTTCCACACTACAAACCCATATTTCAAAACTTCTAAAAGACATGGCAAACTTTCCCACTCAAAACTTCCTTGTAAATTTCCATTAATGACGGCATTGCAATAAACGTTTCCTGTTTTTATTACAAGTATACAACAGAACACATATTTCAAGCCTTCAAGGAAGAGTTAAGCACTACTGTTGCTGGTTTCATGGCCGATGTCAATAAATTGATTACGGTTTATATTCCTATGGAAATCTATATAACGACTCCTGCATCAACACAAAGACGAATTCTCTTCCAAACGTGATTCTATCATATACAAGGGACATTATTGGGTTATTTATCTTCAATGACAACTCAAAGCGGGCCTAACGAGAAGAAGATGGTGTCTGGAAGGAAGAGAAATTCATCAACGGATCAGAGGTGTATATGATTTGAAAGTTTATTTATATTGGCACTTATATTGATGAAGTAACTCTTTCAACAGGTGGTTGATGATTTTATACCTCACTGATTGCAGGAAATGGTACATAAAATTATTTTCTATTACTAAGGAAGTGTAGGTGTTTATTTCTTATAAATACAAAAACATCAATAAGTGGTGTAATATTTTTCCTATATGCACATGTGTATATGAACACAAATCACATTTTCAATGTTGCAATTTATGCCATGATGTGTTTTTGTATGTGACATGATAAATAAACTCTTATCACGTCAAAGTAGCATATCTATGGCACAGAATTAAGGTCACTTTTGGGTTATTTCTACAGTTCAGGCAATCATCTCTATACTAAAGAAAGGCACCCACAGCAGGTGAGGTTAGGTGAGGTGAATTGGGGTTGAGCGACTCTTTCAAGAGTATTTCACTTATACCATGGCTGCTAGTATTATTGCAGGGAGAAAGACCCCCAACACCGTTGTTGCTATGCATTGTGGTGAAACCTGTGAGCATTTGCTGGATCTACCAAACCATGGATGGTACTACACTGAAATACAACCCCAAACACCACCCCCTTCTCTCCATTGGAGGACAATTATATAGCTTTTTACAGATACACAACTCTGATTTATATAAATAAACTAAACGACATCCCGCTTATTTACATTTTTATGAAACTAGTGAGTGAGCTTGGCATTTTACAAGTGAAAGCGTGCAAGTTATTAATACTCTTCACAAGTTTCATAAAAATAAAATTAGACTGATTTTAATATTTTACTTATTATTTGCTGAAGTATATCAAAAAAGAAGCTTGAAAATTGGTGACATTATAATTTGCTGTTGCACCGCTATCATTGGGATATCATGCTTAATAATTGTGACGTCAGTCAGCATGCCATGTTATGACAATATGTATTAACATTATGGATTTATCAAATGGTAGTATCTTAAATGGTAATGCTCCAATTTTGTAAATCCATGTTTGTGCTCAGTATGACATTGCTGCAGCTTTCTTTTCAAAATTTCTTTCAATAAAAGTTAGTAATTTCACTACTACATGAAACTCCTTCTCTCATGTCTACCTACCACAGATGATGTATGACGGATTACACACACGTTTTGACAGCTCGAGCAAGACGCATGATTTCAGAGTTGCTTTTTTTTTGTCAATCGAGGAATGGGAAGGTTTGCAGCAGATGAAGCTAATAACATTTTGACATTATACTTATAGCTTTTATGAGAAAAACAGGTTTCACTAAATAGTTTGCAATTCAAATACACCTGTAAAAAAGTTTTGCAATCATCTTCAAGGCTTTCAATTTGCAGATGCTTTTATTTTTTCAGCCACTGCGTCATGTTGATGTTCAGGTGAATTTAATTTGTAATTTCAAGCCAAAATTGAAGCAAAAGAACAAGAAAGACCGCACTTTTAGCGCACTTGACTTAGATTAGATTATAGTAAGCTAATTAAGGCACACGATAAATAAATTTGAAAATAAAACATTGCATGCATATTGGTAGAATTTTGTATTTATTAACATAATTACTGAAAATATTGATGAAATCAATATACATTTTTCTATAGTGAGTTATTCAACATAAAAACAAATCTTGAATAAAAATTATTTTACAATACCTAATTAGACCATCCTATGAATGATTCAAATTTGAGACTAACTCATTTTCTCTATGAGAAATTCAAAGTAGTTTTCTATGTAATTGATACTACAGTAAAAAACATGAAATATATGAATTCTTAAATTCTTGATAAGGGAGTTTCTGTTATGTCTTTTAAAAAGTTATGGACTGGGTGTGTTGTGAATGAGAAAATCCGGTTTATAACATCAAAAATATAAACATACGGCAAAGAATGTTAGTAACAATAATGTATAATTCAAAAATGTTGATTTATTCCAAAAAGTCAAACTGACATACTAGCTTTTAAAAAAACAACTTTTGCAGACATAAAATTCAAATACATAAGGTCAAGTTGATATAAGTGAAACTTCACTCTCATAAAAAAAATCAATGATAATATTGAAATTTCTGTAAAACCCATAAACAATTACAATGCAAGTTTGATGATAAATGCGATATCTGATAATGTTCAAAGTGCATATACTTTTCAAAGCAAGGGAGATAATCAACACAGCAGGTGTGCGTTCTTTATCGCCCAGATGGGAGTTACGCAACTTTCTGCATTTACAACAGCTCAACTTGCAAAACATCACGCAAACCAAGATAAAACAGTGGCCTAGTAGACACACTCTGCCAATTGTTGAGGAATCACAGCCCAGAGTTAGCCAAGCGTGTGGGAATGTGATGTTAGCAACATGTGGTGATGCGAACATCACCTGTTTCTAGCACTGAGGTGATCTTCTGTGCTGAACAAACGTGAATGCAAGAAAAGACCTCAGGAAGGCTCCAGTCAGTAAACTGCTTTAAAAGTGTTTTACTCACTTGTTGCTATTAGTTGGGTGAGGGGGTTTCATTCGAGTTGGTGTACACTACAGGCTTGAAGATTCCTTCAAAATACTGAAGTCTCTGAGAAGCCACCTACAATATGGAGAACATGAAATCAATGACTCCAAGGATGGTGATACTTACTTAACCAAATAACCCTGGTGTTGTTTTGCAATAACTAGAAGACATCGTTTGATTGGCTTAAAGGTTTCATCCATTTATTTTGAAAGGCATGGAATGAACAGTTTGTGGTAGGAGGTAGGGGGAGAGAATAGGGGTTATCCAGGGCAAGTTTTATGTCGTATGAAAGGGAGATGGTGGTGGTAAAAAAAAAATGGTTCTAGGGTCATTTATAGAATTAGGGCTTAATGAGTCAAATAAACTACCCCCTCAATTATATTTCCACAAAAAATATCTGTATGTCTTACACTGTCCCTTTATATCCACAAAGGACTGCTTGCATTTGACAAGACCCTAACGAAGTGTTAAACAGTTCTCTATGGTAAAGATGATCCACAAACAGTTATTTCAGCAGTTGTAAACGACACTGACCAGCAATTATCCCCTATGCTGGCAGCTATTAGACTAAATTCTCCATTTTCCACAATTGAGACATCACTGGAGCCTACCAGAGCAAACATCATTGTACTTGCTTAAAGTGAGTCCTTGGAGAGCTCTTTACAGAGACACATTATTACAGCTCTTACTGCACTTAGCTATATTGATCACAAAATAGCAATGTAGGGAGTTTTCAACACATTGAAAACATTGCTACCATTGAAAATGTAATCTGGCAACAAAGACACATTTGCAGATTTTCTTTTCAGTTTTAACATCAATTTTTCCACAATAATGAACAAGTGTCAAGATTTTTCTTTCCATTATATATGAGACTTTGTATAGAATGTGAATGCTAAAAAATTCATAATATAGGATTTACTATAAAATCGTGTATTACATAAAGAGAAATTAAATACTTGGATTTATAAGTGAAATAAACTGTCTATCAAACTGCATGGAAGGTATCTTATATTTTCACTAACACCAGTGATGATACAATATATTGCCACAGGTAAGAATCTTAAACTACTTTCACTACCAAAGTAAATGCATGAGAGCTGCTTAGAGGCTTTGAAGTAACTCATTGTAATAATAGATAGATAACAGAATACTTAATGACTTATACCTAGTTTATTTCATCTTGTAACATGGGTGAAATGATATTTCACTCAAAGCTGCAACACTCACGAAATACTTTAGCCATTTCACTCAATGAAAACAAATGACAAACATCAATAAGCCCTCTATGAATCATAATAAACGTGATTTGTGTGAAAATGATTAGGGAATTAACACTTCCTTCAACTGCAATTCATTAATGTATCATCAACATGGGCAGAAAGCCTGCGACTCTGTATAGGCTATGCATTGTAGTGAAACTAGTGAGCAATGACTGGAACTAGTAGGAAATGATGGAGTGATCACATCTAGGCAATACTCCCCCCCTCCCCCCCCAAAAAAAAGACCATGGGGGACCGATTGCCAATAGGACAGACTCTTTAAGTTGCTGTGCCAAAAACAGCCATCCCTTATAACAATCTGAAACCTTATATACTTGTTCTTACACTAACATGGAGAGGTTATATTACAAGTTCATGTTTGGCAGAGATCTTGACACCTTCCCCATGGCTGAAATATTTACCATTTTCTTAAAGGTTATTATTAGAGATTTTGATCCCACTTTTATTAACAACATTATTTAATATTAAATGTAATAGCATTTTTAAAACTAGATAAAGCAACTTAACAACCAAAAGCAGACCTCAAGATTATGCAGTTATATTCTTCAGTGATTTGATTAATGATATCCGACATTACATAATTTCAAATTCCACTGTTATTTCAAACATGGAAATCCTTGCTATCAGAACAATATGCATGCTGTCTGTATGGCAATCAACTTCTAACATTTCAATGATTATTTCAGAATATAGCCTTTACCTCACCTGTGATTCACCTGAGATTTAAAGTTGTTAGTATTAAATCTCACCTGCACAGGATAATGACCCTCCCACACTCTACACATTCCTAAACATACAATATCCTCAGCTTTCACACCTAACAAGCGTAATGGCCAGAGGTGTTAATTACCCCTATCCATGCTAAATCACCTGAGATTACCTACTTATACCAATTAACACCTTTAGCACCTTTACACAGAGGGAATACCTTTAGGATGAGAAGAGATGGGGTTGAGCAATATGACAAAAAACTCAATAACAGTTAAGTCTCAGAAACAAACTTGACTTGTTAAATATTGATCCTTCTAAACTTGACTCATTGTTAAATATTGATCCTTTAAGTGGACTCTTTGTTAACTAGTGACCATTTAAACCGGATTCATTGTTTAATATTGATAATTTATAATTTTCTTGATTCTCATCTAAAATTCATTATAATTAGGATTTTTATTATTATCATATACTTCTTTTAAAGAAATGGAAAGATATCTAAAATTTTGAAATCAAAAGCACACATGCAAGTATAAGAAATTAATACATTTTGAGGATTGTATGTCTCAAAGAAAAAAAAAATTTGCAATATTTTTCATTTTATGGGGGGGGGGGGGGGAATTATTTATCTTAAAATATTCTTTCTATCATAATTAGGAATATGATTGTGAATACCATTCAAATTGAAACAATGCCCTACCAATCATGTTTAGCAGGAGCACCAAATTAATGATACACATGTTTTCTTGCTGTGCAATTGAGTTTTGAGAAGGTATTATCACAGTCTTCCTCTAATAACACACAACTTTTCATAATAACTATGTTTCAGATGACAAGCGTCATATGTTTTATAACTATCATATATTGAGTGCATCACAAAACCCCTCTAACACATCTCTAATGAAAGGCAACTTCAAGTACATCTGATATTGTGGTTTAAACGTATTTATTTTCATGAAATTTTACATGAAATTGGATTGGTCAACAAGCTAAGACAAGCTTATTTAAAGACCGCTCCATTGAACATACATATATATATATACAAAAGACATCATCATGACAAACTTAAGTACATGAATAAAGCAATGAACTTATATGAATAATATATTGGTAAATAGTCGAATCATGGAGAATGATGTAATCAAATATGATGGTTAAATACATTCATGATACACACAGTCAATATCGGAGGTAACAGCATGTTTTGGTTTATGAAAATCGGTTGGTTTCAATGATAAATTGATGTACTGACTTAATAATTTCAGATTGATCTGATATTGACATATTCATAATTCTTAAACTAGCCTTCTAAAAGAAACTATATAAAATTGATACTAATTCCTTGAAGCAAAACACAAAACCCAGGGAAAATAATTAGTATGTTTCATGTTCTTATCATTGCAAGAAAACAAATCTCATTAATGCTGTTATTTTCACTGCTCTATCCTGCAGCATAACGCTAATATCATAGATCCAAAGAAATTAGTTGAAACTTATCATGCAACATAGCTATGAGTAGGCATTGTAGACGTTTCATAGATTATGATAGAGACAGAACATTTTTCTCCGTGCAGGCATTTTATCAATTCTTTGAGATATTTTTTCATATCATCAACCATCACATTACAGGTTCCGTTTCCAGTTCAATCTTAAAGGCACTATTAAGGATGGGTATCAGTCCTCATTTCCATATCGCTCCATACTGCGATACAGAAAAGTATATTGCAATACCAATTGCAATATATTGGTACTTTCCATGTTTTAGTTTTTCCATGTTCTCTTGACTAAATAACAGCAATTAGAACAGTAATCAATGCTCAACTGGACGTCATATTGTAAAGAGAGATAATTAAGTGATTGGTTTCATACTTTTAACATTGTCTGTGCTATTTTCACTTTGCAAGTTCACACTTCGTTTACAAATTTCAGTAAAATCATAGGGTGTTCTGTTAAAGTTTTTCTGCAATTTTACAAGGAAATTGTAAATTTTAAAACCTCAGATATATTGGATAATTGCAGAAGTCTGCACCGGTACATATCGTGGTGTTTCTGTATTGCACTATACTGATAAACCGATAGTACTGCGCACCCTTAGGCACTATAGCACGTATTATTTTGGAAAATAAAAAAGGCTATGTGAGGTGATTTGGGTTTTAACGGCTCTTACAAGAGTAATTCATTAATATCACTGCTACTTGTATTATTGCAGGGAGATAGCCAGCGACACTATTGTGGGGTGATGTATTGCGGTGAAACTAGCCAGCATCTGCTAGAACTAGCAAACAATCAGTGATAAAAAAAAGGACAACAAATTCATACAAATCACAAAACAATTTTTTTAAAACATTAAATGGAGTTCTAAAATGAATGTAGAAAGTTTGGTTAAGCTGACTGAATCTAATTGATTCAAATGAACTAAAGGAATCTTATATCACATTAAAATATAAATTTCCCTTAACTTTTATTAAAGGGACAAACAAGAATTTACAAAATATTACA
Source organism: Phorcus lineatus (assembly GCA_921293015.1). NCBI lineage: Eukaryota > Metazoa > Mollusca > Gastropoda > Trochida > Trochidae > Phorcus > Phorcus lineatus. The sequence continues at coordinate 17,221,075 of OV121086.1, read as the reverse complement.
TTGGTGGGGGAGAGGGAGATTTCAGAAAATATCAAAGCCAAATAAGACGTTAGGAAACCTAATCTATTTCACTTTGAAATGTAATATATAATGACCAGCCAACAAGTCAACAATGACATTCATGACTATAAATATTTTCTTTATTATCTCATATTGTATTTGCATGATGATGATCATCATCATTGGATTTCTCTCAAATATCAGATATACAAATTTGATCCACAGACGAAGTAGACCAAAAAATATGAGTCTACCAAAACATAAAATTTTCAAAAACCCAAATAAATGAAACCATGTACATAAAGTATTCATTCAAGATATTCATGTCTCAAAACTGATCCAAACCAAGGACTGGTATGCAAGGATGTGTTGATGTGTCACAAGAGGCACGTACATAATTATATGTTTAATAAAATAATAATAATTATAATGAAATATCTACAAGCAATTTATCACAAAGACTGACTTAGCGATATCATACAGTCCTTAAATTTCATTTAATACTGTAAAAAAAGAGATAAGATTAAAACACTGAAATCAACACTACAAACTTATATATTGGCGTAATTATTAGATCAAGAGTATTTCACTTATATCATGGCTGCTTTTATCATTGCAGGGATAAATCCTGCAACACAAATGTTGCTGTGCATTGTGGTGAAACCTGCAAGCATTGGCTGGAACAAGCAAACCATGGATGTTACTATGCCGAAATTTAGTGTAGCATTGCACCCAATGTTTTAATGTTTGATTCATCTGATCAATTGAAAGTCAACCTTAATAACTGCAAAAATTGATGCAGATAGAGAACAAAGCTAAGGACATTTCATTGTAGGTTAAAAAATTACTATCATTACCAATGTGTCAATCACGCCAATAAAAGAGACGCAATCACAAATCTTGACATCATCCGTACTCAGTGCCTCAATCATTATAGTCTGAATCATAAGCATGATAATAATGACCTGTGTTACAAAATACAACTTAATGACATTGTATACATCTGATCATTACCACCAGTACCGCCCAATCCTTGAAAGTAGCGCAATACAGGAGGAGGTATAATCAATTATCACCCGTAGGTGAGTGTTCAGTAATTGACAGGCAAATCATTCGTCCTGAAAGGCACTTTTCTTATATTCCCAGAGTACTACCACGTAATTTCAAAAGCATCCAACGCCACATGGATTTGTAAAAAAATACTCTTAATTCTTGAGATAAGTCCTTGGTGACAATCGTTGATTCCCTGAAATTATATTAGCAAGCTGCTAGCTTACTTTGCGCAGGATAACTCTGACTTTATTTTAGACAAATGAAGTCCCATTGTCCCTATAGGCTTACGTTTAATTTCCTTTAATGTATCTTTGTAAATATTTGATGATCGGCAGTACTTTGAAATTTGAACTTGTGGACAAAAAATACTATTTTCAACACTAAGCATTTTTTTACCTATTCCCATCTTGCTCTTAGTCTGGTGTACTTGATACAGGAAGTGGTGTCATTCATTGGTACCGTAAGTCATGTTTGTGAAAGCTGACAAAACTTTTGACAAAGCACTGAACAATGTAGCAAATCTGAAACCTGAACATTCCCATTGGTTTTAACTTGAGCATCAATATTGGGTACTCGTAGCTTGGAACTGAGAGACATTTCCTAGTCAGAAATTATTAATATGCATATGGACACATGACGATGTTAATGATGATGGTGATGATAATGTTGATAAATATGGTGAAATAGATGACAATGATGATAATGGTGGTAATGTTGATTATGATTGTGATGATGATGATGATGATGATGATGATGATGATGATGATGATGATGACATTAAAGACCATATTAATGATGATGATAATTTTAACAGAATATTTTTTATTCTGATAGCAGAACACTGTTGTTGACAGTAAAAACATTGATTAAAATGAAAATGATGATAAAGATTATGGTAATGATTACCATGATGATGACAGTAACGATGATGATGATATCAATGACCATGCTAATGATGATGATGATATCTGTCATAAGCTAGATAATGAATAGAATTCTTTTACTCTGACAGCAAAACGCTGAGGTTGTGGTTGAGGGTAAAAGCTCTCTTTAACAAGATAAATCAATACCTGCAGTCTCTTATTACTGTTCAAACTTTGTAAACTTGTGATGTAAAAGACTTGCAAAACAGTCACATTTCACCAACGATAATGACTATGGACGTAATTGCTGCCTCGATTGCAATGTAGGGGCCAACAATCCCACAATTCCTGCGACAGGAAATCAAGGAATGGTGAGTAAATTGTGTGAAGATGGGTAGCGTTAGTCAGCGGAGAAGCTTAATATTGAGATGTATTAAGACTGTATTCCCCTTTGCGGACCTGGCTGCTTGACCTCGCGTATATCACCCGCACAAAGGGAATAAATCGGCTAATAATCACGTTATCTCCTCCGTACCAATTTATCCCATCATGAATGCATGTGCCAAGCGCTGGTGTTTTTTGCTTGTAGACAAGCCAGATTGGATCAGACTAGACCTGATGGGGTCCGATCAGTTCCTTCGGTGCCAGTTCGACCATTGATTTGAAAAACTATGTGACTTCCTCAATGGTAGGCTTTCGCCAAAGTAGACTATCGGAGATTGAACGTTGACTCGCTGTGCTCTCGTGGCTTTATACCCACAATCCCTGGAATCATTATTCTTATTTCAACGGCCCCAGACCATAACAGCTGAGATGTTTGAAGAAAAAAGCACATCTATTTTTCGTCCAAAAGTCAGGTAATTCAATTCCAAAGGGGATCTTTTTCAATTATGAAATGAGATATGTCAAAGTATTTTTTAAGCCATTGATTGCCAATATAATAAATGACTGACTGAGCTCTTTTTGTTTACACTTTATTTGGTAGCCATACAAATATTTTCAAAAGTTTTCATTTCATTTTTTAACACTTAATGAAAGTTATTAACTATATTAACCCTTAAGATGCGGGTCCCGGAATATTCCGGGATGAAATTAGCTTTGCCCGCAAGTCCCCTTAGCGGGATGCGAGTAGCACACTCTATTTTTCTCACGCTAACTAATTATGACCGCGGGTCTCGGTAGCGGGGCCCAGAAATTTATTGCCTAGCAGTAGTCTCAGTTCAACGCTTGTATTTTCGTTCCGGCTGTCGCTAAGCAACCGTGTTTTGTTTCGTTGGTGTTCTAAATAATGCGCGAACATGCTCCGAAAGTTATGAGAGTATTGATAATGTTTATCATACCGAAAATAAACGTTAAAATCACTCAATTTTCCCCACTCCCCGCCGCACGTGCTAATAGCCTGTGGGCACTTTCTACCCTCTCGCATGAGCTTACCGACCCACGCATGCTATCGTTTACTGAGACGCGTGCATTTTGACCCTATGCACGCCTTCCTATCGCACGCCCTATGCTCTGAACCCTTGGGCGTATTACAATACCGGTTGGATCTTTTGAAAGAGGAGAAAATTGTCTTCAATTCAATATAAAATACATAACTACGCCACCTGAAATGAAGATACAGCATGTGCCACAAAAAAGGTGATTTTTACATATTTTTAGTTTTACACCATTTTGTCACACCAATCTTCACATGATGTGGTCAACTTATTTTGACAATTTTTATATTATAAGATAGAGAGAAAGATTGTCTTTCATTCCATGTAAAATTTGTACATGCGCAAAAATAAATAAAGACACAGCAAGCGCCGCACAAAAAGCTAATTTCTCTATTCAAATCATGTAAACTGAACGGCGATTTTGACATGTGCCTTTATTTCGTTTATATCTTCTCAACAGCTAGGCGTATTTTGAAATTGATTACCTCGTGATAAAGAGGAAATAATTGTCTTCGATTTGATGTAAAAAAGTTATATGCAGTATATAAAATAAAGATACAGCAAGTGCCGCAAAATTGCGACTTTTCTTTATTCTTTGTGTTTTTACCATTTTCTCGCACTTTATATCACATAAAGTTCTCGGGACATTTTGAAATTTCATATATCAAAATATAGAGAAAAGGATGATCTTTATTTCCATATAAAATTTGTAGGTAAACGAAAATCAGCAAAGACCTGACGAGCATTGCGCAAACAGGCAATTTCTCTATTCATATCTTGTTAACCGAGAAGCGATTTTTTCAACTGCTTTTTACACTTCCTATCCATTTAACGGCAGAGCGCATTATCAACATTTTTATATCACAATACAGAGAAAAGGATCGTCTTCAATTCTATGTAAAATTTGCAAATTACAATGAAACAATAAAGGAGCGGTAAGTGATGTCGCAATTATCAAAATCTGTTCTCAAATACCTGAGGGTACAATCTTTGCAAACTATATATATTCCAAACCAAGCGGTACATATTTATCATTTTCATAACAACGTAAAGAGGAAATAAATACCTTCATTTTCATGTGTAATTTGCCCATATTTGCATATCAAAATAAAACATGTGGAAATTATGCGACAAATGTCGCGGTAAGGCGATTATCAAAGACTTTATTCACTAGCTATACCCACGTTACGTTGGTAATAACTTCTAATTACAGTGCAAAAGATTGTTATGATTTATTTTTTCGTAAAGAAGAATAAATTGCCTTCAATTCCATATATAATTTGCATGTATACAAAGCGAATAACTTGAATTATAAAATTGGAAATAAAGACAATTTCTGTTAAGTGTGAGTGTATTTTTCAGCGGGGATACCCTGCCTGCACGCGCTGAGCGCGTGCGTTTGCCCGGGGCTACTAGCTTAGTAATATTACTGTGGGGGTCAGAACGTTATCGGGATTTATCACTACCCTGCTTTCGTTATTTATATCTTTCGTTTAGGATGGCGTATCGTAATAAAATTTATCGTGAAATATAGAGCAAGAAATTAGCTTCAATTCCGTATATAATTTGCATGTGTGCACTCAGTGATTAAATGATTTTATAATGTTTGAAATGAAGACAATTTTTAAAATTTAGTAAAATTCGTTCCAGACATATTATAAAAATAATTTTTATATCGATGTGAAAAGGAACAATTCATCTTTAGTTTCGTTTTGATTTCGCGCATGCGCTCTTGGAATTTATTGAGTTATGGCGCCCGAATTGAAAACAAGTTTACTTCGGTTGTAGAAACCGTTCATTCAAATTTCATTCAAAGTGTCAAGTAAGTATCATCCATTTATAACACGGGATTCGCCGACTAGCTTTGTATAAAACGACGATAACGTCCGTATTCCGCCATGTAAACACGCCATATGTTGTTAAAACGGTCGCATCTGGCGGCGCTGGAAAATTCGGCCACAGGGGCTAATTGCGTTATTACCGTAGCGAGGCGAGTGCTGGAAAATTCAGCCACGGGGGCAAAACTGGTCAAAATAATATTCAGCAACGGAAGGGTTAATTTCTTTTTAAAATAATTCCTCCACTAATCTATTATTTTTGTAGTTTATGAAAATGTCAGTAATTACCAAAACCAATAGTGCTGCTAAAACTACAAATTGAAGAACTAATTGGTCTAAAATGATTTTACAATCATTCAAAACCTCGCAATAATGCAACATTACTTAAATGCTATAGTTGCTCCTAAACGCCTTTGTCGACTTCTCCAGCGATGACATTATTAGTATCATCTACAATCTCCATACATCATTCAAGCCACTTACCTAGAGCTGTGACGAGTACGTCAACAAAGAATTAATGACCAAATCGACCAGGCCGCAGCCAGCCATCATATTTCATAGCATAACTCATGCTTTAGTCAGCAAAGGGAATTGGCAATCATGTTTTATACCCCGCCAATCTACGTGATTATGTTTGATAGATGGCAAGCGGCTTGGACAGATATTAGCTGAGGCTAACACATTTCTACCCAGATTATTGCCAATATACAACAGAATATTGCCCGACGGTCTTCCTTTCGTTCCAAGAAAGACATTCACCAGCAAATTTTCACAAAGATTTAATTTGTTTTGGGCAAGTGCTGCGGAGATATACTTGCAAGAAGATCAATCAACGTACACCTCTTTATGTCTTTTGGGTTTCAAGAAGCAGGAATCTTCTTGCCAATTCCGTCATACATCCAAGCAATCTTGTTGCTGCTCTATGTTTTGTCCTTGTAATTACTAGCTAATGCTGCTATTAGAAGTATTTACCGACAAAGAACAAGAACGGAGACTGGACATAGCGTATTATTACTACCGTTTTCACCGATACTGTGAGGTACTAATAGTCCGTGAACTGGCAAAATTACATTGGTATAGACAGTCACAGCAACACTCGTAAGACAACAGGAATATAAAATTGTCTAAATTATTTCTTCCATTTTGAAAGTAAAAGGCTAGAATACAGAACATAAAACGAGACTGGACTCAAAGTGTAATCATCATCGTTACCATTATCTGTCAAAAAAACTCGAAGGTGTAATTACCAGATATATTTGAAAAATATATGTTGTCTCTGCACAAAATGTTGGTAAAATTCTGGAGGAAATGGCTATTTTATGTTAAAGTGAAAAGACATGACCTAAAGTTTGCTATCAAATTAGGCAATATCCCTTTGAAATTGTAGCTTGTCACACAAATGCTTACAAAGTATTTTTGCAAATTTCAAGTCAGTGTGATAGCATGCTATTAGTTACAGCTTGAGTTTCTCCCTCTCAAAATGTGACAGAAGGACAAATGCCAGGATCACGATAAAGAACGCCATTCCTGGAGATTTTTAATAATGAGGGGAAAATAGTAGCTCTGTATGTGCGCAGCATCCCTCCGACACTTATCAAAGCTCGGGTCAGCCGCTTACGAGTATCATAGTCAGGATTCTGAAGAACATCAAAGATAGCAGAGTCGTACGATAATTAAAAAAAAATAAAATAGCATTTAAGTCTGAATCTGCTGGATGGCGGGACGCTTTGTTGTGAAACTTATCTCATTGCATACGGAAAACACTCATCTCCAATTGATTTACTTCTAAGACGTTCAATTTTTCAGCGGCTGAATAAATGCAGATTCCATTGTGCGCGTCAAAGAGGTTTATTCTCTGAAAACAGGAAAGGCGTCCAAATCCCAAACATGAAGAGGAGTAATGGTTTTCTTATCATCTTGCCTGTTTCCTGCCTTGATCTATTTCAAAAGTAACTTCATGCAACTAGGTTTCAACGCTCTTGATAAGGACATGAATACAAATTATCTCTACCGGCTTAGCCAACTGTCAGAGTTTTTTTCAAAAAGACTTGTGCAATCATTAAAACTGTGGGAAATTGAGGAGAACTTGCAGGAAGTGTTTTATCTGTAGAATGATGTTTTTGAGTGCTTTAACACGCTGGTCATACATTTAGTAAAAAACCTAAGTTGCATGTTCCATTTTAATGTTCACATACACTATTTTTGATGAGGTATAAGATACTTTTGCAATCTTTTTAACAAAACCTGATATAGCAATTTAGTCTGAAAGGCATACAGTTGACTCTTGGCAGACAGTTTATTGAATCACCGTCAAAATGCTTGGCCTCAATCATGCATAATGAAAATTTTGGTTTTGGACAGATTAAACCAAATTTTACCTGAAAATGAACCTTGCATCTTTTACATTTATAAAAAATACTGCAGCAAATATCCAATCTAAACCAATCATATCGACCCAAAACATGTGTTGAAAAATCTGACCAAATGTATTCAGTTTCAAAACAAATTCTAAATTTCAAAGCATAACAATTTAAAGGAATAAAACCATTTGTGGTAAAATCTGCGAGGCCTCATGTTGTTAATTACAAATTGTAATTAGTTTGAAACAGAGACCATGGTCGCCGTCAAGCTGAGCATTACAGATGGAGTGTCCACGTGCAGATGGGAAACACCGACCCCCTTCATTAAGACGCGTAATGAAAGCTGTCACATCGCACCCTGAATGATACTCAGACCAGCCTCCACCCATCACCCCTCACGACACCACTGTCATACAGTATAATTACTCCACCATAAACTAGATGTACTGCATTGTTTCCTGAGAGTCATCAACTACTGGGGGATGATGGTTCTCCTTTATGATTACTGTTGTCACTACTGACTTCGGTAATTGACTTGTGTTGTGTTGACTGTTTGATAAACTTGGCAACATTGTTGGTGTAAGTCACTTTTGACGACTGTTTTGGATCTTGTGTTCCTGTTTGTATTTGATATACCTTGAATTGGTAACTTTGATGAATAAAGTGTTTCTTATTTGTGCTTTAATTGGTTGGTTATAAAGTCACTTATTACATAATTGTTGAACCTTGCATTCTCACGTTTTGTAATACTTTATGTCACACTTTACATTTATCAAAGACCTTGCATTCTCATTTCTGCTTGATAAACCTTGACTTGGTAACATTTGTTGGTATAAAGTCACTTGTGTCATCTGTATTGACCTTTTCTTCTCATTTATGGTTGATAATTCTTGAATTGTTAACAATTGTTTGTCGAAGTCACTTTTCAAATCTGTGTTGGAACATGCGTTACCTTAGAAAATTGGATACATTGTTTGGTAACAGTCCACTTGTACTATGATTACTCCTTGATGAATCTGCAAGATTCTGTAAATGTCATCAAATTATTGACAAACTTCTGCTATACCTTATGTCTGGTTTGGCCAAGTTTGGTTAACTACTTACTGGTTTGTAATGAACAAAGCTTTGGAGGTGAGGTGAGGTGATATTGGGTTTAACGTCCCTTTCAAGAGTATTTCACTTATACCAGGGCTGCAAGTTTATTGCAGGGAGAAACCCCACAAAACTGATTGTGGTTTTGCATGGCAGTGAAACCTGCGAGCATCGGCTGTAACTAGTGAACCATGGGTGGTACTGCACTGCCATCCTTTAGAATAACAATATTTCATTGGTACCGTTTTCTATAACATTATGAAACCTTATTGTCAAAAGTCTTACAATTACTTCTCTGTGATTATTTCATTTTTCTTGACTCTATACAGTGAGCTTTATCTTATAATATGTGTAAATATTCCTTTGATTTTATGATCAGGTTGAGTTGTTTGACCCTTGGAAGATACCACCTAGTTCATAACAATGTGCCACTGCCCCTGTAATTCACTATTCAGTGCATTGATTGAAGTTACTAGGTCATGCTTTCTGCCATTTGATAAACCCAACAATGCTATTCTTTTCAAACACTCTAAACTCATTTACATGAACATATATGTTCTACTGAATCAATAGAGAGTAAGTTAATCCATATAGTAAATATAGATAAGATGGTACTGCTTTTAATTCATTTCCTTGGCTCTTTTCAGAGTAGTCTCAACCAAATTTCTTAAAGCAACGTCCAAAGAACAGCTGTACATTGTGCAATGTGAGCATGAATAATTGCATTTAAAAGGTTACCTCTAAATTTGAGATCCAGGACTCTAAAAACAGTGCATGGCAGAATTCAATAACAAATTCACATCATTCACCAAATCAATATAAAGTAACAACAAATGTATTGGATGTTTTAAACATGAATCGAATTGAGAAAAAATTGCATTTTCAAGTATCAACCTAACTCCATTCATTACAGTTTGCATAGAGCATCCATAACTGTATCAAATATCATCATAAAAATAAGCCAACAAAGAATTGAAATAAGCCATCAAAAACTTGAAATAAGCTGACAAAAACTCAAATGGATGAAGCAGTCCTTATATTGATCCCGTCCTTCCAAAAAGCTGCTATCACTTTAATTCCCATACAAGCTAAGAAGTTTATCCCCAAAAAGTTGACTCTTCAAAAACAACAATTCCAACAATCATTCATGACAGCTTTATATCCCTCTTTACAGATACACATGTCAGATCTTCAACTTCATCAATTTCTTTCCACAACTAGACTTTATTAAATCGGAGTTTATAGATTTCAATAAAAGTGCCGCAATATGAATAATCAATGAACTCCCTCTAACATGCGGAACTTGAAGCGGCTCACTGCAGATCATTATTCTTCTATATTTAAGCTACGAACTATTGATATGCGTTACCATATGGCAGAGTTCTCAACCGATTCCCCCCCTTCGAGACGCTCCGATACGTTTACCCATTTCTCCGTGCTTGTACCAAAGTCGCTCTTACGGAGGCCAAAATCAATGATTGTGCGATTGTTGAGGATCAAATCACCCTTGTTGGGCCAAACTGTAGCCTCTGTTGGCTCAACACTGGCTGCGCTCATTGAAACCCTTCGTCAAACAACCAACTTCAAAGTAATTAACAAACTCATTTTAGTTGTTAAATCCCCAGGCATTCAGAAATACAACACTGTTTTTCAATGAAGAGATTTGGCAAATACTTCATTTGTCGCAAACAGTTGAAATTCAGATGCACCTTTTCTCGGTGCAAATTTGCCTACAAAGCTCATTTAAATTTCTTTGAAGAATGTTTCATAATGATTGGCAAATTTTCAAAATTGATACAAATTGGTTAGATACATCAGCGTGATCATATTATTAGTGTCAAGTATTTATTTTTAATTGGGTTGATGAATATCAGATTTGCTTTTGTAACATCAATTAATTCCTCTCTTTTGTACTTCTGAAAATAATAGGCCATTGAATGTTTCCTATATAATGATAATTACACAAGAAACATTTAAAAGATATCATCCTTTAAAGTGACATCTCAAAACAATAAAGAACAAAAATTATATGTATTCCTTAAATGTCAATAAATTACTTCAAGGTAATCCATAGAAATTTACGAAAGCTATTTCATATTTGCCATTTTAGTTAAAATATGCACCAATGCAGGGTAAGCAAGAACAATCAACTTATCATTTATCAAAAGCATCTAGAAATGGCGTAATAAGAATAAACAAGCTTCGAAGAGTGAATTTTCACAATAAAAGTGTTGTTTCACAGAAAAACTTTACTTCTTAACCAATGTCCTTTTCAGCTGAATCGCAAGTCATATTTCATAAACTCCTAAATCATCCCAATACAAATCTGATCAAGTCCAATACATTTCAAGGTCATTCCCACAAACACAACCCGTTTTGACCATTTAAGTTGAGGAGTGTCAATTACAGTGAACATAAAAGAAAAACAACTTTTTAGATTTAAAGCTTAGCCACTTTCCATAATATTATAGGTAATTCTGGCACCAACTCAAATCTTACCATGTCTCATAAACTTCAAGGTACGCCATGCCTACAATAATAAAACCCAATTCAAACTGGCAATTTAAGTTAAGAATTCAGAGACAATAACAGTGAATGTAAAAGCAAAAACTACTTTTCAGATAAAAATCCTAGCCTTTTCACAAGATTCTAGGTTATTCCAATTACAAATCTGATCACGTCAAATACACTTTAAGGTCAATCGTTGTTATTCCCACAAACACAACTGCAGTTGACCATTTAAGTTAAGAGGTGACAAAATCGGTGAATTTATAAGACAAATAACTCAATCATAATTCATAAGGTTCCAGGTTCCACTTAACCTGCACCAACTCAAATCTGACCATGTCCAAGGGCGTCCACTGTACAGGTCAATCGATCGTTGTCCCAGCCAAGTGCACAACAGTTCCGCTGGCCACACACGGGTAAATCAGCTATTTAACAAGTGAACTCTGAGGTCATGCACCACGTATTGATCAGCTGCATTTCATTAGGCAGCGTCGACACAGCTCATCTCCATAATACATATGTAAACCTAATGCTTTGTTGATGGAAACATCAATGCTTGACCACTCACATGTGAAGAAAACTCCTCAAAAAGGTATAAGGAAATAGACAGGTCTTACACGATGGTAAGAGGGGGGATTTCGGGCGGAACAAAATTCTAAAGGATTGTTGTTCTGATGGTTCGTAAGATTGATCAGTTCTAATATGAACACCAAGATTGTAAAAGTAACGCAAATTGCTCACTGATGTTCATCTCTAGCATAATAATTGGTAGGATTATAGTGTTCATATTTTAGTTTTCAATAACTATTTTGAAGTTTATCTCTTGCATGATTATTGGTAGGATTTTTTATTGTTTTTATTTAAGTTTTAAATATCTTTTTTGAAGTTCATGTTCTGCGCAAGAACTGGTAGATTTATAGTTTTCTTGATTTAGTTTTAAAGATCTATTTGGTAGAAGAGGGATTAATAATTTTTGATGGTTCCTTATGATTGTTATGATTTTATATGTTATAATGTTTTTATTTCCGTTTTCAATATCTATTTAGTGGGAGGGGGGATGATATTTCATGGGATTCATTATGTTCATTATGACTGTTCCGTTCTGTCATTTGTGTGCACACAAAACGTAAAGGTAAAATAAATTTATAACTAAAGTTTATCTTTTGTACATGTAAACCAAATTTTTTTGTTGAGAATTATAGTTTTTGTTTTAGTTTTCAATACCTTTTTAAGGACCTGAGATCAAGAGTCAAGTCAAGATAACCTACCTGGAAACAGGCATGGAAAAGACCCTTTCAATAATGAGAATTTTACAATAGTCAATAGTGTTCATAACACTTGTTAAAAAACATCCAAAAAATTAAAGGAATTATGTATGTCTTACACCTGTGTGGACATAAAAAATTTCTTTAAACTAGAAATTTTAATATTGCATTATCAAAAGCTGATTTACTACAAACTCTTGAAACTTCATGTCTTTGCGTTTAATATACATCAGATACCGATGACATTTAGCGCTTGTTAAAAACATAATTCAATACTGAAAGAATTCTGCTTGAAATTCTTAACATGCCAATCAATGTCTTCCCTTAATACAAACAGCTCTTCTCATTTACCTACATTAAAGAACTCAACAAAACAGAAATTGAATAAAAGGTTTGCATATACGTCTTTGTTCCTCATATAACAACAGATCAAAAGCCAACAGTATCCTAAACTACAACATATCTTTTAGAAGAGACAAAAACAAAGTAAAGGAAACCATCAAACATATTTAATATAAAGAAAATTCTGATGAATTTATCATCATTTAATCAGTACATTAGGACGGGAGAATAAAAAGCACTTAAATCGTTATTGATGAAAGCGTATGGTTGTCCACGATATCACTTTGATCACAAGTCCAGATTGGGTAGGCGGGCAAGCATGTGATGTAATATCACATTCCCCATACGACTGATGGGTACAACGCTTATTGATCGAGTCAATTTTAAGAGCGCAGAGACGTAAACACGAGGAAAACATGAAAAGCTCCTTCTTCGTAACGAAGCAACACGGACATGAAAAGATGACCTTTCAAAAATTCACATTATTATTTTCTCGAAAATCATCTAGCATCACCAAGTAAATATATATACGATTGCCCCTTCAGTTATTTAGACAACTGCATTATTTAAAGGGATGGTACTTCCACGTTTCTCCTATCAACAGTATGGACATGATCTTTGCTAAAAACATCATTCAAGCATCAACGAGTAAATATATTCAAGATTGCCCCTGGAGATATGAGACAAATGCACTATTCAAAGGGACGGACGTCAAAATTCCCACTATCAACTGATTCTCAAATGTAAATATATTTTACCAAAAACATCTTTCCAGCATCACCAAAGTAAAAATAGGTTGCCCATGCAGTAATTAAGACAATTGAATTATTTAAAGAGACACTCTCATTATTAACCGGTGAACCCTCAGGAGGGACATCCATTTCCCTCAATTATGCAATAGGGGAAGTTACTCCAATTAATATTTCATAATGACAAGTGTAATAAAACATGTTTTATGACCAAGTGCTTTCCTGCAGTTTAACAATTCTTCCCCAGAGTCCGAGAGGAGTATCAAATGAGCTCTCTTTATGTGAACTCCTGCAGTTACTGTCAGCGCCAGTTGTTCCGTTGCAGAAATAAACATGCTTCTTGTGACCAATAATGGACAATTATCTAAATTTGTTAAATTTGGGGGAAGTTTAAACAATTCAAGCTGAAACGTCTGAAAGGATGCAAATGCATGTGTGGATTGTTTCCTTTAAGATTTGATTGCAATTACTTGAGGGGGTATTTCAAATTGACAAGATCCACAAAGCTTCATCAAAAAGTGATCTTAGTCTGAATATATCAAATTTCAGATTTCTATACATTCTTGAAACAAATATATGGAAGATGTTAAAACAATAATCATAAACATCACCTTTCACATACAAATACTTTTCAAAGATATACCCAGAAAATCAATTACCAAAATCCTTTTTTTTCAAATATCGTTTTCAAAATCATATAAACTATAATCAGACTGTTTGTTCTCAAAGAAAGGTAAAATACCAAATTTTAATCAACATCTAATTTTTTCAATTACAAACATTTTAATATTCTCAACCCCTGCTCATAACATGATAAGGTAGCTCATCAAAGGGCCTGAAACTTGTAATGCAAGGAGTGGAATTTCTTCAAACTTTCAATTATCAAACTTGGCCATTCAGAAGAATGAAATATTCATTTTACATCAAAGCAGAGACTTTTGTGGTGGGAATCGCTCCAAGGACACACTTTGATGTAGGTCAAAGCACAGAAAGCTGTCAGACCATCAAATCTTCTTATTTCCCCCAAAACACCAAGATTTGTGTGTTCGGCCATGCATTGGAGACTGCGAAATCTGGGGATATTCCAATTACCTACAATAAGTTTCACTCAAGCGCATTATTCACCAGAAAATTTAAAATGACGAACGTAGCCTTTTTTTTTACCTGAAGTAATTTAATTTGTGGTTAAACTTTTAAACAGAGGATGCTTTGGAAGTTTTGCCTACTAAAAGCAGAATACTTGATCGATTTCAATTTTGAATTCAAAACAGAACATAATTAATCATCACAGAATGTAGTATGTCAGCTACAAAATAATACGAAAAACGAGGTGAGAATATTTTAGGTTTAACACTTAATTCGAGTGTGTTACCTTCATTATAGAGTGAATTATTGATGGAAGAAGGCCTGCAAAATCATTAAAGGTTTGTGTTGCAATGAAGCTGATTTGCATCAGTTTGAACTACTGGTGAAAAATTTGACCATGTGAGACGTTCTGTTTCTCGAAAGGGTGAAAGAAGAAGTCTTTACCAATGATGGAATCTTCAAGTGTTCTTTTTAAGCACATTCGATTATCGACAAGAAGAAAATTGTCATTGACATTCCCAGCCAGATTGGTTCTTATCAAAACTCACAATTTTGTGTCAAAATGTCCAAAATCAGAGATATTAAAAAAGAAAAAGGGCAATAGAAAATAATCAAACACTTTTTATTTTCACACACCATCAAGGTATAAATCGATACCATGAAGCAACACATATAACCTTGTTAGAAATTACCATATCAACAACAAGAGTTGTAACTTGATAAATATTTGAAAATCTTAATAAATATTTGAAAATCTATCATGACCTAGGTAGGTTATTGACATAATTTGACATCTGCTCCAAAGAATTTGTAGATGATGACACACATGTTACAGGTTACAACATGTGATGATGATAAGAGACACGTGTTACATATATCCAGAATCTGCAGCTCCTTTGATCTTAACTTCAGTGCATCTGTGAACCCTTTCGTCACAAACACCAAAGGTACCTGAAGTCCGCATGTTTAAATTCAGACTGTCCACATACATCAAATGTCATTTAACCCTTTACATACTGAAAATATTTTTATAAAGTTGCTTCATAAACCCAAGATTTTTTTTTTCAACGTGTCGCTTGAATACCGCAGCCATTATGTGGCCTCAATACCAGAGAAAAATGCAAAAAAATTTATATTTCTAAAAATGAATCAAAGGATGTTTTGTGTGAATAATAAATACATGTGTGACATAAATCAAAGAAACAGGTGAGTAATTAAATATATTTAGCTTTCTATGTACAGAAAAATATGGGTTTTATTATTAGTCAGATGCGTTTAAAAAAAATAATTTTAGAAAATCATGGTGTTTGCAAAAATTGTTGCAATAATTAAAATAAATTGAAATATATTATTCATTGTTTTCCCAGGTATTATATATGTAAACAGTTATTTGAAAAAAATTAATTCTAAAAAAGAAATAAATCATTTGATTGGCCTGATGTGGAAAATTAAATCATTTCAATTCAAGGCCTTGATATTAGCATGAGTGAATTAGAGTCTTTCCAATTTACGTACGTTTCCGCCAGAAAAAAACAACAAAGCATTTAAATGTTACTCAAACAATAAAAGAATGATTGTAAATGTTCAACTTGCTATAAAAACCTTTTGTGTTGACAAAATCCGGAGTCACGGTCATTGCCAAAGCGAGATATGTTACTGTTTCAGGAACGAAGTTACAACTTGTACATGTGAAATGAGTCCAATTGTGTACCTTCATTGTTTACCAAAATCAGCAATAATGCAATCGTATATACATCAAATATATATCGAAATGATCTGTATTTTCTAAACATGTATTCTTAAGCAATCGTGTATTTGATTTTATATCGTGATTTACGAAAACACAACCCGGAAGTAAACTACGCAGCTGTTCAGAGCACGTGGTCGAAACGTTGTCAATACGACATATAGTTTAAGAAGATATCTTGTCCCGATTTAAAACTATTTGTTCCGAGATTAAATGATATTTAATTGAGGAGACATTTAATGAAAACAAATATTCGATATTACAAAGAAGGATACATAAATAAAAAGATAATCGTGATCACGAAAGTAAATTTAAGAATGTTATTTTCGCATATTTTCGATTATCATATTTATCTTGTAATAATTCATAATTTATTGACAATTTCCATTTAAGATGATGAAATGTTATCATTTTGTTCATAATGACTTAGAATAAATAGAATATATAACTTTTAACGATAGCGTGTCTGGCCGAATTACCATAAGGTGATTGTTGACTATCGCTTGTTATCAAGAAAATAGTATTTAGGCTAGACGATTGCTCGTTTTGTAATTGTCGAAAACGTTTCACTATTATCGACAAAAAAACAAGTGACATACTTTGTAAGGAATAAAAATATATTGAAAATTAACAATATTTCACCGGTAAGTGTTGCAAATATTTAGATTTTTATTTACACAGTTGTATTTTCGGTTTGATTTCAAACCACGTGCGCAGCTTGTTTTGACATATTCTGTTTGACCGTGACCTTACAGTTAAGTTCGTTTAATGTTGATCAAAAATACATTTGATAATCTTTAGATCAAAATCTAAGACTGTAGAATATCGATTTTAATATTTTGTAGTTTCGAGAAGCTATACTTTCAAAATAATTTACACTCGATGAAAATATAACATCACTTAGCGTGTCAATGAACTAGCGAAACATCGGCAAGTTTCAATTGAATTTTCTTTCAAACAGCTTGGATTAATTCATCAACAAATCTACTTTTTCCAAAAATGTAATGATTTTCAGTGAAGATAATTATATAATTTTACAGAATTTTATGAATTTATTATTGTTACTGTGTTAGTTTATCTCGGACAGGTAAGTTTTGACAACAACTCGCCCTCGCGCTTAGATGCGCTACTGAGGATACAGCATTTCGTAAAAGCGCGCTTACAAGCGTCACTGAGTGCCACGGTCTGTTATGCGAGCGCGCCTCAGTGCGTCACTGGGTTTGAGAAGCACCTTTTTCCTTGCGCTTATATGCGCTCGAAGTATGTAAAGGGTTAAAGGAAATGTGACAAGTTAAGCTAATTTCAACTCTAATCTAAGATTATAGATCAAGGAAGAAAATAAAAACTTATATTTTTTTCGTAAGGGGTCCAAGAAACTTTTACTTGGATGAAACTTATAACTTAGAAGGGGGGGGGGGGGTGTACCTCCCAAATATATAGAAGACCTCCACATGAAGGTCCACCCGGTATCTCTAAATGGATCCATAGTGAACCAAGCACCATAACCCCGCCCCTCCTGTGGATATGGGCCTGACCCCCTCCCCACCCTTTAGTGAACTTATAACTTGACCATGCATGCATGTTCACCTTCAACTCCAAAGACATCCACAAAACTTAAGGTTTGAATCTCTTCAAACTTCTAAACTGACCGGCATTCATTCTTAAAGGATTTAAAGCTTGAAAGGAACATGTAAAGGTGTTCCTCACCACTCCAAAAAGGTCTCTTTGAAGGTTTCCTTCAGACTTACAACATGACCACTTTATCACTTACACTATAGACACAACAGACAGAATTAATACTTCTTAACTTAAAGACACAAGAAGACCTACAACTGAAATGCTTTTCAACTCACAAAGACCACACAAAGTTTGTAATTGATAATAATTTAACATTCAAGTGTAAAATCCTACATTACAAGGGGTATAGCTTTCACAAATAAAGGATAAATATGTTCAAATGCAAATTAAAAGTTAAAGTGTGTACTCATATTAAATTTCCTCACATCTCCGATCGTTTGAATTATAAATATTTTTCATTACAAAGTCAGCATTTAGTCTTTGAAGGGCATTTAGAATGATGTACATTAAAAAGACAAGATTTTCTTTTTTAAGTTCATTATGACCTCGGTATAGTTGAAATATAGAGAGTTAGACATACTGCTGAACAACAAAGCACAAATGCTAATCTCTGGGCACCCTAAAACGACAGCTGCCATATGCATGATGTCCTACCAAGTACCTCAAGGTGATATGTCTTTAATACCTATTCAATACTCTTGGATCCATTTACTTAACTCGATAACATTCCATTTAGAAACATCAAACTTCAAACTTTCAGAAGTTTTACAAAGTCATAATGACCTTAACACAATTTAAAACTGAAGTAAACATAAAATTTGAAATAAGCAACAGTTTTCATGGGCTAAAAAAACATTATTGATATTTCACAAAAAACGAAATATCAGGTATTATTCAATGTAGAAAGCCTAAAATAACAAAATGGCTGTAGGCAAAGGGAGGTTCACCCTGGGAGTTCAAACAACAACAACAACCTCTCATCCCACTCTCCCTTTAGTTTCCATCTCTAGCAAGTACACTGTAGCGAAACCCTTGTAACACCTTAATGGCTGTGCAGTATGGTGAAACCTTTAAACACTACCTTGAACAACAAAACCATTACCAGTACACAACTAAATCTTGACGAAGCACTGCACTGCACAGAAACCTTACTGAAGTAAAACATTTCCTTGCCACAGACAAAGTTTCTGAGTCTCTAGTGACAACCTCGGGTTACTGTAAACGGAGAGTTATACATACTTGCTAATGGACGCAGTTCGTCCTCATCTCTTTAACTACCAATTATCACCTACGGGTCGAAATACAATCTTCCAACCAGAAACTTACAAGGACAAAAGAAAGTGAATTTTGTGCAGATTGACCTCGAGAGATGGTAAAGATCAGACATTATCCTCTTGAGCGACTGTCTAATCCCTAACAGGCTTTGAGGACAATATCAGGAATCAAAACGACACTCCTCCTCTTGTAATGCTTCCATGGAGCTAGACCTTTTTATGGGAGCCATCAGACGAGCTTCAACAATAGAGAATACTTACAAGAGAAGGAAGCATTAGCTCTACATGTATTGCTACTTTATCAGCATCATTTGAGCCGAGCGAAACCATTAGAGATGGACATCGTATATCAAAACTATTTTCCTTGTCTGCTGTCGCTCAAGTTGAATGTGGGATTGAGTTCATACATGGGATATTTCTATTGTGTAACATAAATGTGTCTCGGAGTTTAAATGTCTCTGAGCGATGTCTATTGTTGCTAAGAAGCTTTTTATGAGCCATTTGATATACAAGTATTCAATAACTCACAACCTTGGATTTTATTCAGTAAATCGGTTATCTTGAAGTTAGAAATGTTGGGTCAGTTACTTTAAAGGGGCAGTAGCACATTAAACGCAAAAACAAAAATAAAAAATAAATAAAAAATAATAAATAAAATTGCAAGACAATGTTCTTAAATCAAAAGTGGCAGTTCTAAAACGAGCGTAACATGTTTGGTAAAGCTATTTGAATCAATTCACCAATCTCAAAGGTGTTCATAAATGGCTGCCAGAAGTTTTTCGCTTGATACCTTATAATTTTTTTATACAATAAATTAAAAAGGCCTTACAACTGTACAAGTACTTATGATACATAGTAGCCTAAATTTAGATCAACAAATCAATGTTGCTTTCAAGAGTATTTCACTTATATCATGACTGCTAGTATCATTACAGAGAGAAAGACAACAACACTAATGTGGTAATGCCTTGTGGGTTAAACCTGCGAGCATTTTGCCTGGAACTAGCAAACTATGGGTGGTACTGAGCTGAAATTCATTGTAGCATTGCCTGAACAGTTCTTTACTGCAAAGTTGTGGATCCCCTGGCGGGATTTGAACCACTGACCTCTTGATCTGTAGCCGAACACACTAAACACTGCGCTATCCCACCCCCTTGTATCATTGAATCCATTATCAGATGCTTTGGATCACCAGCTTTATACATCAGTGCCTTTATGAAGTTTATTTGACCAACATGATCATCAAAAACACAGACGATACAGTAAGTTAAAAAGGACTTATACATGTATATATGACATGTAATAACCTCCATTCAGATAAACCAATCAATTTGTATCATTGAATCCAATATCAGATACTTCACAGCTTTTTTACATCAGGCCCTTTAAACAGTTTCAATGGACCCATGTCTACGCGATTGATGTACACAGAGTGAGCAAGAGGTCGAAGAATCGTACATGTCAGCAATTAGTGCAAAACAGCGATGACCTGATTCTGAGGAGATGTTCAATGGAAGGCCAATCAGGTTAAAGGCTTTGCTCATATAAATGCTAATGAGTACTTACACAATGGTTGAATGACGGCTCGGCTCGGTAATCTGCAAAATGGAAGAAACGATAATTATCAGCAATCAATCGGAAATGATGATGTGAGCGTGGCACAATGGACAACTTTCCTGAGTCTGACTAAACAGGTTAACCGAAATGAACAACAAATGTGTTTGGCAGAAATTGGTTTTAGATGATAAAGGGAAGGTGATGGTGTCGATCAACGGATAATTAATAGCGAGATTATAAATCTACTTTTATTTCCTTCTTTTGTGAACAGGAATTAGTTGTTTATCATCACTGGAGTTGTAAACACAATATAAGCAAAAGTCAACTATCTCTTCTATATTACTCTTTTGAAAGTTGTTGATTTAAGAAATAATTATCTTATTTGAATATGTCTTTACACTTAAGAATTGACATTATTTCAATAAATAGACATAAAATTGAATATAACTTGGAGAGAGAAAAAATCTACAGAGTGTCAATAACATCAACAAGAAAAAATACTTATCTACTTTCATTTCTGATAGATTTATGATATATTTAAGGCAATTCTCAGAAATTGGTTCTTAATTACCTTCATGAAATACAATAGCTTTTGATTAAACTTGATAAATAACATATTATTCATTAATCATTTCATATGTAAATTGCATTGTTAAATCTTCATGCTTCTATTAAAAAAATATTAAAGGGGCAGTAACACATTTTTTAAGATAAATAGTGATCTTGTGAAAAGTATTACAAAATGCAAGACAATGATTAAAAAACCTTGAATGATTAGGGGTGTTTACATTAAAATAGTCACCAGTGGTTTTGGCTTAATACTTGATAATAATTTCTACGACTCGATGACCAAATTGAGTAATGAGATGTATACATTCGCCATAAACTAATGTTTATTGTGGAAACTTTGAAGAAATGACAAAAATGTAAAAGCGTGCAACTGCCCTTTAATAGTAATTGTCTAAAAATAAGTACTTCATATCAGCATATCAGTGAAAATCAGAATAATTGATAATATAGAACATGCAAGCGTCCTAATCACTCTCGTTATCATTAAGTTAAACCAATATCATCTAATTGCAGGAGAAAGCAATCTATCAGCAATGGAAATTGTTGAAAGAGTGTTTGAATTGCTTAACAATCGATGGATCTTTTCACACCAACACTCTACCTGTTTGCTGTATACACGCCTGTTGACGATATTCTAACCTTCAGTTGACTCGTACTCAACATTGCTGTTTACTCACTAATGGTTTGTGAACACTCACCCTAAGAAAAATTACATAATTATTAAATGAAAATGATTGCATATAACTATATGAATTCCATATAATTAATGATTGCGTATCACTAGGGATTCCATATCAGTAATGATTCAATGTAATTCCATATAACAAATAATTCCATATAACCAATGATTCCATATAACTAATGATTCCATATAACCAACGATTCCATATAACAAACGATTCCATATAACCAACGATTCCATATAACCAATGATTCCATATAAGATATGATTCCATATAACCAACGATTCCATATAACCAACGATTCCATATAATCAACGATTCCATATAACCAACGATTCCATATAACTAACGATTCCATATAACCAATGATTCCATATAAGATATGATTCCATATAACTAATGATTCCATATAACCAACGATTCCATATAACCAACGATTCCATATAACCAACGATTCCATATAATCAACGATTCCATATAACCAACGATTCCATATAACCAACGATTCCATATAATCAACGATTCCATATAACCAACGATTCCATATAACTAACGATTCCATATAACCAATGATTCCATATAAGATATGATTCCATATAACTAATGATTCCATATAACCAACGATTCCATATAACTAATGATTCCATATAACCAATGATTCCATATAACTAACGATTCCATATAACCAACGATTCCATATAACCAACGATTCCATATAACTAATGATTCCATATAACCAATGATTCCATATAAGATATGATTCCATATAACTAATGATTCCATATAACCAACGATTCCATATAACTAATGATTCCATATAACCAAAGATTCCATATAACCAATAATTCCATATAACCAACGATTCCATATAACCAACGATTCCATATAACTAATGATTCCATATAACCAATGATTCCATATAAGATATGATTCCATATAACTAATGATTCCATATAACCAACGATTCCATATAACTAATGATTCCATATAACCAAAGATTCCATATAACCAATGATTCCATATAACGAATGATTCCATATAACCAACGATTCCATATAACGAATGATTCCATATAACTAATGATTCCATATAACGAATGATTCCATATAACCAACGATTCCATATAACCAATGATTCCATATAACTATAATGATTCCATATAACAAATGATTCCATATAATTCCATATAACTAACGAATCCATATAATTCCATATAACTAATGATTCCATATGACTTAACAAATAACATTTATTCAAATCAAGTTATAATGGAGCTCTTATTAAATCAATGAATTATAAACATCACTTTTCACATCACAAAATAACATTTTACTTAACTCATGAATAAATGAATGTTATGACTGATAAAATTAATTGAAATTAAAAAAAAGTAAAATATATATATTCAAATTGAAAAATTAATTGAGGAGATAACATTGTTTGTTCTGAATATGAAAAAACTTTTTTAGGGCATTACCCCTCTATAGCTATTACTTCGGGGCCATAAAAGTCACTAAACCTACAATGTATATTTAAAGGATAAGGAACAAGTACATAGGATTACAGTTATCAAGAGTCAATGGATCAGGAAAAAAATTCGAAAGTGTGAAAATGGAAAATCAAATGGAGAGATATATGATGTAGATATGAAAAAAATATAGTTAAAAAACTGGATGGAGGAGATAGCATAGATCAACTAAATTTGCACAAAATCAGTGCACTTTGTGTGCTGTTGTAATCTTGTAGAATTGTTGTTGTCTACTGACATTATATGACATTTGACAAGTTGTAAACTTCAGAAGACATCTGAGAATGTGAAGAATTAAAATGTTTCGAGTTCACCAAATTAGCTAAAGCATTCTGTGAAATATTAGCATGTTCAGTGATCTATCAGGATTCCATTCTACATGACCTACCCTTAACAAAGACGCTGATATACTGACAGTATATTCATGGATATGATGTAACGACAGTTCCACATGGTAGTGGCAGCTTGAGCTACTTTACTAACAGTAACATCCTCAATTCTTTACACAAGTTCATTAACAAAAGTAAACAATTACTTTTAATTCCTCAATTACTTAAATTATTTTGAATTTAATTAACGTTTATAAACATAAGCTGCCGTTAACCCAATGACTAGGCATACCCAACAACGCTTGATAATTTACACTATGCATTGATATGTATATCACAAAAAAGTGTTCATTAGTTTTGTATTTCCCGGTTTCTTTATTATGTTCTGTATAGAGTTTGTTAAAATTTTGTAATGGCATGGCGTTAAATAAAGCCGAAGGCTTTTTGCCAGTCCAAGTTTCATATGAAATACAAATATGCTTAGACAATATACTGACAGTATTACTTATGTTACATCAATCTATATCATGATTTTTGAAAACCACACTATCCTATAATTATTATGATTATTATGAGCTAACCCCTGTTTAGTGATAGGGAGGGAGGGTACACGGGTGTATACCTGGGATATTTTCTGAGGGCAGAGAGAGGGTACATAGGTGTATACCTGGGATATTTTCTGAGGGCAGAGAGAGGGTACAGAGGTGTATACCTGGGATATTTTCTGAGGGCAAAGAGAGGGTACATAGGTGTATACCTGGGATATTTTCGGAGGGCAGAGAGAGGGCACATAGGTGTATACCTGGGATATTTTCTGAGGGCAGAGAGAGGGTACATAGAGGTAGAGAGAGAGGGATTACATTGCGAGGTTGAATGTGAGGTGACTGGATAGGAGTTTGGTGAGGAGTGTTGATTTTTTCTTTTTATCTTTTCATTTATTTTTTATGCAAAATATGTCAATCAATCGTTAATTCTATTTTCAACATAAGTCAAATACTCTTGAAAGGGGCTTTAACAAACCCAGATCACCTCATTTCACTTATCTCTGGTAGGCTTTTGGCATCTTTAACATTTCATTGTATATCCTCTAGTATGAATTACTTTGTATCTATGAGATCATTAACAAATTCTCAATGTCAAGGAATACTCTATAGAAAGTATTATTATGAATATTCAAAAAATGCAATGCAGATTTACTTCTCTTAGAAGTTCAGTGAGTGAGTTATTGTTTAGCGCTTGAACAATATTAATTTCAGCCATTAGCTGCTTGCCTCAGAAGTTTAAGATTTTTATCTCACTTTTTTTAAACTTAATTACGAAGGCTTATCTGTCCACAGCTTGATTAAATGTTGAAAACGACATCTGTGAAATGACCGCTAAACCAACAGATAACACCAGTAGGTGTTTAAGGATACAAATTAGTCAATTTATCCACACTGAATAACAAGATTTCCACAAAGGTCAGTTATTTGTCTCAAATATTATTATAATATTGTTGACTCCTGAAATCAAAGAATGTGTTCCACCTCAAAGGTTTGGCCTCACTGACCATTTGTCACTGTTTTTATCCATGGCTGGTCATTTGTTGCCCTTTGTCCAGTGTAAATGACAATTGTCTGGACAATGACTCTGGACAATGGGTGCATCCATTATTAAACTGCCTCCCCGCTGCAGTGTCTTAGCCGTACACATCAATGTAGGGTCATCGCGGGGTCTCCATCATAGCGGAATATTGAATCGGGATTTCTTATTCATTGCCATGATTAGAAGAAACTTGAAATGAGAAGTGAATATGGATTAATTATTGTCATAAATCGCCAGGTTTGTCCTTGGTGATTTAAAAAAGGCAGGTTGATATTGGAAATTGTACATGTGCGTTTGATAGGAGATTTGCCTTAATTAATCCAAACACTTGAAAGCAGAATTATTCTGATAGATTGTAATGAGAAAATGCTTGCAGCTGTTTCATTTATGAACAATGTTTCAACTGTTTCCGCTTTTCAGTTAATTGGGATATTTTTCTTGAGAAATATCTTAAAAAATATAACAATGCTAATTTAGAGATATTTTCAAGTTATTGATGTCATTATGTAAGTTTTATGACTTGTTGCTCAAAAAAGCAAAAATGAAGGTAATGTTTTTCACATTTCCTTATAATTTTTCTGTCAGAGTTATGATCATTAAATCATAAGCAAAAACATAATCATTTTTTCAGATTGTTATTTTTGCCAGGAATAGAACCTTTCATTGGCAAATCAGCCAATAAATTCTATTCCCCGGTAACGCTTGATCTTCATCCTAAGCTTTAGAGACATGCTGCTGATTTAAGAAGCTACATGAAATGTTAGAGCCAATTTCATCCGTTAAGAAATTAGCCCAATTTGTTGTGTTGATTCAGAAGCAAGATTTCAACCCCACTCATCATGTTCTCTTTCAAAGACTCTGATGTTTCTGTATCAAGCAGCCAATTTATCCTTCTTATCTCTCAAACTCACAGATTGATAGTCATTTTTGAGGCAGAAGCCCAATCAGCTCATTCTGACGACCTTTGACTCAAAGCACATGTCTGGCACATGTTCCCTCGCAAGGGATTACATGACGTTCTTGAGGATGTTCCACGTTCTTTAGGTTTATGTCCCATGACTATCAAGCTGCAATGAGTTTGCCTCTGAATCCAACATGTGCATCGGTTTAACTCCTTCTCGAAATATGCATGCACTAATGGGGTGAATAGGTATACTGCAATTTGGCAAAATTCTTGGACGCACAGTGAGACTTTCATTTTTGTCAGGTGTCAGGATTTTAGGCTTAAAGTTTGTGTGATGTACAGAGGAACTTTTATTTTTGTCAGGTGTCACTGTATCAGGCTTCACATTTGTGTGAATTTGACATCAATGTCATACTGTCAATTCTTATGGCATGCATAATTTGTGATTTTTTTTTGTCTTGGATATAAACCAAGGTCAGGTTAAAAAGTTTTTATCTTTTAACTTAATTCTTGTGAATTTGACACGTCCTTTATCAAAATTCTTTGATTTTACAGAAACTTTGAAAAGTTTATAAAGTGTCACTGTTTTAGCTTGTTATTTTGGAAATTCTCTTATGCCTTATTAATGGGTAATTTCATCAATGTTTTGGAAGTATGCTGAAAGTTTCAGTAAATACGGTCTTTATGGAATTTTTTATCAAATCAACAGTCAGTTTAATCTAAAATGGCATATACATATTTCATTTTTTAAAGAGCAGCTTTATGTGTATACATCTTAAAACATATGTTTGATAATTGACTGATTTGTTAAACTACTTTATTTGGAAACTCTTTTGTAACAGAGACTTAATAGCTTTCTCAACATCTAAATTCTGTGGTGCCAATTGCATTAATCGCCAAAAGGAAAAGATCAAATCGATGTTTTCGAATTGAGTGAGTGAGTGAGTGAGTTGACTTTTCGAATTGACTTACCACACAATACAACAAAGTAAAGGGCACATTTCTTACTATTGCTCAAGGAAAGTGAAAAGTTGATTTGGCTCAATTCAATTTATCTGAGAATTCTATATGGAAAGTTTCAAAAACTGCACTCAGTGCCCTAAGAGAGATTCCCTTCAATGGATAACAATGACAAGATGATCTCCCCTCACACTCTGCTGTTGTAATTATCTAGCACACCACAGTTTTAATTACCCCACAGACTCTTCAAAAACAGTGGAAATCACCAGACCCCAGGGAAACCTTTCAGAATGGCCCAAACCTTAGAAGAACCATTGAACAGCACCCACCCCAGGGAGAAGCATCAAGAACTGCCCCACCCACTTCCTTCATCCTACCCTCCCCTTTTACAGTTGAAATGTCCATTGTGAATGGCCCCATTCCTTTAAGAACCCTTTTATCTTGGAACCTCTTCCTGGCTCTGATGTATCTGAATAAGATTTGACCAAAAAAGTGATTTGAGGTTACCATTTTAAACAGTCGAAAGGATACTTACTTTACCTAGGTATTTGGAGCCCAAACAACAAATCCAAGGAAAACGGATTCAAAGTTATGGTCCACATGGAAACTATGACATTCTTGAAATGGAAATCTGATTTAAGATGAGATTACCTGAAGAATACTTCACCAAACAGAATTACATAAATTGCATGTAATTTTATTTAATTGCTCAAGGTATTTGGAACTGTTTAACTGTCATTCAAAGGAAAACTGAATCAAATGAACTCTAAAAATAGAAATTTGGACCCTCCATTTTCATCAACTCGTCCTTCCAATTCATTCAACCCCTTCTTTAAACTAATTCTACCCCATCCAGGAGAAAATCTGACTATGAAAAATCCGAAATAACTCCCTTTGGAACGGCTTAAAGAAAATTTTTGCCATATTTTCCATTTTTGCCATATTCCATGAACCATACCTTCCCCCCTTAGCAGATAAATAATTTAATCAAAAATACTACCACCACATTAGAAACACCCTGACCCACCATGAATGATTCACTGCTACCCACCCTAGAGAGAAGCATGTCAATCTGTATGAATCAAATGCCCCTGCCTTTCCTCAGATCATCTTGGTTTCATGGTACATGAAGAGTTTGAAGTTAGCTATGGCGCCAAACTGTGATTCCCATGATCAAACTCAATGTCATTCTTCGCAAACACTAAACCGTCAAAGTAGTAACAATTACTGCTTGAAAATTATGAACACAATCACTTGCAATAAAGGCATTGGTCATAAATTTCGTCACAGTTTTAGCAGATATTGCAGAGGACGTCACATCATGTCCTCTCCCCTTGGGATATTAAAAAAATCATTTTTGATTATTCTTTCATAATTCTAGTGATTATTTTGCAGACTGGGAATAATCTTTACTGTAATTATTTCAGGATAAGTCCACACATGTGACATGAGATGCAATGACACTTAACCCTAGAGTATGACAAGCATGGAGTTTATAAGCGGTGGTCAGACAAAGAGATGTTTTACTTCCTATCCCATTTTTTAGGAACATTTGGGATCGACTATGACATAGATTTTTTTATTTGCATGGCGGCAGGGTTGGATAAGGCAAGTAACTACAAGCTATAGTCTTTAATGTGACCATTTCCCTAAATTATCTTTCTCTTTTCTATCATTTCTGTGATGTATTTAGAAAAAATACAAACTACATAATGCTAATGATACAGTAAGAGGAACAATGTTAAACACTTTTCTACAATAAATTTTCAACTTAGGTTCACATATCTTCTCAATTATTAAAGAAAAAAATGTCAAAAAATTTAACTTAGAATTCAACAAAAACATTTTTCACTAGCATAAATTTTTAATGAAGAAATACCTTCATGCAGATACAGTTAATAAGTCCAAGACTTCAACCAACATTGTTCATTTTCAGGAAAAGTTGAAAAAAACATAAATACTCTATCTGAAACTTCTGTTTTAAGAACTTTCTATGAGATTATCTTTGGTAAAGCTAACTTAATCTTCTGTCTGGCAATTGTTTATGACAATGTCAATAATGAAAGAAGACAAAAGAAACCCCATGACTTCCCAGTTTGGTGAAAACAACATTGCAGTAGTTGGCCAAAATTTTAAACGCTTTTTCTATGAGATACTGACATGATGAAAATGGCACATGACTGTTTTGTTGAAAACTGAACATTTCATCATCCAAAAAACTTCAAAATGAACAATAGAACATTTGAAATCTAAAAACATGAAACTGAAAGAAATATTTCATTCTTACACTTTTACTCTGTGCTCCTTAGGAAAAATTCAGGGAATATGAATATGAAATAATTTTGAAAAATTCAAAGGTCTTTCTTTCAATGAGATCAAGTTTCATGATACTCATTTTGATTATTGCATTCAACTTGTTGTGTCACAGAGAAAAGATTATGATAGTGATCCTTTCTATAAAAGGTTTTACAAAAAAAGATACAAATATCTTTGCTTCAATAACTTCAAAATGCACTTCTTTCAAACACATTTCATCATTTAAATATGACTTGAATATTATCCAAATACAGAATATGAGTCGAAATGAGGTTGTATTCAAGATTATACAAAGGTACCTGAAAAATGCAATATGTCACAAAAAAGAAATTCCATCCATTTTCTATTCATTTAAGAAGCACCTAAAAGAAGAATTACAAAGCGAATCACTGCAAAGAAAATGAAATTTTAAAAAAGCAGATGAAATGTATACTTCTCCTTTAAGAATTCTAAACACACTAATTTCAGCTATTTACATCCATTTAAATGTGATTCTAAATCAAGATTTAAAATCAAAGTGATGAAATATCAATTCACAAGCACTAACTTCAAATCTTAATTAACATCCATTTTAAAAGATTTACACGCTAAGCTAGAAATGACGGCATGACGACGTCTATAAGCTTGTAATGCATCGACCGTGTTACAGTAATGAATTTTAAAAATTATCCGAAACTTTTTCTTTCAACAATTACATACCACATTAAACACTACAGTTAACCTCTAAGATTAATTTCCTAGCATTTAGAACAGAGAGAGCTTTCCATGTACAGACTATATTGGGTAATTGTCAGTTCATTACACCTGTTCAAGCCATTTCCTACCCACGAAACAACGTGGATTGCGTTTATTGTTGCTTAATCAATCTAGTGGAATAACTAGGCACAATTTGTCCTCGATTAATCTCCTTTTTTTCATATTTCACAAAAAAAGAATATCATTGATCTCAGTCCAGACATTTAAGCAATTTTTGCGCTATGACCTGATTCGTAATCTTGCTATACAAATTAACAACGAATGATTGAGCACTCATCTTAAGATATACAATGGCGGTTTCCAGAGCATGGGATAAAAGACGTATCTGAAATTGACAATGATCATTCATAATAGATGACAGCTTGAACTCCTTATGACGTTGCATAATGCCAACCACAAAAAATTCAAGCTTAAGATCAATTTTTTTTACTCCATTGTTATCAGTCTCATTATCAAAAGAAATTAACTTACTTCTGAAATTTGTGGGTTAATTGAATTCAAAACCAGATGGAAACAATCTCATCCATAATCAAATAAACAACTGACCAAAGCAAAAAATGAAACTTTTCAATGTTGAAAATTTGGCCAATGGCTTACAGCAAGGGACTGAAATTGGCACCTACACGGATGATCAAATTATTTAATGGAACATCCCGAAGCTTTTTGTCTCGCTACTTTACTAATCATAGTCATGACTCATCTGTATTTTCTATTCAAAAAATTTCCACATGACTGATTTTTAAATGTTTGAGAGCTAGAAAAACTTCAATAACACGCTCCAAAACAAAGAGCCTTAGAACAGTGGAAAGGCAGGTGGAAGGCCATATTGTTTAATCCTATTTTACAAGCAAAGCTGAATATTTTTAAATTGGAAACCTTTCTTAAGGCTATTTGAAAATTGATTTCAGAAATATGATTGACATGAAGTTTTTAAATGTCAATTTTGTCACCGAAATGCCATTGATAATAACTCTAAATAGGGATAAAAATTGAGACAATCAAAATAATGATGACACAAAGTTAAAGAGAAATTATTAAGAGTTCAATTGATAGAGGTCTGTGTTATTTTATTGTCACAAAATACATTTTTAAGTCAAGAAATAATGCAACCATTTTTAAAGTCTCATTTGACGTGTAATTTTTAAAAATTCATGAAATACTTGACCAATTTTTATATTTCTTTTACAAATCTAAAAATTTGGATACACTTGGTCTGTGTCATTCTGAAAATTATCTTGATAATATTCTAGATTTATTTCAATTTTGTTTATTAACAAAAGTTTCTAACCTTTAAAAGCTATACTTTGAATGAATTATTAAACAATGATACAAAATTCCTAAAATCCAGAATCAAATTGAAAAATACTGTTACAAATGGATATTTGACAACCATTACTGACATTTTCTAAAAGATAAGATTTTAATATCAACTGTCAAATGTTTTCTTCACCTAGAAACAACAAATTTTACCCTAAAAGCATGAAATCTTATTGGAGAAAACGTTCACTGTTGAAGCTATTTGTTGAGCTGGTATAGGCCACATGAGATTATAAAAAAATATCTGCAAATGGCCTAGTAATGATAAAATGCGACCCTTTTTCCTGCAAATAATGTTCTGAAGAGTCATAAAGGCAACCAGGCAAGTTTCATTGCCCCCTTGATAACCACCAACATACAAATTCACAATTACGAAGTTTTTAAAAATATTTCTGTCATTCCAATGCTGTGACAGTTTAGATGTCAAGGAGAATATTAGCGTGAGTCAGAGACGAAGTGATTGTATGCAAATTAGAAGACAAGGGAGGTAATTAAAACTGTCAAAGTAATCCTAATGAAACCTCCCCCTCCCAATTCTTCCTCCTGCTATCACAATCTATCCCCCTCCCGTTCTGTTTTTCTCACATTATCGTGATCCTACCCCCTCCCATGTCTTTTATCGCCATCTAACCTTCCTTCCCCTTTCCACCATTTCCTTCTGTTTCACCACAAAATTCTGTAACAGCTGGCGATTTGGGGCAAAAAGGCACAAAAAAACTGTCATTCTAATGATAATCTGCTCTAATACAAAGGAGAATTGAAATTAAGATTGAAAACTTATTTGATCAAGACCACATGCTTTAAATTGAATTGTTGCCAGAGCAATGTCCTGTGATTGAAATTTTATATCTGTTTTATTAATTCATTAATCTTGTTTTAAATCAGTGTGATTTGGTAACTAACATTTTCTCAATTTACATAATTAACAATGATAAATTGAGACTGATGTATAGGTACATGTGACAGATATATTTAATCATTTCTAAGTGAAAGTAAAGTTCATCATTATATCAATATGATATCAGTCTGATTGAAATCGACCATGTTCCGAGGAATAAAAGTTTCAAAATATTGACTCTACCGAGATTCGAGCTCTATCTGTTATCTTCTCCACGACGGTCTGACCGCAGCCTACTGTAGCGCACGTGCTGACACCAGTTTAGCGCAGACAAAACCTAGTCATTAGTGAACCAATCACATCATCGCGTTTAAAATAAGGATAGCGGCGCACGAGTTTAACGAATGGCAAATGGGAGTTACTTGCCCCTAGCCACTAATACCGAATGCTTTTGCCGCATGCATTGCGATTGGTTAGCTGAGTTTACTTGTAAGAATGTGCGCTACAGTAGGCTGCGGTCAGACCATTCTGGAGAGGATAACCTAGACAGATAGAGTTCGAATCTCGGTAGAGTAAATATTTTGAAACTTTTAATCCTCGGAACACGGTCGATTTTAATCAGACTGAATATGATATTATCTAATTTCTACTTCAACAATAAGAAAATTGAAAGATTGAAAATTACTGATGTCATGCAAGCAGTTCCAGGTAAATCATATTGTATTTTTGTCACTTGTTGATGTCTACTCTGCTCTGCTTAGGACGTCTAAAACAATATGCAAAGTATCTTAATTGACCATTAACCAATAATAAAACATTTCTTTGGGTGGCATTTTTAGAAGTTGGAAACAACTAAGTATATAAATATTTATAGAGAACAACTTCTTTATTCTGAGATTTGCAATGTTTCGATACAGATTCTTGTATTGTTGTCAAGCCTAAATCTGTATCAAAATGTCGCTATTATCAGAATAAAGAAGTTGTCAATCATATATATTTTTACTTGATAATAAAACAAGCAACATGAAGCACAAATACATCTATATAATCTATGTTCCATCCCACAAGAAGGACATGTCAATTAAGCATCGTGACTTCAGAATTCTACCAAGACAGGTTTCACAGCCTACCTCACATGAAATTCATGATCCAATATGAATTATAAAATACAACATATAAGTGAGTAACTCATTTAGTGTTATGAGAGGCTCTAATAAAAGAAAACATTCTGGACACCTATCATTATTTGTGGGTGCAACCTTCATCATTACCATTAAAATTATTATTCAACCCTATAATAGTGGTATTTTACAAACTTATAATATTATAACCAATATAACAGCTCATATACCATCTACCACCAGTTACTATGATTATATCCCTTTCACAATTTAACCAAGCAGTATTAAAACAAAGAGAATATAATAAACATTAAATAAACATTCATATCCTTGACACAATATTAATTAACAGCTATGTTCATATCCCTGACACAATATCAATGGACAGCTACGTTCATATCTGACACAATATCAATGAACAGCTACGTTCATATCCCAGGCACAATATCAATGGACAGCTATGTTCATATCCGACACAATAGCAATGGACAGCTACGTTGATATCCGACACAATATCAGTGAACAGCTACGTTCATATCCCTGACACAATATCAATGGACAGCTATGTTCATATCCCAGGCACAATATCAATGGACAGCTATGATCATATCCCTGACACAATATCAATGAACAGCTACGTTCATTTCCCTGACACAATATCAATGAACTGCTACATTCATATCCGACACAATATCAATGAACAGCTACGTTCATTTCCCTGACACAATATCAATGGACAGCTATGTTCATATCCCAGGCACAATATCAATGGACAGCTATGTTCATATCCCTGACACAATATCAATGGACAGCTATGTTCATATCCCAGGCACAATATCAATGGACAGCTACGTTCATATCTGACACAATATCAATGGACAGCTACGTTCATATCCCTGACACAATATCAATGAACAGCTATGTTCATATCGAACACAATATCAGTGAAAAGGTACGTTCATATCCCTGACACAATATCAATGGACAGCTACGTTCATATCTGACACAATATCAATGAACAGCTACGTTCATATCCGACACAATATCAATGAACAGCTACGTTCATTTCCCTGACACAATATCAATGGACAGCTATGTTCATATCCCTGACACAATATCAATGGACAGCTATGTTCATATCCCAGGCACAATATCAATGGACAGCTATGTTCATATCCCTGACACAATATCAATGGACAGCTATGTTCATATCCCTGACACAATATCAATGGACAGCTATGTTCATATCCCAGGCACAATATGAATGGACAGCTATGTTCATATCCCTGACACAATATCAATGGACAGCTATGTTCATGTCCCAGGCACAATATCAATGGACAGCTATGTTCATATCCCTGACACAATATCAATGGACAGCTATGTTCATATCCCTGACACAATATCAATGGACAGCTATGTTCATATCCCAGGCACAATATCAATGGACAGCTATGTTCATATCTGACACAATATCAATGGACAGCTATGTTCATGTCCCAGGCACAATATCAATGGACAGCTATGTTCATATCCCTGACACAATATCAATGGACAGCTATGTTCATATCCCTGACACAATATCAATGGACAGCTATGTTCATATCCCAGGCACAATATCAATGGACAGCTACGTTCATATCCCAGGCACAATATCAATGGACAGCTATGTTCATATCTGACACAATATCAATGGACAGCTATGTTCATATCTGACACAATATCAATGAACAGCTACGTTCATATCCGACACAATATCAATGAACAGCTACGTTCATTTCCCTGACACAATATCAATGGACAGCTATGTTCATATCCCTGACACAATATCAATGGACAGCTATGTTCATATCCCAGGCACAATATCAATGGACAGCTACGTTCATATCCCAGGCACAATATCAATGGACAGCTATGTTCATATACCAGGCACAATATCAATGGACAGCTACGTTCATATCCCAGGCACAATATCAATGGACAGCTATGTTCATATCCCAGGCACAATATCAATGGACAGCTACGTTCATATCCGACACAATATCAATGGACAGCTATGTTCATATCCCAGGCACAATATCAATGGACAGCTACGTTCATATCCCAGGCACAATATCAATGGACAGCTATGTTCATATCCCAGGCACAATATCAATGGACAGCTATGTTCATATCTGACACAATATCAATGGACAGCTATGTTCATGTCCCAGGCACAATATCAATGGACAGCTATGTTCATATCCCTGACACAATATCAATGGACAGCTATGTTCATATCCCTGACACAATATCAATGGACAGCTATGTTCATATCCCAGGCACAATATCAATGGACAGCTATGTTCATATCCCTGACACAATATCAATGGACAGCTATGTTCATATCCCTGACACAATATCAATGGACAGCTATGTTCATATCCCAGGCACAATATCAATGGACAGCTACGTTCATATCCCAGGCACAATATCAATGGACAGCTATGTTCATATACCAGGCACAATATCAATGGACAGCTATGTTCATATCCCAGGCACAATATCAATAGACAGCTATGTTCATATCCCTGACACAATATCAATGGACAGCTACGTTCATATCCCAGGCACAATATCAATGGACAGCTATGTTCATATCCCTGACACAATATCAATGGACAGCTATGTTCATATCCCTGACACAATATCAATGGACAGCTATGTTCATGTCCCAGGCACAATATCAATGGATGCTATCTCTGTATTGTGAAACATATTATTGATTTAAAAACATTTAATTCGCCTTAAAATTCATTGTCTGACAAAAGTTAATGTTTATCAAACCAAAAAACCAAAAAAAAGTCCCTAAAAGCAGTGTATCATGATATTTTGTATCATATCGTTATTTGAGATTATGATACATATTTATTACATCATGAAATGTACGTCTGTATTGTCACACTTAAAACAAACATTCAATATCTGATTTCAAAGTCATTTCAGCGATGTTCAATAACACCTACATTTTAAACAGAGAATTGTGGTCGGTGATATTTCTACCAATTATTTTGTGTACTGTTCAATAATAACTAATATGACAGCTCAAAGACTATTGAAATATTGAGAAGACAGAACTAACAAATACCAAGTCTGAAATTGTTACGTTAATACACTGTTACAATATCATGCAGCAGCTGTCAAGACAAAGAAATTGAATTGACAAGCGCGCAAAGCCTTGTCTGGGACTGTTAATATATGCACGTGCATCTATATGCAAATGCTGATTGACTGGAGCGTATCTCCGGAGGATACGAGAGCTCTTGGATGTGTAACTCTCAGCCAAGGTGATTGCAATTGCTGGCACGATGAAATAAAGTTATCATTTAAATAAGTGGTTAGCTGACATTATTAGAGATTGAAGTGAAAAATTTACATGGCAGATTGTGCGATTTAAATCTAATAATGGGTCCGAAAAAGGAAGAAATCTAAAATCTCAGGGCTTCAAATCGGATCAAATGTTTTAAGTTTCTATGGGACTTCCCACTGTGAAGTTTCAAGTTGATTACGATTTAAATCAATTCTAATTTGCTGCGACTTGAGAGATGCTGAAGTTTTTAATGTGTGTTGAAATTGAGCGTGTTAACTTTGTAAACTAAAGGAATGACATACATCAGTAAACATCAGCTGTGTTAAGTGAAAGAAGTTTGACAACAATGCTTTGAAGTGAATGCAAATAGCAGAAACTATACGCTTGATGAATGTAAAAACATTCATTTCACCTTTCTAGATTCTCAACCGTACATCACGTCAACAAAGAATCACTCTCAAAAAGAAGCGGTTTTTAAGATTGTTGAAAATTAATCAAATCTCCATATTATAAAAGATGATTTTAAAATACAGCAATGAAATAAAGTTTACACACTGAATTCAGATTACATTTAAACCACTGATATTAAATTATCTAGAAAAGAATGAAAATGCATCTAACTGATACAATTCCAGAAAATATTTTTCAAAAAGCACAACAAAACCAAAATCCTAAGGCAAATACAAAAACAAATCTGCTAAAATCAGTGTCTAAAGTTACAGGGTGATAAATGACAAAGTTGCCTAACCAATGCACGGCCAAACTAAAAACCTGAGAAAAATACAAAAACAGAAGTTTCTAAATTTAGAAGCTGAGGTGTATGGATGCAAACGACACCGGTAAAAAGCCTTGATTAAGAGTGTTAGGCAACCTCAGCAGACAGAGCTAAGGGTTACAGGCACCTCATTTAGTGACTGGCCAGTGTGTGTATCACATCATTTTGGCACAAGCTGCTTCAATTTCAAGTTAACAAGCCCACTATAAAACTTCATTACGACACCCAGCCAAAACTTATCTAATTACAGGCTTGCATGGCACTTTATCAACCTGCTGGTAATCCATGCCAAGGGCTCCAAGAAGCGTCTTCTCGCAACCAAGAGGAGATCCATTTACAAGCAGGCAAAGAATGACTATTTGGTAACACTTGTACATAGTTAAAATGTTGGAATTTCATGCCAAAGCAGCACATCTGTGGAACTGAGAGGGTTCATTTACAATCAGGCAAAGAATAACTATAATTGTAGTGGCGATGGTGGAATGGTTCATATACCAACAGATAAAGAATAGCTATTAGGTAACACTTGTGGTTTAAATGTTGCACTTACATGCAAAGGACTAAAAGCAACATTCCTATATATGCTAAAAGGTGGTTCACTTACAGAGTGAGAGAGTATGTTAGTAAGTGAGTTGGGGTTTAACATGTTTAACAATATTTCAGTTATTATAAGGCTAAATAAAAAAAATGAAATGTTTCTCGGGCTCCGGCGCGTCACTTTTATGTGTGCGTGTCAAAATTTTTTATTGCCATTAAAAAAAAAATTTATTTAATTTTCCGCGTCGTTATCGCTAAAAACCCCGATTATCCATTTGTCCACTATAATTTAGTGTCTGTAAGAACGAGTGTACTACTGGAGTAGTCTACTATTCATCAGACATTATGAAATTCTGAAGCTGTAAACTTGGTGCTGAGAGAAAAAATAAAATCTGTTCCTCCCTCGTCACTTTTTTTCCTTTAAAAAAAAAAAAAAAAGTCCTCCCTCCCTCGTCACTTTTGAAAAAAATGTGCCCGTGAAACATTTAATTTTTTTTATGCAGCCTAAACATGGATGAGATGAGAAAAGGGATCGAAAGGTTGAGGGTAAAGACAGAAAGAAATGCATAGGCAATGATAGATAGATTTGTTCTTCAACAAATGTGTTTTTCTATAGAGATAGAGATAGAGATAGAGAGAGAGAGAGAGAGAGAGAGAGAGAGAGAGAGAGAGAGAGAGAGAGAGAGAGAGAGAGAGAGAGAGAGAGGGAGAGAGAGAGAGAGAGAGAGAGAGAGAGAGAGAGAGAGAGAAATATGAAGTTAGAAGTAAAAACAATCCATTTTGATGGCTAGCGCTTTCAGCTCAACAAGCCTCTTCTGGCCATACATACAACGGATAATGTTGTATGTAACTATGGCATTATGATATCTCCTTATATATATATAAATATACATATTTTCCCATTGAGAGGTGGCAGTCAAGTAATCTTGCTGTTGTATTCGAAATTCAAAATATCCTTCAATGACATAAACACATAGACATTTCAATGATATCCCCTACAAAAAAAAATGGCTAGAAAATATATTGCGGAAGCATTGCCAGAACAGGAATTTTACCATTGCCGGAATGTATCCGCAAGTACTTCCAGACCATCTCGGAAACGTTTCGGAAGCATTGCCAGAAAGCCATAAAACCTTCAGGCCATCTTAGACTTTGTGGAGATGGTTCAGAACCATTGCCAGAAAGCCATAAAACCTTCTCAAACCCTCATTCATTTATTTGTGGACATGGTGCTGAACCATTGCCAGAAAGCCATAAAAACTTCTCAAGCCCTCATAAACTTTATTTGTGGAGATGTTGCGGAAACAATGCCAGAAAGCAATAAAACCTTCCTCATCAATTTATTTGTGGACATGGTGCTGAACCATTGCCAGAAAGCCATAAAACCTTTTTTAACCCTCATAATTTTATTTGTGGACATGGTGCGGAAGCATTGCCAGAAAGCCATAAAAACTTCTCAAGCCCTCATAAACTTTATTTGTGGAGATGGTGCGGGAACAATGCCAGAAAGCAATAAAACCTTCTCAAGCTCATCATAAATTTATTTGTGGACATGGTGCGGAAGCATTGCCAGAAAGCCATAAAACCTTCAGGCCATCTTAGACTTTGTGGAGATGGTTCAGAACCATTGCCAGAAAGCCATAAAACCTTCTCAAACCCTCATTCATTTATTTGTGGACATGGTGCTGAACCATTGCCAGAAAGCCATAAAAACTTCTCAAGCCCTCATAAACTTTATTTGTGGAGATGTTGCGGAAACAATGCCAGAAAGCAATAAAACCTTCCTCATCAATTTATTTGTGGACATGGTGCTGAACCATTGCCAGAAAGCCATAAAACCTTTTTTAACCCTCATAATTTTATTTGTGGACATGGTGCGGAAGCATTGCCAGAAAGCCATAAAAACTTCTCAAGCCCTCATAAACTTTATTTGTGGAGATGGTGCGGGAACAATGCCAGAAAGCAATAAAACCTTCTCAAGCTCATCATAAATTTATTTGTGGACATGGTGCGGAAGCATTGCCAGTAAGCCATAAAAACTTGTCAACCACTTGTAAACGATATATGTTGAGATGCTTTGGAAGCATTGCCAGAAAGCCATAAAAGCATACAAACAACCATTACAACAACACACAGCCACCTCACATCCATTTCCTTAAAAAATGTACAACCATAATGAAGTTACATCTACTCTCATGTATACTTTTTGTCTTTTAATTTTCAAACACTAAAAATACAACAAAACATGTGTCTGTATTAGAATATTTTTAATAAACATTCTAATATTAACAGCTCTCTAATACAAACTACTACATGAAATACACATCAAGTCATAACAATATTTTAAGTACAAACCAGTGTTCTAAAACCATCCAATCTGTTAATGCATAATGTTGATAAGATGAATCAGGCAGACAAATCGGGTGTAGTGGGTTTTTTTGTAGACATGGCAGGTTTGCAGATATAAACTTTTTTGGGTCCGTAAGCATTGTAGAATGTGCCAAAGAAGTATAATTTACAGGCATTAAATATATGACTGATGATTTATCCTTTTTATATTTAGTCTTAGCAAAATTATTCAGCATTGACAAGCACATTATCAGTGATACAATCACTTAAATAAATAAAGGTCAATGAGATATTATCTTGAAATAATATAGAATCATACATTTGATAATGCAAAATTATCTCTTTTAATCTGTATATGAACCCACCTTCAATCTGTTTATGAATTAACATTGTCTACAAATCCATCCACCGTCATTTTTTCACAACATGTTATCATATTGTATGAAAAATATTTTGTAATGTTCGATCTTTACTTCAAGACTAATTCACTGCACATGCTGCATAAGAATACATGGAGATGAAGAATTCTTCCTTGTTCCACCTCTCCTTTTCTTGTTCAAATCTTCTTTCTAAAACATCAAGTAAATCAGTTGTGAAAGCAAGTTTAGAGAAATAAAGGGGTCATATATTTATCATATACAATCATCTTAAGGAAAACCATAATTGAAATTATAAAAATATAAAGTAATTGTTTTATAATTATTCCAAGGGTTGGTTAAGAATTTATTAGTTACAGAAAATCCAAAATTTAGTGTTCACCAATAACTTTATGCTATATTAAATCATTATTCAAGTTCAATAGCAGGAATAAATATAAAGTGCTTTAACATTTTGTATTATAATCCCGTATTCCAAATATTTACATACATTTAAGTTCAGCAATACTAACATTTATGAGTGTAAGTTTTATAAAAATAAATTTCATATTCCAATAAGTATACACACAAATTATGTTATGCTAATTATATGTTCTGAAATGAACACATGTGATCAAACTTAAAACTGGGAACAACTTAATGGTTTTACAATTATTGATTGCAAATTTCAATTATCAATTTCAGGTTAAAATGGCAAATAGTATCAAGTTCTCCCACACCATTTATTGGACAATCAGCCTGTCTGGGTTTTCACAAAAAGAAATTACAATTAATCAAGACTATCTATTTGTAAATTGGAGTGCACCCTCTGATGTGATTCCTAATCTAACCAGTTTAGAAATATACTGCATGTTTATTGAAGAATTAGGTCAGCAAACTTACAGTGCCAGCTGTTTCCTGTTATATAATGACTTGTCCACTTTCCTCCTCTCCCAGCAGTCATGGTTCAGAGCACACCTATGTAAATAATGCCATCTTTGCTTAATATTGTCAAAGAAATGGAACTACATATAACTTTCATCAAATCAGTGTTAATAAAACACAACTTAACTTGTCAACAGTGGCAATCAGTAACTTTATTACATATTCTACTGAAGGGAATGGACTTGAAATTTTTTTTCATTTTGACTGTCTGAAGCCAACATTTCAATGATTTTTTTTATCAGCTCTTTCATGAAATAAGGAAGAGCAATAAGGTTAAGATATTTTACTGTGTATGTAGCATTAATGGTCTACTTACTTTGGTTTTTGCAACTGTAGATATGCCTTCTATTTCTGTTGGCAACTGTGATTTTAATAATCAAGAATCAGTTGTTTTTGCTAATGGCGGCCATTGCTCCTCGTTAGTGACAGGTCAGGCAGGAAGTTGGGTCTTGCAGTCAGTCAAAGGGGGTAAAGACAGCAGAGATTCTGATTGGATAATAATGTCCAGCCTCATCAGGTGTGAGGCAGAAGGTATTGAATAGTGTAAAGAACCTTAAACTGTGATCTTTTCCAAAAAGAAGAGTCAAGTCATTGAATGGCATTTAGAAGTGGTGTCTTAAAAAACAAACAAGCTATTTCTTGGCAACAGCTTCTTAAGAAAAGAGTAATGGATATAAATTTGAGTCAAGGACTTTGATCAAAATGTATATTCTTAGCTTGAAATAAATAAAATATATGGATGAATTTATAAGTTTACATTAAATTCAGAAAATGTATAATCATATAAGCTTTGATATTTTTTTAACAACATTGAACTTTTCAAGTTTATTTGCAACTTATCTGATTTGTGATAAGAATTAAAACAAGAATTTAATTTTAAAATTTTACTTTTCAGCTCAATATTGCCATGTTTCCTATATTTGCTATTAATTTCAATATAATTACATGACTTGAATGTGAAATTAACCAAGGATAATCTTTGATCACAACCTAATATAACAATTTAACCTTTTTGTACATGATGTTAGTTACTAAGCAACTAAACATCTAAATAGACTGTTTATCAAAAGTATCACCTCACTTACAAATGTACATAAACATAAGCCTTGAGAACATAAACTTTGATTAAGGTTTGATAAGATATCAATAAGACTCTTTGAATTACAACATGAATTAAACATTTTGAATTACATCTATTAAACAAATTACTATACAAACATTTTAACAACTTAATGATCCATGAAGTGATTAACCTGTTAAGGTAGCAATTAACAAAACTGTTTACAGCCATGGACAATGGGTGGATTTTCTCTCCTCTATTCATTGGTCCCCTTCTTAATTGAAAGCTCAACCCATCATAATCTATATAGCCAATCATGTTTTATTTGGACTATATGCAAGTTGCGAGTTACTGTGTTCATTTCCTCTTCTGTTATTTATTCATAAAATCCAAATCAAATATATGCATGGAATGACTATTCATATCTAACACTACAAATTAGACGAACTAATTAGCATGTTAAAATGCAAAATAAGATTAAAAAAATCATGTCCACCGTGTAAA
The DNA here is from genome assembly GCA_921293015.1 of Phorcus lineatus. Taxonomy (NCBI): domain Eukaryota; kingdom Metazoa; phylum Mollusca; class Gastropoda; order Trochida; family Trochidae; genus Phorcus; species Phorcus lineatus. The sequence continues at coordinate 17,177,546 of OV121086.1, read as the reverse complement.
TTATCTTCTGGCAATGTTGCGGAAGGGTCTCCACAAGAAGTACTAGGTAGCAAATACATTGCTGCAAATCCTTTTTAAATATTTTATTGCTTTACAGCCTGAAGATACCCTTTCCGCACCATTGCCAGAAACCCTTCCGCTAGCGGCAATGGTAAAATTTTGCTCAAAACTCTTGAAAAGATGGTGCGGAGATGATTCGGCAATGTTTCGGCAACATCTTTTTAGGAAATTTTTTTTATAGGGGATGTTAAGAAATTCATGAATATTTGTGAATTCAGTCATAAACGTATGAATGTCAAATAAATCCTAAGATTATGAGAGCTCAGATCAGTGTCAAGTTGATGTCATTTCCTCTATTCTATATCAAAAGACAAAAGCTATTTACAATGACCCAAAGGTGGAACAGAGAGCTTAGTCTTCTCTCCCGGACCAAAACGGCGAGAGAGGTCGACCAATATGCCAACCAGAGTATGAGACAGTCTTTTCATGTCCAGACATATCCTTATCCTCTTCTTGTAATCCCTCCCCCAACCAAAGCTGATGAGGTGATTGCAGGATCAACTCAGTCTTCAGGAGGAATGTCATTGTAGTAAGTATACTGAAGCAGGGAAAATGCCTACAACATTATTGAAACTTTCCACTGAAATCAAATCTTTTACTGGACAAAATTTCAATGTAACATTTCATCACGAGTATTCACTCATTGTTACGGTGAAGTTTAGAAGAAAAAGTTGGTAGTTGGAAAGTTGTGTTTGGTAGGTCTGCTTACTGGAAAGCAATTCTTAAAAACATGTGTTCAAAGATCAAAGATTTTTTTAAAGAGATGAAAACATAGCCTATATATGCAACCATTAACTCCTATCCTTAAATGCATGCAAAAGTATTCAACCAAAACCTTACTGAAAAAGTAATCATCAAAACAAAAGTTGAAAAACAAATTTTAACATGCTGTCCACTACACAATATGATAAGGAATTAACTGTTCAGGAGACCCTGTGAAAGTCTGCCCAGGAACCACCTCCTCTAATCCTGTCCTGAGGCAATATCCCTGTTTATCAAGATGGCCGCCAGCCCTCAAGGAGCTCCACACAAGCTGGAGAACCCAGGAGATCCCTGAAACTGGTGATCATCCCTGCTCAGAGATCATCTGTAATTGGATCAACACTCCCAAGAACAGAAAGGGAGCAAGGCGACGTGTGTGTAGCTTAGTTAATTCACACTTGATGCTCTCCTTAACTGAGAGATGCAACTCCACACCTCCCCAGACCACTTCAGAAGCTAAGGACGGGGACTATTAGGAAATGAGAGAAATGTAATGACACATTTAATAACATCACCATATACATTGTTTTCTGTATTCATCTCTGTATACGTATTGCGCATATTGAACTATATACCTGTTGTACCTGTAAAACTTTTGATAATTTAAAAAAAAATTACATTGTAACTACATATGCAAGATAACATATCATATCTTAGGTTTAAAAATATGTTTGTCAAATGTTGTCAGTATGTTTTTGTCTCTCTTACAAATCAAAACTCACTAAATGGCAAAACCTTTAAGGTTTTGGACTTACTGACAATTAATTATTTCTATCTTACTTCATTTGCATAATAAAACATCTTAACTAAAGCATGTGGCCAATGCAGTAAATGCATCAGAAAAGTTCCTAAATACCCAGTCAAACATTATCAAAATCAATGCTAAATGATACATCAATTTATTGTGATCCTGTGTGGCACATCAAGATGAAAAGGACCTCAATTGTAGTGTCAACAACATCAATGTCCAAAATTAAGTATCCAATTATTGTGTACGATCTCACCCCAAGGAGTAACACCTATCTAAAATTTCAACTCAATTGCCAAGCAGATTCTCAAAAATATCAAATACGTATTCAAAGAAGCACAACACTACAACAAAGTAGCCAAAAACAGCCGAATGCTACACAAAGTAGCACTGCAAGTTGCCATCAAAGGCAGGAGTCGATTCATGTGCAACAATCATCTAAATACTTTAATTACACGGCTAGGTTTGGTGCTAACCGCTTTTCGCGAGGCTTAACTTTACCGTTGCCTTCAAGGGAGAATAATAGTTGTCCTGACAGCCTGTGAAAATTGAATGTCTCTGTGCGAACTTTCCGAGTGTAGACATTGATGTAGGAAATTGGCTTGATTAGTCCTGTGCTATGGGACTACAAAAACAGTGTCCAAGTTCATTACATATTAACACTTTGAAGGTGACTTAAGTCACAAATACTCAGCTCGCAAGTCACACATCAAGGGGAGGAAAAACACCGGCCTTCGCTTGCTTCCATCTTGAAAAAGGAAATTAACATTTAACTTAGTCCCTGGCAGCTTGGAAGTAAACGTAAATAAACTTCTTGATTAAAGTGTTTTCTGCCTTTTGATTGAAAATGCATGTTTGAAGAAAATATTTTTGGTTGTTATATTTTATTAAATTTCAAGCTGAATTTGACTTTTAAACTGTAATGGATTCTGATCTGCCCTCTATTTATATCAACTTTGTAATCAAACAATTGCATTGGTCATAACAAGACACATAGTATGACACTAGTATTTCACTTTGAAAGGTGATGTGTGGAGCTTTGGGGTTTAACCGCTTTCAAGAGTATTTTACTTATATCACAGTTGCTAGTATTATTGCACCAATGTGGCATTCCTGTGAAATCTGCAAGCAACAGCTGGAACTAGAGAACCATAGGTGTACTGCGCTGAAATTCAGTGTAGTATTGCACTAAAATATACAGTTCTCTACTGCAGACAAAGTTGTCAATCCCCTGGTGGGATTTGGACCCCAGACTTTTTTAAAAGAGAATGCCATACATTTTTAAAAAATACTTTTTTGTAAACAAAAGATACTTGATACATCATGTGATTTAAATCATCTTTCTCCTACCATCCAAATAACTTACATTCTTCATATTGATTTCCAAATTTGCATAAAAACAATCCTTTTTTTTAAAGTCAACGATAAACTCTATTTAACCTTAAAAAGGTGTATTTATTAGTTCCCTTGATTGTTGATGAATCTGCATACTTTTAAAACAAAACTTAACTTTAAAAAAGTATTAATAATTGTTCTAAACTGTCACAATAAAGCAAACAGCTTCTTGGTTTGATGATACTGGATAAATCTCAGATTCTTGAAAATACAACAGATCATTTTCTCTTTTGAATTACTCCTTTACAATCATCAATTTTCAAATGTACCAATAGATGAAGCAATTTGTTATCAAGTAAGATATTCAATCAACAGCTGGTAAGAAACTCCCTTGGAGATGGGCTATCAGTACTGATGCCCCCTGGTGGCAAACTCAGTCATCAAGAAGAGACAACTCTTCCCTTTGGGACATATCTCACGGTTACTTCAATCAAAACGTCTCAAAACAGTATTTCTGGAGGGACAGATCGTCCCCAAAGTCTTAGATGAATGATAGTTTTACTGCTGCTACAACAAATCACTCTTCAAAATAAAGATCCTTCTTTGTCAAATATCAATGGAGGTCCGATGAGGTTACAAATTCGTCTATCCCATGATGCTTCATGACGAAAGAATGCCAAACAACTTTGCATATCCCATGATGCTTTGGGACTTAATATAGGGACAACTTCACTTTCCAAGGATGCACGAAGGAATGTGACACCACTTCTCATATCCCATGATCCTTCAGGACTTAAGATTGCGACACAACAGGTCATTAAACAACAATTGATACTAAAAAGAAGTCTTTTGGTGGGAGAAATGACATGATTATGTGGACACCCTATAATGTATAATTAATTCAGAGATTCTGTCAAAGGGCTATCGCGACATCTAAGGATTCTTCTCGGGATGAAGTAATTAGAATTATGCTGATTGATAACTGGTCCTCTCATTTTATTTCCAAATTTGGGTTCATGAGTCAACTGCTACTCGACATCATCAAGTTTATTAAGGCAGAGGAACGAGACTCTAATACCTTGTCTCCAAGCACTGTGGAGGAATGTCACATAAAACTTTGTTGCGCTCAAAATTATATTGAATTAGCATACCATTAAGGAAAATGTCTCTTTGAAAGATTGAAATAAACAATTCAATTTGTTAATTTTAGGGTCAAATTGAAACAAGTATTCAATTTATTTGCATGTTTTTGCACTAAACTTGATGCTAAATACTAAAGAAGGAACAAATTCCTTGATCTGTTGAAAGTAAAGAGCTGGCTCTTACGAATGACCAAATATCAAGACTACAAATGACATTAGGAAGGACAAAAATTGAGTCAGGAAGGTTGGTTCTTCTTTAACCCTTTAGAGAATGGTTTTGTCTTAAATGGCCCTGAATGACTTTTTTGCTTAACGAGTTCCAAAAACTTATCAACTCAGAAAATGTTTGATACACTTATAATATTCAGCAAAAAAGACATTATTTCTAATTCCCATTGTTCTTCATCTTTTGTATTAAGCCTCCATATCCAGTAAATATTAATATTTTTACATTGTCTTAATCAAATGAAATTAAACCTCTGACAGTTTTTTGGGATTTTTTTAAACTCAAATGTCTTCTGTGATGGGCAATCTGGAAGTTGCTGTTATGAAAGAAATGTTATGAATATACAACTTCTTTATTATTGAATGAAGCCGTTTTGACATATATGCTAAAATTATTTTCAAGCAAGTGAGAAATTACTCCTAACCCGAATAGATTTAGGCATTTGTGTATGAACTAGAGATATGGATGTTTCCTAAAATTTGTCTCAGATATTCATTAGAAATAATTATCATATTTTTCATCAATTGAAGCTTCCTTATTATCATTGAGCTAATCTGTTTATACCAGTTCGAGCAAACAGGGAATCTCTTGTCAGTGGAAGTTACCAATGCATTAAAAAATGCCCTATAATTAATTCCGAGGAAATTGGATAACAAATCTGTGCCATAACCTTCTGGGTCCTCAACCGACATGGAATAGCCCAGGGTGGAAGGGTAACCTAGACTGAATACATGCTCTTCTATAACACAATATTGTCAGGACTTATTACAAGCTAGGCCCTCAGTAAATATTTTTCTCAAAAATGAAATTTCAGTGTTATATTATCTATACATTATGATGTGTTTATGAAAAAGCACCACTCATTATGACAAAATATATGATAGCCTCTCACTGAGGCTTATAAGGTAGGTTTGTAGATAATAATTGCCCTAAAAAGTATTATGTCATATCCTAACTAATATGATAAAATCATGAAAACAATCATCAAAATGCCTATGGCACAAACCTTTCAAACATGGCCTATGCATCACCTAGAAAATATTGTCACATCAAAATTTCAGTCTAGTACAATGACCAAAAAAGCTGAGCAAGTCTTGAGTTCAATGAAGTAGGATTGGACACACAAGATTTATATAATCTAAAACAACAGTCTTGCACTATCATAATTATATTATCATATAAATTTATAGAACTTCACTGTACCAAATTTTCACCACAAAACTATCCACAACACAACATAACCACCATTTTGAATTTTTCTGTCAATGTCCATGAAAATCATAAGAAAGTCTTGAATTCCAAAGGAGGGATGGGAGGACAAATGACCCCAAGCATTTTTTGTTCCCCCCCCCCCCCCCTCCAAATTCCCCCTCCCCTCCCCCTTCCTCCCAAGATAACGGTTCTTCCTAATTTAGAGTGTCACAAGTAAAGGAAACCAGAGCTCCCCAGAGTTGAGGCCATAGCTCATAATTCCATAATATTTGGTTGTTAAAAACTATCATTGACAAAGAATTAGTCATCAGTGTCGAAGAACTGCCTGGTATTAACCTTTATGAGGCTCCCTGTGACAGATGACAATGTCAGAATTTGTATCAAAATATTCATTCTCTATAATTTGCTTTGTGTATTTGGCAAAATAATGAACTGTGTCTCAAATTTTTTATGACACCATGATTTAAATAAGATGTGTTTTTAAAGATTGATTACAAATTGGAGACTACTTTGATCATAAAATGTATTTACATTTCTATGAGATAATTGAATAATTTACAAAAGAAATGGATGAATAGATTAGTTATGAAACAAAGTGAAATAAGTCAATTCTTGATTATATGAAAAGCACAAAATAGATCTGATATTATCTATTTATTGATAACATTCAAAGTGGAACCAAAAAAGTCATTTTGACTTTGCCTCATTTAATAGAGTCTGAACCATGTATGGAAATGGAAACAATCTACAAAAGGGTAAGTGGATAGGCTTCCCTTTGGAATATGTAACAATGGCGGGGAAACTGACCAGACATACAATATGTTGCTATACCAAGGAGCCATACAATATATGACTGCCTTACTCGCTCCAGTGTATGCTGGTATGTATAAACCCCATTCTCCAAATTGTACCCATAACAGATTCAGGATTTTGAGAGGGAGAAATCTCGGAAGTCACCCCTTTTTACGATTGAATTTTTTTCAAATGCAAAGGGAGTATGGTAGGAAAGAGGGGTTGAATGCTGGCCCTCAAAAGATCCACACCCTGGTCTTCAGAGAAAGCTGGAGCTGTTACGATTGTGGGGGAAAGGTGAAAACAAACACAGATTTGTTTAAACACAATAAGGTTTTATCTTGAATTGTTTTACACTGATATGAAATAATTATCTAAAAAAAACCCACAATATATGATATTTTTCATGAACTATGGGACAGAAGCCTTGCCGATAAAGGCAAAAAAATCTTGATCTTGAAAGTAAAAATCATAACAGACAAAATTGTGAGTCTCATAAATGCCAAAGCAAATATGCTAGAAATTAAGCTTGAGCATCTAGCACATATAAGGTATCAGTGAGATGTCCAATATGTGGCTATGTACATGCCAGTATGGTGAAGAGTTTGCAGTAACATGTCCGTGCACCAAAACCTTCAGGATCATCGCCACATTAGATGGTAGGCGTTAAAGATCAACTGGATGTTTTGTCACGGCCTGTCTAAATGTGACAGTTAAACTAGAATCTCCTGACCTCTGTTCCACCCTCCATTGTGGCCATCAAACGCCAATTTGCAGGACACAAGTGGACAATGTAAACCCCTGTTGCTCATCAATTACCCTTCATTGTGCTCTTGTCACAGGATGATCAACAAGTAATCAGAGCTGGAATGACATTAAGATCCGAATCAAATTGAAATTTGGGTTTAATTTTCATCATAACTGTTGCCATCAATCGTGAAGGGATCCCTTGACAAGATAAAGTCCATCCGTCATGTCCTGACACCAGATACACCAGGCTTCTAGTGAGACAGAGAGAGTCCTATTGGTGTAACACACAGCACTGCATGCCTCACTATTTGCCTACCATGTATCTCTGCCACTCAGACAGTCTAATTGTTCCAATGGGGCGTAAAATACCATCTTGACCATGAAGAGGAAGTTGCGACCTTGATTGAGAGTCAGAGTTCAGGGGTTAATTTTCACATCAGTTCATCACCGTCTGTTCGTCTGACTGGAAAGTTGCAATATTGCGACCTTTGACATTTTTTTGCAGATTGGTCACTGCAACAATTAAGTAACTACTTCTCTGTTTGTTTGTGATTGATTCCTTTATTAGTGACTCCCTCCGACTAAAGTCCTTTCCTATCCATCTGCCAGTGGTGTCCCCTAACAGCCCCTCTGTGCAAGGTTCCACCATTCCTCATGGGTCCCCAGGGACAAGTGCCAGACAAAATCTGCTTCTCAGATGGAGTGGAAATCCTTAGTGCTTTAAAATGATAATTCTCCCCTAACAACTCCAGCAAACTTGTCAAAAGAGTTTGAACAACTTCTTTATACTGTTCAGCATTGATAAAGCTCCGAAGAATTTACTTTCAGTGTAAAGGCTGTTCTAACATTATGCAAAGGTGATTTTGCTCCAGACTGAAACTGTTTTATATTTGTTTAATTATGCATATTGATTTAACAAAGTAAATTAAAATTTGGTTTGTGTTCTTTACATGTCAGCTCCAATGTATGTAACTAGTTATGTAACGTAGATGTAGATAATGTACTCGATGACTACGGTTTTGAGTTTAGATAAAAATAATAACAATAATAACCCTGAAGTAGAAAAGAATGTTTTTAACATCAAACATGAAAGCTGACATGCAAGAAAATTCCAAATAAGATTAAATCAAGTTTTAAAAAATTAACTTATATTGATAGCTAAACTTTCTTTAGAAAATTTAAATATAGATATTGAAAGTTTTTATATGAAATGGAAATGTCATGTAATTGTTGAAGTCAAAGATTGTGTATTTATTTGAAAAAACTTTTTTTTAATGGAATATGTAATTAAAGTGTCACACTTGCAAATACTACAGACAGCAGTTAATTATTCTATATTTAATTGTAAAAATATTTTAATTTAACACCTCCTTTTATCCCTAAAGTTATGCATGAATGCAAGAAATTCAAGCATCACATTTCGTAATATGCAATTACCCAAAAGTAAACTATGCACAGGGGTATAGAAGCAAAATTCAACTCGAAAGGTTAATGGGATTTTTCAAAAACACCCCTTTATATTTTCACCAAGTAATTCATCAGGGGGCTTGACTCACTTTCAAAAAGGATATAAAATTTCTAAAGCATGACATAAATCAAACGAAAGTCTTCATTTGCAATCTCAAGAAAATAATGGATAAAAATTCAAATTATTTGTAGGTCTCAGCGGTCTTTAGAAATGCTAGCACTTTATAATGTGATGTTTTATGCAGTGTGTGATGAGTACACTCCTAAACCTATTCGCTTTATGGAAATCAACCGACAAAGAGCAAACTACCAAGGGAGCCAATGTCGCCATTCTCACACTAATTCTTCTCAATGTGACACCGAAGTTACTGATGTTCAGACATCTTGGAATATAATATCCAAAATGTTGACCACATTAAATTCTTCTTAAGGGGACACAGAATATACTGATGTTCAGACATCTTGGAATATAATATCCAAAATGTTGACCACATTAAATTCTTCTTAAGGGGACACAGAAGTTACTGATGTTCAGAAATCTTGGAACATATATACAAGATGACTGTCCCTGTTAAATTATTCTAATATGATATTCAATGTTGATGTCCCTGTTGCAATCTTGTCAATGTGACACCAAACCTGCAGATGTTCTGTCATCCTGGAATGAAATATCCAAGATGGATGTCTCTCTAAATTCTTCCAATGTGACACTAACGGCACCTTGTGGGACCATCTTCGGATATATAATATCCAATATGGATGTCCCCTGAAAATATCTTCAGACATGAATGTAAAACTTTTTGCAATATGAAACTCTTAGGGGACATCCTTTGATGAAAGAAGAAGCTTTTTTAATTCAAGCAACTACCATTTCTCCATTTTCTAGCCAGTGATACTTAAGACCTCTGATACTCGAGATCCCTGCTGCACAATCACGGTAAGCATTTCCCATCCTCCCTTCATATTCCGTCTCTTCCACAAGTAGTATTTATTGTTAACGAGGCTCATTCCCTCGGAAAACTCAACACTCAATATACTTGATAAAAATTATTTTAAGAGGATAGTCTACAGGAATCACAACTTAACAACAAAGATATAATTCTAAATTTGTCACTGATCAAAGATAGACTTTCCCTATATTCAGTTGCATGGCAAGTGAAGGGTTAAGCTGTTTCTTTTCAGTGGAAGTTCCTACAGGCCTTGGTAAAAAATCTTTTTGCATCAATTTGAGTCTTTGTTATCATACAGGGATCCTTCTTGCTAACACATTGTGCTCTTCTTCCAGTGAATAACATTTCTTCTCAGTGAGGATTCATTTGTATAATATTTACTTTATAACCTTGACACTTTGTAAAAGCTAATTCAACAACCCTATAAAAACAAATCCCTATTGAACATCTCACTGGCACCTTTTTTCCCTTACTCAAATTCCCTCTCATCCAGGTAAAAAAAATTCAGTGAAGATCGGCCCTTCTTTGAAATATATATTTCAATTCAACCTTACTTCTTTCATGCTAGTTCAACACTCTTGAAATAAGCAGGTATAATCCTAATGACAGATCTTTTTTCTTAAATCCAATATTGTCCATTTCATGTAGTTAAAATTCAAAAGATCCTTACTACTTTTAAGCTTAATTTACAAAATATCACATCATTTTTGAAAAATCACATCTGCATGTCCTTTCCCCTCACTTGAACCTCCAATTCCTCTGGAAACATTTCTCGCAGGCCAAAATCATTCTTCGCCCAAAGCTGTTTCTTATCGATGCTATCCATGAGGTCATCTTATGCGGATTTATCATGTCCTTCCTGCCCTTCCATACATTTACAAACAGATTAGGGTTTGGCAATATTCCTCACAACACACACAATGCATTTGTACTGGTTTGTCCATCATTCGAATTCCTGTCCGTGGGCCAGGGGGCAGCCGAGATGGGAGATATGCATTTTCCTCATTAGGGCAGAGTACAGCGAAGGGGAGGGAGATGGTATCCTCCATCTAGATGCCAATAGGCCATCCTGAGTCATCAACGCTTGAATATGATCATTTTTTTAAACATTAATTCTTTAACGAAAATGCTAATTACGATTAATTAAACTGACGCAAAAAAGATTTTGCCTCTATCTGCGAAATTTGGTTTAAAGACAATGCTACAAATCTGAAATTTTCAGAACAATTTGTTGTATCTGAGGAAATAATTACCATGAATGAAATACCAATGAGTATTTGGTCGTTTGTGAAATATTAATTTTAATACGATTCAGTCCGTTTTAAATTTAGTTAAAGAATATGACTGTATCATTTCTACAATTCTTTAGCGAGCTGAGGATTCTGCATTTAAAAATTGGGCCTTACAGGATGCGTAAAGCGTTACAGGATGAGAGCAAGTCCACGACACCGATCACCAAAAGTTTTCATGTCATTAATTATCTCAAGCCTAGTTTGATCACTAAAATCGTCCAACCAATTTCATGGGAAAAGCGACTGATAGCAACAACCCCTGTACCGAATCACATGCTTCTTTTACAAAGTCAAAGCGATTTAGTGACTTCTGTGGAAATTAGCATTGATACTTGTAATCTGATTATTGACTTTGACATGGGCCAATGAATACTCATTTATCAAGAAAAAACATTATCAATTATTTTTATGTGCCAAAAAAGTCATTTTGGGAATAAAATTGGTTCCTAAAATGATTATGCTGATTAATATGTTTTGTATTATCAAAATGATGAAATTAATCATGTTTTGTAAACTATGTACAAATATTTCATTCGGAAAAAGTACTTCAAGATAGTAATATTTATCAAACTATTGCATGTATACTTTGATCACATTTATTCTATAGGCATTAACAAACTACTTGATTTAATGTGACAATATCAGTACTAGATAAACATATATTCATGAAATTGGTCAAATCTTTTTGTAATTTTCCAAATACATACCAAACTGGTGCTTCTGTTCACCTTTTTTTGCTTTTATTGAAAATTTAACATATTCAGATTAGTTAAGAAAAATCATCAATATCATCATCATATGATACATCACTCCCAAAGATATGGCAGGCCTCTTGTTTTAAAGGTCAGATGAGGTCACGAGTAAAATTACCATTGTATTCATTAGTACTCTACCTTCATCATAGTTAACATAACCGCTGGAGGAAAGCCTACAAAACCTTTTTGGCTATGCATTCAATGGAAACCTGCAGGCATTGACTGATGATTCACCATATCTTAATGTAGCACTGCAGCTAGTGAGGTGATATAGGGTTCAACACCACTTCAAGAGTATTTCACTTACACCGCGGCTGCTAGTATTATTGCAGGGAGAAAGCCCACAACACAATTGTGGCTATGCATCGCTTTGAAACCTGCAAACAGCTAGCTGGAACTAGCGAACCATAGGCAGTACTGCGTTGAAATTCAGTGTAGCATTGCACCCAAACCTTACTGTGTGTAGAACAGTTCTCTACTGCAGACAAATTTGCCGAGCTCCTGGCAGTATTTCAAACCATGGACCTCTTGATCTGAAGCTGAATGCGCTTATTGCTGCACTATCAAGCCCCCCCCCCACTGCAGCTAGCCTTTATTAATTCATATAAAATGTTTTTACACTATACAAAGATTCAAAAAATGTGACTGCACCCTACTTCTGTTTGCTTCATCTTGTAATTCTTGTTAAGAAAAAAACATGTCTTCTGAACATGAAAGAAACCATTTTGCCATATAAATTCTCCTCAATGATGTATACATATAAATCACATCTACCCTATAGATATCATTACATCATTAACAACATATCGATCAATATTATCTTGTATTTTATCTGCAACACCCTGGAATTACTTGTCACGTTGTCATGGCCACAAGAATGATCTACAACAGAGTGGAAAACATTGAATCAGCTTATCAAGCGCCTCCCCTGGTAATATCTTTGAGAGAATGGCTGGTAATGAGATTTTGATGATGCAATGTAAGTAAGTGAGGGACTATGGAGGGGTTAGAGGCCCACGATAGAATGCAATGAAGTGATAAGAGACTAGACAGACAAGCCATGTAGATCAATAAAGCGCTGTAATAGCTGCTCGGCATCATAAGTGCTTTCTGCTCAATGGTTAATGTGTATATGTGTCATTTATATGTATCATATCATCTAAAAAGTATATTTCACTTTTAAAGAGATGTTTGAGGCAGATTAAAGGATGCGGAGCTGCTATGTATCCTAAGTTCTTTCTGCTTAATGATAATGTATAATATTATGTGTCACTTATCTGTATCATATCATCCAAAAAATAATATTTACTCTTTTAGGAGGTGTTTTATGCTGAGTAAAGGATGTGTAGCTGCTCTGTATTGTAAGTGCTTTCTCCTTGATGGTAACATATAAGTGACAAATGGTCAGTGCTGGCAGGTGTCACCTGATTCCGACGGCTGGGTTTGGTTCCTGTAAAAGCTTCAACCAGCAATAATACAGTGTACTTTTGCAGATAGTTTGAGAATGAATAACGTAACAGTTTCAAGAGAATTTAATTTTTATCACAGTGGCCATAATGCAAAAATAGCAACAACACAGTAAGGTTATGCAATGTATTGAAACCTGAAAGCAAAGGCCAAAACTAGTGAATATTGGTGAAACTGCTGTGACATCTAAAGTGCCATAGTACACATACATCCCTGCATGTAAAAGAGTTCTCTACAGTTATCAAACTTGATCATGGCATAACCTAAAGGTGAGGTGAGATGAATTTGGTTTTAATGCCGCTTTCAAGAGTATTTCACTTATATCACACCTGCTAGTATTAAGGCAGGGAGAAAGCCCGCAACACCATTGTGGCTATGCATTGCAGTGAAACCTGCGAGCATCGGCTGGAACTAGCGGTATGTTTTGAACCCTGTATACTCAATGACCTAAAGTTGAACACCCTAACTACAGCACTATCCTCTCTACTGTGCAATCAAAGTGCTTTCTGATGATGGTCAATGGTTGTAGAATGACATTTATATCTGTTTTATCTATAAAATATATACTTTTACTATCCATCCTTTCAAGAAAGCCATGCTTAGAAGATACAGTGAAGCAATAAAACTGTAGTCCATAAAGTCTCGATCAATATACATCTGTAAAGATTTCTGTGCATTATGAGTGCTTTATGATGATCGTAGAAGGGTGTCATTTATAGGCAAAAAATCTTAAAATACTTATTCATTTACTAAAAATACTGTTTTTCAAAGAATCTAATAAAACATCAGATATGTTGTATCCATACAGAGAATGTTAAGTCAGTGTATAGAGATGTTTTAAAAAATGTACATGAATAACGGTAAAAAAACCCCAAATTTATCTCTATTTCCATCACTTGGCTGTCATGAGTTACAGCCATTTATGACAATTTCCTTGACCTCATATATGTGATATCAACTGTGGGGGCAAGTTTAGGCTGGAATAACATTCGACATATCTCCATAGACACTTGAGTATGTTATGGTGACACAATCTCAATACCTTATGGACAGGCAAATCAATGAACTCTCTATCATGTATAGCCTCCTAGCCTTACCTCCATTGGTAAGGTGAGGTGATATGGGGCTTATGACACTTTCAAGAGTATTTCACTTATATCGTGGACGCTAGTATTATTACAAGGAGAAAGCCTGCAACACCATTGTGGCTATGCATTGCGATGAAACCGGCGAGCACCAGCTGGATCTAGAGGACGATGGGTGGTACTGTGCTGAAATTCAGTGTAGCATTGCACCCAAACCTGACTGAGTGTAGAAAGGTTCTCTACTGCAGACAAAGTTGCAGAGCCCCTGGCGGGATTTGAACCATGGACCTCTTGATCCGAGAAGCCAAACGGCTATCCCGTCGTCCGACTCTATTGGACAAACAAGATAATCATCACAGACTGACAAAACTTAACTTTTCCACTGCGCAGCAAAACCAAACAAATATACATTAATCATGAAAACAGCAATCTAAGTAGAGTACCTGACACAGACACAGTAAAAAGTTTTTTAAAAAGTGAACCATGGCAACGTCACTGAACTAAGCGCCTAATGAAGCAACAGCCTTTCTCTGTCACATGTTTAAATTTTCAAGCGTTGATAGGCAGCACAGAAAGAGTTACTTTTCCTTCCTCATCTTCATCATTTGTATCATCTTCATTGGAATCAAACATCAGCACACAAGTGTGTACACTTACTTAGTTCACAAGTCATTGATGTTACTGCATGACAAGGTTGATTAAAGCATTTAAACCACAGAGTGTTTCTGGACACTCTGAGCTTTCACACCTAACCATTCCATTAGAGAGTCATTTTCTCATATGGGTACATTGGCTTTCTGCAGCATGTCTTGACAAAACTATTAGACTAAAATTTAGTCTATGAAATATTTTAATAATTGACTGTTCCTTCATCTACATATTCTTTTCTTTGGGCTCCTAATTTCGTGTATTCAGTCAATCTAGACTTGCTTAATGTGGACCTAGACTGTATTAGAGGCTTTTATTTAAATACACAGTCATGAAGCAGGACTACAAAACTATGTTCGGAAGAAATTGAGGAAAGTTCCATACTGCATGAAATCTGGTACCTTATAGAGATTGCGTAGGAATATATCAGCCCTGTGCTACTGGTTTAGACCCCCCACCTGGAGTGTGTGGGACAAGTGCCCTTCTAGTGAGGAGCAAATTGAGCGATCAACGAGTCGCGGAGACTAGTCTACTGTGTAATTCCTCAATGATGGCCCTATCCTGCTTAAGAAAAGCCATTTATTTATACTCTAATAAGCTATTTGTCTGCTTCACTGCCATTGGTCAGGTTCCATTACAGATTTTATTTAAAGTCCATGAAATTGGAAAGTCATTAAAAGACTCATTGCATGTTGGTTGGCTGATGTTAGATTTGATTTTCAAAAAATCTTCTTAAAATTATTCTGACTGTTTTTTGATAATGAATAATTTTCAATCTGTAAATTATTTTCTATAAATCCTTTTTATTAAGAAAATTCCTGTAAATTCACCAATCAGAACGGTTTGACGATGGGAAAAATTCAGGAACTATAACTAATTCATACAATTTGAACTGAAAATCTACTTTGATTATAAAGTAAATTTCAGTCCCTATATAATTTTAATATTGGATTTTGCCAACATCACTATACAATTAATCAGAACACAAAAAGCCTTCAATAAATTACATGTAGTTAACTGACATCCAATCCCTGATATGATTTAGGAGCAAAGTGCTTCAATTGCTCGAATTTAAATTTGCTAAAAGATAAGTCGAAAGCAAAAACAAAAACCATGTTAAAAGGTTGAAAACTAAAATACAACGCAATAAATCAATCGAGAAAATGATGATATGGTCAGCATAAATGGAGCCTGATTTAGAAGCATTACCAATATCAGACATATCTTGCCAGAGTTAAACATGTTTAAATCCAAAAGACCAAAGCATCATTAGCAGAACACGGTTTTGTACTTGGGTGCATGAGCAACAGCTTAAAAACTTGTTCCCAAAGTCCACTTATGCAGTGAAAAAATTGGAATTATTCAATAGCTTTCTCTACTGGTATTTAACTAAGCAGTTAGAATCCCAGTAGATTAAATTCACAGTTAATCATGGCCAGTGGATGACGGGGAAAACTCCACACTTAATTCACACATGGTCTATCTGATGATGGCAGATATAACAGTGTGTTGAAAGGAAAGGTGAAAATTGTGTTATTCACAAATGAAATCTGAAATTGTTTATAAAAATAATTTTTGGCCAAGATATTCCATAAAACTTATACGTGACTTAAAAAAAAAAACATAGATTTTTTTTAATACATTCCATAAATTCTTCTGAAGTGTTCAAAAAGATAAAAGAATCATTATTATCGATAGCAAATTTAGTTGCTGAAAATAAGAGTGCCATTTTAACAGCAATGAGAACTAGTGTACAAAGGAAATTTTCCGGAATTTGACAATTACGAAACAAGTACAGGTAATCTGGTAATATTCATGCAGGTAAAGGGTGACATGATCAAGATAAAATTTCTTTTAAGAAGTTATATTGGTAGCAAATTATCCATAACCTTTAATGTTCTTTTATATTTAAGTAAGTGGGAAACATTAAACATATTAAAACATTTTTTAATCCAGACAAAGAGATAAGAATGGTAATCGATAAGTGTCAAGAAACACCACCTTCAACACAAAAGTAGGATTCACTTTGATTTCCTGCCCCATGAATCACTCTCCCTGACATAAAAGCACAGGTGTTCACATATAGCTTACAGAGTTAAAATGTTATCAACGTTAAACAGATATTCAAGGTTTTGAATTTGGCTTCAGACGTAACAGTTTACAGTTAGAAAGCCTGAACTTCTTAATGGTTGTACAGCATGTCAGCTATAAAGCAATGGTTTATGAATTGTTTAAACAATTAAAAAAGAACAATAGAGAATATTTTCAGAAATGAGATTTACTTTGAAAGGTGCTATTTTTTTCCACTGGAATAGTTTACCCTCAGATTTATGGTACAAGAGCTAAGGCCAAAAAAAAATGGAATAATTTACATCAACCCAAAAAGAAACGTTGTGTAGATTATCAAAGGGTAAATGAAACATTTGTTGAAATTAGTGCTGACAAGTTATAGATTGTAGATTTTACTGGCATCCACTGCTTACACAGAACTTGAAATAAAGATTCAAGATTGAGCAGTGTTCTGTTCACTCCATCACGTTTCTTTAGCTCTATTTTCAGACACCAGTTATCTCCCCATTGCAATTCAAGCTATTCAACTTGCACCAAAACAAGGGTACTATTCTTAAAGGGGTGCAGAGTGTGTTGTTGGGGTCAAATATGTCATAAAAAGTGTTATTTCATCAACAAGAAGTGGCTGTTTCTGAAAAGTAACATCTCAATGCTTATCAGTTAGCATAGTGACATTAAAAGGGAAAAACCAACGATTTCTGATCGAAAGTCGGACGATGGCCAATGACTCGGATGTAATTTTTGAAACTTATTTAAAGTAAAGCCAAGAGATAAGGATGCAACTTTAGATAGGCAGATGGAACTAAACTCAGGTCATGTATTTTGGTACTTTTTAAGCCACATACATAATTCATGGCTCATAATCAGTGTCACTTCAAGGTATGTCAAATGTGTACCGCTTAGGTTCAAAGTTTATAAAATTCAGCTTACACAACTTTTGCAGGAATTCATTATATGATTTCTTTGAAAAATAATACGCATCATCTTGTGAAGTTTTCAATGATGGAGATCTTGTAAGCAAGCTGCCTTCTAAAAGCTGAGGAGAATACAGAATCTCCGACAAAAATAATTTTTCTTTTAGAGAAGATACAAAAATATTATGAATTGAAGATCTGAATTTAAAGTAAAAAGCTGTTCATATAGCTTGATATATACCAGATACATCATTCACCTGTTATCAGTGCTTGTAGTATGTTAGCTAGCGTGTCTATGAAAGCTCTCTGAAAGTTGACAAAGCCCAGTACCTATTGTCATGTGGCATTGATTTAGCTAAGTCACCATTGTTAGGACTTATCTTTGACAAAACAAATCATTTTTGCACCTATTCATTATTTTAGTTTACAAAAGAATCATATCTTATCTTGAAGTCAGATAAGAATAACCCTTGTATGTAACCCAGCTTGTCATTGCTGTAGGAATTCAGGATTTTATGATAAAACTAATGGTTTAATTGTTCTTGTCTAATTAGTGTGAAGGGACATGGTATCCCACACCATGTATGTAACACATTCATCAGCGCTTGCTGACAGCTGATTGGTTGAGAGCACATCTGGAGACAGTTTATTGGAGAAGAGCATAAATGGATCGAGATAGCTAATTGGTGGAGACAACATCTGGATACAGGTGAAAGAAAATGAAGACATCTGATTGGTTGAGAACACATCCAGAGACAGGTGATTGGGTGAGAGCACAACTGAAGACAAGCACCTGCTGATTAAGCTAAACTCCCTGTACACATAATTCAGTGAGTTAACATACAACAAAAGAAATCTGAAGATATGGCACCTCTCAATGATATGATCTCTGGACCACCTGAACAGTGTTTAAATCATGGTTAACAATCTTCTCTGCAGGATGGGTATACATGATGTTCCTTATATCTCCTGTAGTGGCAGCAAGAGCTGAAATTTAATTTTTTGGTGTGGTGGTTGAAACTCAATTTTCTCCACAGGATGGCTAATATTTCTTGAAGTTGGAGAGAATTAAAGCATTATAACTATTTAAGTAGTGCAATTTAGGCATTGAGTGAGACCTATTATCTTACAATTCAAATGAAGCAGTCAAATTTACAAAACATTTTTTAAAACAAGTAAAGAAGTGAGCACAGCTCACATACCCCCGCTTCAAACTATAGTCTGGCTTTCTTTGTTGGTCTAACCCTCAAAAAGCTAACTTAGGGATCATGGTTGATAAGTGTATTAAGTTTGTTGAAGCTAGCATGTATAGTTTAGGAGATATGCTCAGGAAAAAGCACTTTGTCAGATAGTCATTTTTTAGTAATGTTTCCATGTAAACCGCAAAAATAAAAATAATTGTTTGGTCTTACCCTCAAAAGGCGCACCAATGGATCATGGTTGATAAGTGTATGAAGTTTGGTGAAGATAGCATGTACGGTTTAGAAGATATACTCCGGACAAAGGAATCGATCATAGATTCACTGTTTTAGTCATGTTTCAATGGAAACCGAAAAAAATAAAATCTTTTGTTGATCCAACCCTCAAAAGGCACATCTAGGGATCATGGTTGATAAGTGTATGAAGTTTGGTGAAGAAAGCATGTATAGTTTAGGAGATATGCTCCGGACAAAGGACTTGGTCATAGAGTCGCTGTTTTAGTCATGTTTCCATGGAAACCTCAAAAAATAAAAATCATTTGTTGGTCTACCCCTCAAAAGGCACATCTAGGGATCATGGTTCATAAGTGTATGAAGTTTGATGAAGATAGCATGTATAGTTTAGGAGAAATGCTCCGGACAAAGGACTTGGTCATAGAGTCACTGTTTTAGTCATGTTTCCATGAAAACCGCAAAAAATAAAAATCCTTTGTTGGTCTAACCTCCGTCTATGCTCCGGACAAAGATTTGTGACGGATGGACGGACGGACGGACAGACGGACAGAATGGACTCTATATACCCCCACCTTACGCTGTAAGGCGGGGGTATAATAAATCTTCATGAACAAAATTACCAACAATAAGTATTTTCAAACTTCAACATTAAACACAAATATCATCAAAAACAGTCCTTTAACAATAGCCAGTCTTTGTTCATGAATGAAAACATATTTGAAATTTTCATATAGACACTTTCTCTGTGAATCATAAGCATTTTGAATGCTTATCACTAAAACAGTCGATACATTTATCATCGATTTTAACAACGTACAGCAAATCTCACAGACTAAAAACTTCCAACCAATGTATGTGAAATTGACGTTTTAAACATGGACAACAAGCATGTCTTGGGTGAAAATATGTTTTTCAAAAGAGCAATGTTAACAGCCTTATTCAACAAACATTTTCTGTGAATGTGAACTTAACCATGTATTTTATTATTTTTGGTTCTGAAGGTGCTGAAGGAACTGACATCTCGTTTTCACGAGGACTATTTAACAGATTATTAAAAGGAACACTTCTTTCAAGATCAGAGCACAAAGAACAGGGGACTCATAAAACCTTTCCAAAACCCTTTTGAGGTTTGAGTTAATGTGCCATTGTTCAAACTCTCTCTTTCTTCATCAAGCTGTAAAACTGAGCTCTTAAAATATAAAATCATCACAAATTGCCATCTAAATGCATAAATGTTTTCGAAAGACATTTCCCTCAAACCTGACTGTCTGTGGGGACTGAAGCTTTTACCCACTTCATTTATTGGGAAGAGGAAAGAACACTTGGATTTTCCTTCACAGAGGCCACCATTTTTTCCAGCAACGGCAAGTTCATGACAACAATGGTAGGCAGAATCCTGGGAACAATTATCTCTCCCTGTGCAATCATAAGATATGGAGGATGAAAAGATGATGAATTGTGTGGATGACTATTGGGAGATGAACTTGTTTGTGCATTCTGAACTTCCTCCTGGCTAGACTTAAAGGTAATAAGCATCTCCGCACATGCAAGACGAGGTCTGATGGTTCCCAATACTGTTGAGAACTCTGCTATCAGACCATCCTGGCTGGCACACTCAGAATTATTAGTGGGTCCAATTGTTGGCAATGAATAAGTAATATTCAGATATCACAAAATCTCGAGTGTTTATATTAATGAAGGTTCATGCATGTGTTATCATATTATATACATGCATTACACAAACGTCCCTTATTTCTCTGTTTTGATGGCTATCAAAAAATAGAGCCATGGGCTCTGTAGCTCATCAGACTTTTGATAGAAATAGGTGTTGTGGTTTAGACCATGGGGTCATGGGCAGTGTAGGAAAGATAGCCTGTCCCAACGTCCGAGTTATTCAAAATCAAATAAAAAAGGCCCATTGCCCATTTGGGGTCAAGGGGTCACCGAACCTACAATTCAGAATCCCCATTGTCCAAGGAGTCTACACACAACTATTAAGCTATCAAGACCTTTTGGAACTGGAGAAGAAGATGAAAGTAGGATTTTAAGGTTTTGACCCCTGTGACCCCATCTGGGGTCAAGTGGTCACCAAACCTACAATTTAGAATCCCCAGTGTCCAAGGAGTCTTCACACAATTTTTCAGCTCTCTAGACCTTTTGGAACTAGGGAAAAAGATGAAATTAGGTTTTTAGGTTTTGACCCCTGTGACCCCATTTGGCGTCATGGGGTCACCAAACCTACAATTTAGAATCCCCGTTGGCCAAGGAGTCTACACACACCTTTTCAGCTCTCTAGACCTTTTGGAACTAGGGAAAAAGACTAAATTAGGTTTTTTAGGTTTTGACCCATGTGACCCGACGCTGGACGGACGCCGGACGCCTTGCCATGCCATAAGCCCATCGGGTCTTTCACACCTGATGAGCTAAAAATTACATCATGATTTATGTGATGATTATGAATTTCTGATCAATTATGTGATTGCTCCAGGGATTAAACAGTGATCTGACCACGCTTCACCTAATGCACATAAATACACAGCTCTTGTTGCCAAGCTTTAATACTTGACCTTTAACATGTCATGCATTTTTCACCCTTACATCTATACTGCCAAAACATGCCTTTTTGAACCACTCATTGACTTAATAACTGTCCTTAATTCACAAAAGACCCAGAGACATGAAATACCACACACATAAAACTAATGACATTTTATGCACATGGAGCCAAGGTAATAAGTTATATGTAATAAAAGAGTAATAAGACTAATCAGTAAGTATATTTTTAAAAACTGGTCATACATCATTTAAGTTTATCTGAAATCTACAAAGGACTATGTCCAAAGAAATTGTGATCTAACAACCTCTATCTTAATCTCATTATTCGGCAATGATATCCTACAATAAAATCCTTTTATCATTATTCAGCTATGATTTTACTGCACTCAAGTGTGACGAAATAATTTGTTATATTTGTATGGTTGTACAAATGAATGCCAACTTGCTGTTCCCAAAGTAGTCATACAGCAAAACACAGTTTGAAAATCATCACTCTTTTATGAGCACTATTTATCTTTTATATCTGCATCAAAGCAACGTTAACGTACCACAGTTCTTCCCAACTCCCACACAAGTGGCCCATCTTTGTACACCATCACATAAACATACACTTAATGTGCAGCCGGTAACAAGCAAGTCTCATAACTCAAACCATCAAAGAATCACATGGAATCATGCAATGAGATGTTATCTGCACTTGACTTTTTTAAGCTTAATTTATAAATGCATGGCTTATCTGTATCAATATATTCACAACTACGAAGTCAAATTGGGTTGGTGATTTTGAATTTCTGTGCCCCTTTAAATCTAATGCAAATCATGGAGGTGAGTTATGTTAAAAAACATAATTGTTGCTATTTACACTGACAAGAGAACTATTAACATTTGATCAACTTGAAATATGAGATATACAAACCTCACCTAGATGTAGAAGATGTTAATGAAGGATTATCAATTATCAAAGCAGGAGCCAATCTGTTGAAGTTGAAGGTTTGTAAAGATCTTATTCTGAGGCTCAAGGATATTCCATTTTGAAACTTAACTTAATTCTCTCCCTTGTTTTCCTTTATCGCCTCTTTCATGAGTTTTTCCTACAACAACTTGTTTATTGCAAATAAAAAACTATTAGTACATGCAAAGCAGTTTATTGTTAATTACATTGCAATCACTTCAAATCCAGGTACCCAATTGTACTGCTGGATGAACAAAGGCACATTTCGAATAAAGTCTCTTGCCCAAGGTTGCCCAATGCATAGGACCACATGCCATCAAAATGTTTACATGAAGGTCAGCAAGTGGAATTTCCATTGTCAGAGAAGGAACCAGCATCATTATTCTGCTCTAACCAGTAACAGTTTATAATCCTGGTGGAATGCTTCCTGGTAAAAAGAAGATTTCATTTGGCAACTTGGACACATCTGACATTATGCTATAGAACGCAAGAATGTAAGGAACTGTGCATGAGTAAGACTAGGAACTTTTGAAAGCTTTTAATTCCTTTTCCATGCTCAATTGAAAAATATTCCTTGGCTAAGGTATAAATTTTTTTTACTACGCATCAATCACATATTTAAGGAGTATTGCATTAACATGAACAAGTTTCTGGATAATACCTTACTATGGCAATTTGATGCAAGTGACAATTTGGAGCAGATTCCACTCGTCACTTGTTTGTTTTAAAGTTAGCATATGCATCACAATGTCAAATTTTGCATCTACTTTGTAAAGGTAGAAATTTACTTCTTTTTCCAAAACATTTCAATAGAGCAACACTAAAGCATAAGATTTAATTCTTCAAATTAGTTTACAGCCCTCATTATCTTAAAAAGAAAAATTGAAGAGAGGTAATCAGTCTAAAACTATCTTTGTCAACTGCTAGAACCTTCCACCATTTAGAAGCAAAGTTTTTTAACTGTAGTTAATACATACAATCATTACCTTTCTGTAAAAGTTTTTGCCATCCATAAATCATTTCAAATAAAGGACTTTGATTTAATTGAAAGTATTTTTTTTTATACAGGCTCAACATGATTTAGATCTTTTCTAACATTTGCTAGTCTACGTCTTTTTTTTTGCGGACAAAATGTTTTTTGAGTTAACTTCTGAACCATCTTCTCACAACAATAAGGTATGTACACCATCATAAAGTGTAAGCAGCAGTATTGTTGGTTGGGAGATCTATTGCTTCTCTTAGAAAATCCATTTTTTTGCTAATTTGTACAATAAAAATCGTGTTCTGGCGTCAACTTGTAATTTCAAACCAACAACAATATGTCTGAACATGATCTTTAAGGAGCAAGAAAGTGAGAAAAAATGGTATTGTTAGAATTCTGGAATGTTTTAGAAATACAATTGTTTGTTTACAACACAAGATGTGAATCATTTTCAAGGGAAAAAATATTTTTTTCCGGGAAAATAATTTCTCTAACATTTATAGTCATGCAGATACAGCAGTTATAACTAGAGTACAATGAATTTATGGCATTTGTAGCAAACTCATATTTTTCATTGTAAAGATGCCTTAGGAACAAACAACTTGAAACCAATAGCGAGAATTTTCTTTTCCCAACAATGCAAGTTTTAAATGTCAGATTTCTTTTAGATGGGAAACTACAGATGACTTTTCCAAAACTGTAAATTACAGCTAAAGAAGACAGCACTATTTTTCTTTCCATTAACTTTTTCAAACTTTTCCATTTGTTATTTTAAGTATAAGAAAAGTGCGTCTCTGTTAACTTAACTTTGAAAACAAAATAATTACACATAAAACACTAAGAGATAAATTCATATTCCCATTGGGTTATACATGTGTGTGTGTGTATATATATATATACATACATATGTATGTATGTATGTATGTATGTATGTATGTATGTATGTATGTATGCATGCATGTATGCATGCATGCATGCATGTATGTATGTATAGATAGATAGTGAGATCAAGATAGAGAGATCAAAAGAGGGATATATATATATATATATATATATTCTACCAGAGGGATAAATATATAAATTCTACCAGCATATATATATATATATATATATATATATATATATATATATATATATATATATATATGCTGGTATATATATGCTGGTAGAATTAAAGGATAATACCCTTACCCTAATAATTACCCTAATACCCTTACTCATCATATAATATTCATCTTATGAAAAATGAATGAAAATGACAATTTTTTTTACATCATAGCTAATACCCTTATTCATCATATAATATTCATCTTATGAAAAATGAATGAAAATGCCCTTTGCAGTCCAACTACATATACATTCTGTCATTTTATTCATCATATAATATTCATCTTATGAAAAATGAATGAAAATGACAATTTTTTTATTCATCATATATATTTATATCATCATATATATTATATTTTTATTCATCATATAATATTCATCTTATGAAAAATGAATGAAAATGACAATTTTTTTTACGTATGTAACTTTCAGCATTACTAAATACCAAACTTTTAAAGTTACCAACTACATATACATTCTGTCATTTTATTCATCATATAATATTCATCTTATGAAAAATGAATGAAAATGACAATTTTTTTTACATCATAGCTAATACCCTTACTCCACTGTTGTTCAAGATCATCAGCAATCAAACAACACTGATCGTCTTTGACCTAAATAGCATCTGAATTGATTTCCAAGTTTACCATTTCATAGAAGTTACAAAGTAATTATTCATTCTGTCATTTTATTTCAACATTTTTCTAACAGAACTGAAATGAGGTTCAAGCGTACCATTTCACCCTTATGTAAATTTCAGCATTACTAAATACCAAACTTTTAAAGTTACCAACTACATATACATTCTGTCATTTTATTCATCATATAATATTCATCTTATAAAAAATGAATGAAAATGTAATAGCCTGACAAATCCTTAACAAAAATTCAAAACTAATAGTTCAAATTATTTCAAAATACAACAAGATAATGGCTTGTTACTATCAAAATTTGAACAATCTTCCACCCCTCGACTAGTCAGGGCAGAGACGACTACGTAAATTATTAAGCATTACCTGGTGTTTGTGAGTGAATGTGTGTACACAGAGAGGTGTTTACTGCATATTAGCATGCAAACAGCCCAGCATACTCTGTCTGCATCCTGGGGGGAAAAACGACATGGACTTGCTTCTTGAAACATGCCTTCATATTTGAAGGAATTCTCTTGGCAAATTTGCTGATAAAACATTCAACAGACTTTTTGATATAACTTTTTTTTTTTTTCTCAAATTGTGTTAAGAATTTGATTTTTTCATGTGGAGGGGGATTTATTTTGAGGACTTAATTGGAAAATGTAGTATCTTCAGTAAGGACTTTTCCTACATTGCATATTTTCATAAAACTTCATATTTTTTCAACTTGGTTAGTACATGTGATAATATTAAGGTGAAATTTGATTTTTGAGGCATTGTGTTGCTTACAATATTTCTTGTGCTTGAAAATTTTTTCTTCAATTCAAATTTTTCCAATTCAGTTTTCTGTTTCTAGTCACTTTAAAGAATTAAAGTCTTTTAAATTATATGGATTAGAGGTCTAAATCTTCGAAACTTTTTAAAAAAAGCATTTGAATTTGATGTTTTGAAGGATGAAAATTAAAACTAGATGAAACAAAACTAATTTAAGAACACCCGACATATATCCTTCTTTTTATCAAAAAGTTACTTACATACATTAACATTTTTAGACTTGAAAACATCTGAAAAGAAATCACATACTAAAAAAACATAAAATAGATATTAGAATTTTAACATTTAAACATCAAAAAGATTTCATTCAGTATTTTCAACAAAGAAATATCATGGACACTTTTGATGTTATAAAAATCAATCTCTGAATCCTTTTTCGTTACAGATTTTTTTCTAAGAATACATGAATCCACAACACTAATAGACAAAGTTATGCTGATTTCAATCCATATATCTTTCAACTATAACATATTGATTCTTTGCAATGAAATATCTAATATAAGAACTTTACACAAATTGCCCCATCTACTTTGAATTAATGAATAAATCTGAAAGGTAATGATTTGCTGTCAGGACGGTAGCATATCGACGGGGAAAGTGGAGTCGTCTTGTTGCACTAATCCACATACCTACTAGACTAGCTGTCTCCCTGCAGCGGTGATCCTTTGTAGAGACAGACAAATAAATGATTCCTCTTATCATCATAGCACTTTGAATTAATACTCACAAATGTACATCCGATATCGAAATGACCACAAAGATGAAAGCTGCACCAACCACTCATTCCCTACCGTAATTACGCTTAAGGAAATTGAAACGGCAGTTGCAGTTGAGACATTTCTACTCTGAACAAGCCATCGATGAGGCATTTATTAGTCTGCTTAACGAGATATTTGTGCACCTTAGGTCCCCATACCAATATCTCGTGTGATAGTCAAATTTTCAGCTGCCTCCATGATTCTAGATGCTGGTGTACTACATGCTCTAACAGCTAGGTGCTGTAGAGGTGGAACATATACACAAGGTCACATAACCAAACAATCAAAAATTAAAATGCTCGCTTTACGCATGGCATAAGTTAATTGTACTAATTTGGCAAATAGTAATGTTGCAGTTTGTACTTGATTGGACAGGTATAACTTGGAATGATTTGTACTACACAGATGCATGCAGTAAATTGTACTCAAATCATGAAGTATTATGCATGGAATGGTCAATACTGGATTGATCCAGTACAATGCATGTATGAATCCTAAATATTTTAATATATCTTGGCATCATACATAATGTATAGTAAAGATAGGGGATGGATGCAGATATTGTATTATCCTACCTCATGTTAGAATGCCAATTTCTGATTGTTCCACGTGACCCTAATCAAATATCCATAGTCACTGAGGGATGATAAATCCCTTATACCCCGCTACATGAGTAAAGCGTGTTTCCATGTCAATCAATCAAAGTCACGTGATCAGGTCATAGGTGTTGTTGATTTCTGTTTGTCTTTTTAATAATACCTTAAGACGTTCGGTAAGATAAATTCGTTATAACATACCGTCAAGGGCGACATAGGGAATATTATTCCTGCGAAAAGTTGCGTTCCGCTTGTTGTATAAAATAAAAATATATCCCGATGTCACCCTTGACGGAAAGTTATAACTTTTAATATTAGCTGTTTTGAATGCTGCTGCTATAATGCATGGTATGACTTGTGATGGATGCATGCATGCTTTAACATGATCCAGATACAAATGTCACATGCTCAAACTGACAACATAATGAGCTCAATTTCTATTAAGTGAACCTATCTTGATCCCCATTAGATAGAGTAAAGAAACCACTAATGGATAATTCAAACCTTTTTTCTGAAAATTGCTGACAAGTCTGTCATACTGTTCATCTGTGGCTCGACCAGAAATGAGTTCCAACTATTAAAACAAATATTTTTAAAAAAGAATTTTGGGGGAATGCATGTGTAGTGCTACAATCTAACACTGACATAAAGTTTTGTTGCGTATGTTTCCTTATGATTAGAATATATCCAAAAATAGAATTAACCAACAACACAGAAAGGAGTATACATATACCTCTCTGTACTAAACATAGTTGATTTTGTATTGGTTTCCAGATTTTAAGAGTTTATAGCTTGTGAATTTGAATTTCCATTTGATTGCACATAAAGTGTATTTAAGCGTCTGTTTAAAGGTTATTAGTCTAACGATTAGACTCTGAAATGAAAATGTATCAGTTAATTAAAAAAATTTAAAAATATTAACTGAAATGAAAAGGAAAATGAAATTTCTTCATTTTCAGCCTGAAATTAAGCTCTCAAGTCTTTTATAGACTTGGTTAGGCTTATACTTATTTCAGGATCTGGCCTACAGACTAAAAGTTTATCTGTCAGTTATTTACCTATTTAGGATTCCTTGACACGACAGTAGTTTGTATTTAAAAGCATCAACTTTACAGAATAAAGAAGTTGTATATCCATAAAAGTATATGTGTTTCATGACACTAACTTCTAACATGCAAATCAAAAAGGTTATGAGTAGATCATACACAAATCAATCATGTTTGCTTTCTCATGTAATCTGTCAGTCCAATCATTTAGAATTATTATTCTTAGTTTACTACTCAATTTACATATCATCAGAATCAATTGTATTGAATGTGTATAAGTTCCAACAACAGTTTTTTTAAAGAGCCTGACCTATCGGCATGTAATCCGCATTGCATCTTGCTTTGACTGAAAACGGTATAAAGAAATGCACTGTACTTTAAATAATTTTACATTATCATGAAAATAAACTGTATGGATAGAATATCCACACATTTACAAACGATTTATGGTTGGGGTAATCAACAGTGTCTTGCAAGGCTTTTCACACTTGTAGGGCTGATGAAAGGCTTCACTTCATTCTCATTTTTGTTTTATTTTTCGAAGTTAGGACTGTCTTGCAATGCCCTAGCAAGGCTTTTCTCACTTGTAGGGCTGATAAAAGGCTTCACTTCTCATTCTTGTTTTATTTTACGAAGTTAGGACTGTCCGTTTAAGGCACTTACAATTTTCTTGCAGAGTCTCAGTTCTGATCTTCTGAAGAGTCAAATTATTCATTGTCATGCATTTACACATGGAGCTAGTTTCAAACACGATGAGACCCGTTCTTACCCATTTCTACAAGCATAAATTGACAGATATATTAATTCTTTTTTTGAATACACAGCCAGATATCAAATATTTCATTCATGAACATTTTCAATATGAACACATACAGACCAACTGTCAGACTTCAGATTTCAGAATCAAACCCTAGCTTCTGAAGTCAGGCAGCATACAATCTAGGTCAACAACCATTAAGAAGGTTTGCTGATCTAATGCATGTGCAGAGGAAATTATTTAAAAGAAGGAACACAATACGTTAGCAGTCTGAAAAGACAGTTAGACAGATCACTTTCATTATGACAACTAAATTCAAATGTTGGAGGTCCCAGGTGATAGAGGACAAGTCAGGAAATACCCACGAGATCTTCATGGAACAGGACCACTTAAAGCTGCTGTGTTTTATTCATGTCTTAGTCAGGACACTCAGACAGCGATATCCTCGGAATTTCTCACATCCTAATTGTTCTTTGGACTTGAGATTGGTCTGTGGGATTGTGGTGAGGGATGATGGGTACTCGGGCCTAATTTGTGTCTTAAACTTTTATTGAAACCTAGACTATCGTCTAAGTTTCTAAAATACAACTTCAATTATCTATTTTCTATATAACAGAAACCTTTTTTATGTAGGGACACCTCCAAAGGAGAGCAGGAGCCCAATTGATATACTTAATTGAAAAGGAGATTTCAAAATTACTTAGTTTTTTGGACTTCCTGACAAAACTACGAGCATATACCACGTCATTCATAAGACACTGTCATATATGACATAATCAGATGGCAAATTACTACAGATTTTCATTACATGGATGAAAATCTTTTTGGAGTCTGATTTGGAGGAGCTTATTGATGACTAAAACACTGTAACGGGTTGTGTTTTATTCATGTTTGGCAGGATCACTCAGACAGAACAAATCCCCTTGAATTCCTCCCCCTCTAATTGTTCTTTGTACTAGAGTTGGCTACTGAGAGGAATTGTGGGAATGTGTTTCAGCATGTTGTCAATTCATTCTGTTTATTTTTTCAGTGAAATCTTCATAATTGTTTTAATGAGTCAATAATGGTTTATTTACAACAGAGCTGCGATACTCTAGCTGTAAGAAAAGAAATTATTTTCTAGCCTTTTCTACAGCTCTACAGCAAATCCAGTAAGCAAACATTACCAACAAGCAAAAAAGTGAGCATGGCTCACTAATACACCCGACAGTCTTTTCTGAACAATTGAATTCCTGGAAACTTCCCATAACTTGCACATCCTTTAACTCAGACTCCTAGCAGTTGTCTGTAATCCATTCCAATGAATTGGTTTAAATTTCATTGAACAACAAAATCTTAAACACAGAAATTTACCTAAATTAAGAAAGAAACCACAATACCACATGTTACATTTTATATGCCCTTGATCTTTGGGTTTAATATATGTCTGTCATGTTTCATCCATAAGATATGGTTCTGAATGTAAATGATGTTTGGAAATATGTTTGACAGCATGATCTGGGGAGTGAGTGTCAATCAATATTTCAAATAATTAAAAAAATCATCATATCATTTTGCCTCCCTTCAAAAAAGCAATAATTGTTAAAAAGAAACACCTAGCTGCTTTAAGAGTATATGCATAATTCTGTCCTTGCAAAACCATTATTCCATTCTCTTCTGTTAAATTTCTATTGTTCTATTTAGAAATAAGCGACCTTGATTTCATAATATATTGAATTAACATCTAAATAAAAAACATATGCATCAGACTTAATGAAATGTAATTTCACAGAACTAAAGAAGGCTTTTGGTTTCTTTATTTGAATAACACGCGTGTTTATTATTCTCTTGAAAACAATTATTCCAAGCCTATTGTTCTCTGGAAGAAGGAAAACAATTATCAACTACAATCCAATTTCCTTCATTTAACCAGATTATATCGTCTTGGGTTGGTATTTAATGAAGAAATTCCTGGGAAATAATTTGGATAATTTACATTAAGAAATTATTTTTTAAGTGGGGAGGCATTAATCAAAATATTGTTCAAATATTGGAAAATTTAGGAGATTATCTAGAGATTAACCTTTGGGCATGAAATAACAAACCAGGCACAGATTTAACAACTGACTCACGTGATTAGGTCAGAGGTTGAGACGAGATTCAGAAGTACTCTCGGCTAGATGTCCCTGGTTCCCAAGAATGTCCTTCTGTAATTAGTGAGAAAACCAATTAACACAAATAGTTACTGCAAAAAGCCCCAGGTAGGGTTAAAGGTCAATGAATGCCTTGTCTGGTCGTGTCATGGTCAACAGCTCGCTACTTTTTCTTCTTGTGAACATTGGTGTGAAATCTGTTAAAATGATGACTACAACAGGGCTAATCCTGTTAAGACATTTCAGAAACAGTTTTCCCCTAATCCTTGGTGCTCTGATGAAGGAATTAATTACACTGCAAAATGCTAATTAGGATTTACACCCTCTGAGTTTTAAGAGTCAACAAAGAACGTTTGCTTTGGGAAATCTGGAAACAAAGGTTGACAAACACATGTTAGTAGCAGCCTCACTTATTGATTTGATAGTTAACCATTCATTATTTCAACTTAAAACGATTTTTATTGAAAACACAAAGACAAGGAGACAATCCTTGTCAAGAAGATATTATTTGATAGCTGTGGTTAATAATTCTATCATTTAAACCATCTTTAATGAAACCATGTTTCAGTGAATTTTTGTTGGGTTAACTTATTTTTGCATTGATTTTAAATTCAAGATTTTAAAGTTTTTGATTTCACCTTCAAATCATTATAAATCAGAAAAAACTGTATTTACCACTTACTGATTTTTTAAGATTATTTGTGCATTAATAACTATTCTATCACTACAAGCATATTCAACACATCTATTTACTTTGTTGATAAAATCATTCATAAATTGATAAAAAAGCATATTTATCAAAAATCATTGGAAAAAACACACCATTACTAACCAACTGTTTAAAACAACCTTTTGAAGAAGACACTAATCTCTATTTGGAATAATTAATTCCTTCATTAAAAGTTTGTATGTTGCAATTATTCTAAATCTCTAAACACTCATTACTAATGTTTCAACATAAAAAATAATAACTCGAAATTGTAGACATCCAAAATGAAATATTCATTTTGTACAATGTTTTTAAGATCCACTGCCAATAAGAAATCATTTATCATCCAACATAAAATATTCATGTCGGACAGTGTTTTTAGATAAACCTGCGATTAAGAATTATTTGGCATCGCCTGTAACGGTATCATTAGTTTAAAGTTACTAACAGCTTGTATAAATCAGAAATGGAAGAAGCAGAATTCACACATGATTACATTTGTTTCTGTAACTAACGATTAAGCAGGGTTTAATTTGCCATGAAACTCAGCGATGATGTAACTCAAAACTTAACATCATCATCATGTTTTAATTGCATAGATTAACTGGTCTGTGTTCAAAAAATTATGTTGAATCAATGCATGCATGTTTTAAGATCACAGCAGACAAGCTAAAGTTGCAAATGTTAGGGAAAATATTTCCTGACAGCTATGATTTATGAAACATTCGGAAAAAGTTCTGCAAAAGTTTAGATCTAAAACAGATATGAAACTTATGTAACAACAGCTCATGTTTCATTTTGAAATCTATTAAGTTTATCTGTCTTACAGTACATTAGAATAACCTAGATGTCATGTTGTCCAAATTCACAAATTATTCCAAAGTAGATGCATATGATTGAGATCACTTTCAAAAGTATTCAAAATGTTAAGATGGCAAGTGTTCCTATTACGAAAAGCCTGCAACAATATCAAGCCTACTTAATGCAATGAAGCCTGCAGGCACTATGATTCTGCACTGAATGAACTATTGCACCAATATTTTATATAGTTCTCCTACCATTCAGTGTCTCGACAACTCTAGACTATATACTACCACAAATAATAATAATCTTCCAGCTGATGAGCTGACACTTTACCAACTTTGCTAACACCCCCCCCCCCCCCCCCCCCCCAAAACTCCACCCCCCATTACATACAGTTGAACACAAAGTGTTGCTGGGCAAAGAGACAGATAGTCAACATCTAGACTGTATTTGATGCTATTTAACCTCAACACAACCTCTTGAAAAGCAAGTCCATATCTAGTCAACTACTCTGAAAGAGCCATTTCTCTAAGGCCCCTTTCATATTATTTGATCAAATCATTTTTTTTTTTTGAGAATTCATTTGTAACCATTCTGCCTCCCATGTCATCAAGGTTAGATGAGGTGAATTGGGGTTTAACGTCGCTTTCAAGAGTATTTCACTTGTATTGCGGCTTCTAGTATTATTACACGGAGAAAACCTGCAACACTACTGTGGTTATGTGCTGCAGTGAAACAAAATGGTAAAAATATTGTTTTGATAGAATACCCACAAACCACTGATCAACTTCCACACTCTGAGTGTCAATTAATGGCTCACACTTGTAATTTAGAATCAATGTACTTTTTTGTCAAATTGTTAAATCTAAGGCTATCTAACTAAATATATGAGCCTCAGTAACAAGCTTCAACTGGATTGTGTTATAATCTAGACTAAAATTTAGTCTATGAACATTTTTAATAATTTACAGTTCCTTCATCGACAATATTTTTTTCTTTGGGCTCCTATTTTCATATATTCATGTGTATTCAGTCAATCTAGATTTGGATTGGACTAGACTTTGACCTAGACTGTATAAAAGGCTCCTTTATATACACAGTCATGAAGCAGGACTAGTTATAATCATATATTGATGATACTAAAAACATAAATGTCCCCTCAATTTTAGTTTCCAAAAGAAAAACCAAGGGAAACAATCTTTTTTAATATACATTTTGTTCAGAAATATAGCACCTTGGAAATAAAAATGTCCAGCAAAAAGACCATTCTATTGGTCCAGATGATTATGGTGCAAAGCTGAGATGACAAAAGCTCATTAAGAAAAGGAGTATCTAATATCCTTGAATCATTTCACCTCAACAGACATCTGTTTCACATGTTTTTGTTGATAATTACTGCAAATGAAACAAAAATATAAAATGCATATCAATTTGCCTCAAATAATCACAGTGAAATCATACAGACATCCTTGTCTCTTATTGCCTGTATGCTTTAATTAAGATTGTAATTTATTCATGATCAAAAGTATCCTTATGAAACATCATATCCCGACATATCGCCCTCCTTAATTATTGAAGAATATGAATTACAGATGATAAACATGGCTGTCTGTGTGATGCGCTAAGAGTAATTAACAATGACGCATAAAAACATGAATCTTTGAAACGTAATATCATTTAGAACGTAGATACTTGGACAATGTATGGCTGAGAAGCGAATGGAGACAAATAAACGGTCAACCTATTTTGAATAAAACATTTCGTCTTGGAATTTGGAAGTTGATACAGCAGAAGAGAGACATGTAACTCTGAAATGTTAATTTAATCCTGCAATATTTGCATAAACTCATTAAAAGGAATAATATTTACAATAAATGTCACTTTTTATATGAATCAGTTTATTGTTTAGTGCCATGAATCGAGGTTAATCTCATCTGATGGTCTCTAAATGAAGAAGTAATTGCTAAGGTCGGAATTGATTAACATCATATTGTTATTTTTCCTTAACATTTGCTCAATGCCTTGAATTGAATATAGCAAATAAGATTTGTCAAGAGATGAAACCTGGATTTTGGTTTATTATCACAAGCACTCTTACATCATACAAATAGTTAGTCAAATCATCCTTTTCCGACAAAAACTTAGTATACCAGGGTCCCGTTGCACAAAACACTAAGGTGACCTTAAGTCACTAAGGTAGCCTTAGTGCCATGTTAAACGATGGCACTAAGGTTAACCATAGTGTTAAGTTGTTTTGTGCAACGGCCCCCAGGTCAAGTGTTAGCTATACCAAGAAGAACTGGGTTTGATTCCAATCCATGTCAAACTAAGGCGCAAGATGATTGGAGCTGTTGTTTCCATGTTTAGCACTCAGGCAAAGAGAATGGGTATGTAAATTTAAGATTATTAAGCCAACATTAGGAGAAAAGCTTGCAAGACCTCTGTGTTTTTTTATTACTTAAGAACCTATGAGCAAAGGATCTATATTGAATTTCATTTCACCCAAATCACAAATAAAACAATGCAAAAGAGTTACCACAAAAGGCGTAAAAAACATTATTATTGTTATTATCAAAGTCTTTTAAAATACAAGTATCAACCATTATTATTAAAATCAACAAATTTCTTCAACATACAATATATTAATTACTTCTACAAACACTGCAGACAACAGAAGCAACCAAAATGCGACAGTCAAATAAGCCACAGAAAACAATTTTGAATTTCAAAGGAATTATCTAGTATGGAATCACTCTGAAACGGCACAACTTCAAAGCAATCTTGAGAATGCAATTATCTTGCAGAAAAGGAAATATCTGTATTTGATATATGATCCTGCAATATGGAAGTCTCCACGCTCGGATATCAAAGTTAAAACAAATCAGGTCCACAGCTGAATAAGACCTTCAGTATCA
Source organism: Phorcus lineatus (assembly GCA_921293015.1). Lineage (NCBI taxonomy): Eukaryota > Metazoa > Mollusca > Gastropoda > Trochida > Trochidae > Phorcus > Phorcus lineatus. The sequence goes on along the minus strand of OV121086.1, from coordinate 17,141,655 downwards.
CTTAACAAGATACATACACTTGACTTTATCTCCCCAAGCCAACTGGTTTTTTCTCTCTTGAACTTTGAGTGCAAAACCATAATAATACCTCCACACACCTGGATTGAGAGTTAGCTGATAAGGGGAGGTAATTCTTACTAGGAGGCATAAATTACATGATGATTCCGAGTCACAAATTGGAAGTGCAAATCACCTTGAGTTTGGTAATTAAGAGTATAAGCATGCATTTCATTATAAATAACGGTCAACTAAAGTTAAAATCGTTTTCACCTTTATAGAAATATTTCTGAAACATGTACGAGATTTGTCAACGACTTTGAATTAGTTCATAGGAATGTGATTCTTTCTACAAAGCATACATTACTTCAAAAAGATAAAATCCAGATTTTATTTTATTTTGGAAGTGACCTTCATTGCAGCATGTGTATCCAGAGTTGGAAATAAAACTAAAAAGCTAATCTAGAAGACGGGTTTTGTTATTTTCATTGCAAAATCATACAAAAACAAACCAAAAATGGCACCAGCTTTACAAGCTTTTTTTTCACACTGGTGTACACCATTTCTCTAAAACCAAAAAACATCTGAAATAATATATTGCATATGGCAGGGATTAATTACCTCTGAGGCATCATGTAATGTACATATAAAATGAAAAGATAAACTTTTGTCATCCTAAGAGTCTTTTCTATCAAAGCATGTCTATCAACTTTTTCTAATTCTCAAACCCTTGAAACAGGAGAACTGATATGGCAAGATGACCCTTACAATGAAGAATAAATCCCCAGAAGATATAGCATCACAAATTAAAGCTGTATCACTTTGAAAGTGATTATTCTAAAAGCATGTGCATCTAATTGCTCTAGAATTACAGGGTATAGAGTTAAGGCTTTAATATCAGCTTTTCCTAATTAAGCCCTCATTAATTGCCTTGTTTCATTTCATACATGTCAAAAGATTTAGAAAGAATTTTTAACAAGTAATGTGTGATAATCATCATAGAACTGGATTTCATTATCTTTTCTTTCCGAGGCTATGACTAACAAAGAGTTACATTATTTGCTTAAAGTAAGTTTGATACCACTAAATTGAGACATGAAGACAACTAAAGTGGTGTTTGTAAGGCATTTGATGTCAAATAATCGCTAAAAAAAATGTATATCCTTTGAATTTCCAGTTAGAACCATGAGGTACTACATACAATATCTCTTCTCAAACTAGGAACATGTTACAAATTAACTGTTACCCTGTTATGTAAAAGCCAAAGAAGGAGTAACAGCAAAACAGGAGTAAAATCCTGACGGTGTGAGAGAGTGAAATCTTGGGAAACGAAGTAAAAAATTTAACAAAAAAAGGGGGGTGGGGATTGTTAAGTCAAATGAAGGAAGTGAAATTGAAAGAAGACAGTAATGTCAATGAAAGGAGTGAACTTGAATAAAGGGGATAAGTCAAGCATTGTGTCTGCAATGGAAGAGCTGTGAAAATCCTTAAATGTCTCTAAGGTCAGCTGTTAATGAAAGGAGATCAACAATGATAAATTTACTGTTTTATTCATCCTAATTCAGTCACAGTATTTTGGTTCTTTCCATCTGAAGTCAAAGAATCCCAAGAAAAACCCCCATTTTAATGTCATCGTACTTGCTATTCTGTTAATCCATGCTCCATCATATTGTGTCTCAGTGGTAGTGTTCACATTATTCTGTGGGCACGGCCCATTATCTGTTAATGAACTTAGCAAATACTTTATTCTATTAACATTTAAAGAAAAATCTCTATCGGGATTATAAATTTTTTTTGAAAAAGAAAATCCATTGGGACATTCCTGTTTACAATCTTGCATACAACTTGTTCAAAATTCATTTGAAGAAGGTTAAAAATTGTAATATTTTGCTTGATCACCATTTTACAATTTAACAAGTAAAATTACACAGTCATTTAAAAAGAAAACAATTCTATACATAGGCTTGACAACTGTTGAGCGTCTTAGTGTGGTATTATGAGGCATAGGTGATAAATCTTAAAATAGATTATTTGTAAATCTGTGCATATTGTATATTTAAACACATAGCTTATCATTAGATTGTTGCAATATTAGTAGAAAACATAGTAGGTTCAAAAAACAAAGATGGCGGACCAAAAGCCAAAGTACATTACACTCTCTTTAACAACTTAATGACACTATAAAACCAAATCCATTAAAACTTTTACTAATCTGAGGCTGGTTTTAGATATATCATGTTACAGCCAATTATTCCCCAAACCTAGCTGTTATTTTAGCAATACAACATGGTATTAGGGCATATATAACATAAAGCAATAAATCATTTTATACCCTAGATAATGATTTTAGTTTACCTTCCATTTGCAAATGAATGTCAAAGTTTGAAAGAAGTGTGAAATTTGGGTTTAGAATTTCATCTACGGACAAGTTTATAGCACTCTCATATCTCTTGCCACATTAGCAGACAGTTAAAAGATAAAAATCCAATTTCAAATGGACTATAATGCATCAAATATCATATAAATAGCTTCTTTAAACATTTATGATTGAAACTGAAACTGGCAAAATTGCAGAGAGTGATAGAATCTTCAAATTTTCAAATCCTAATGCGATAATATATAAATGGTGGATCATGTGGCATTTATGATGCCTATTTACTAGGCAAAGATTGAGACATTTAGAGATCTAACTGTCTAACTGATTTAAGATAGTGGTGGTAAATTTTCAAAACATTTATTGGAAGAATTAGCAATATCATATTAGACAAGTTTTACATATATCTATCTCTCAAACAAGAATGAAAAAAAACCCCACAAAAATGAGAATATTCATAATCAAAATATTTTTAGTTTAAAATTAAAGGGATAATAAATGCTTGCTCCTCGTTAGACACAATACCAGAACTATAACACATGTAGAAGACAATTAAACAAAACATGGACAAAATATTACACATCTGTATGTAATAAAAGAAGAAAAGATTAATCGAATATTTATTATTGACATATCAAATGCAAGCAAAATAATATACATGTCATAAAAAAACTCGAGGACAAAATTCTCTTATATATTATATTTGTATTTGAAAACTTTCAAACTTTATATTTTGAGAAAGTTAAATTACTAAAACATAGAACTTGTATTCAAATATTCTCAATTAAAAAAAATGAATATTTTAACAAAATCTTTTCAAATGTTTTGCTTAAACTTAAGTTGATTAAACCTTGTTGTTCACACACAAATTAATTAACTAAACGGGCACCAAAACAAATCTCCAAACATGTTTAGATCACAGTTATAGACAATATCCAGGAACAATCCCAAAACATTAAGTTTAATTAAAAACCCTTTTAAAGCTCTCTCGCTAACAGAATCAAAACCAAGAGGAATACAAAGGAAGGAATTAAGGGCAATGATCCACACATCGCATGACGAGGGTCACCGCAAATCCTCAACTTCTGCCAAAAAGGAAACGAGTGAAAAGACACAAAAATTAAAGCCATTCCCCTTTAATTTCAGTGTGATTGTCTTTGTCACTGACTTTGGAGAGCAAAGTTATTTCAATTTAAGCTTTAACAGGGTTAGAGAGCAGAGAAGATTTTTTTTTGTTCCACAGGTCTGAGTCAGGGTTGTGTCGCCTGCTCAATGCTGTTTTCAGAGTCTGTAACAAATTGCCCTTCACACTTGATGATAGGAAGTGGTTATCATGCCAGGACTCTAATGATCTGAGGGGCCCCTACCAAAGGTCGGCTTGCTCCCCAAACAAAGGCAGTTTTTCATTACAAAACACCCATAAACAATGAGCTATTAAACAATAATTGAATCTCCATTTCGATGCAAATATCTTAATTGTTTTTTATGTAAGCTGTGCAGCATCCGCCCAATGTCCCTTTGGAACACTGCGACTTCAAAACATTCAAGAAGTGATCGGATAATTGTGTTGGAGCCTGATGAATTAGTATGGTTATAAAAATTCAAACTTCTTCAAATCACTGTGTTTAAAACGAGGGACAAAACAGAGACTTGTAACTGGAGATCGGCAACACTTTAAAAAAACAGAATTAATTTGCAACATGTTATGTCAATAAATTAAGGAATTTAAGCATTCCATTGTCTTGTCAGATCTGTTCAGGAGCTTCATACACTGCCAACTAATTCTGAGTTCTTCTACCGGGGTATTAGTTCGTTTAATATGATAAACATGCAGCGTCCTTCCTCTGATCACTCTATGCATCAATGTCACTTGAAGAGGTGGCAGGCCAAAGTCACGATCAAGGGACATTTGGAATAATTTTGTATTTAAGCTTGGCCTAATGAATTAAACTATTAATACAGAGAATCAAAAGAAAGCTTAAACTTGCGCAAAAACTAGCTCAAAATAAATTGCTTTTCAACTTTAACATGTTCTTAAAATAGAGAATCAAATGAAACCATAAAGCAAATGAAATTTAATTAAATAAGTTTTCGCCAAATTTACAGTGTCCTTTAAACTGGAAACCTTCAAATATTGATTCCAAAACATGACTGAATGAAGTTAAGAATATAAAAACAACTTTAAAACGAAAAGTTTGACTTACAAGTTTTACGGAGAGTTCAGAAACATCAATAATGCAACTAACAAGAACAATTATTCCGATAATTAACTTCATGATGCATTTATAAAAAATTATCCAATAATCCCCTATTAAATTTTTCAATAAACATTGACTCGAATAAGCCAAGAAGAGCAAAATCCAGAAACCCATTTTTGAACATTTGTCCTTTCCAAACCTATGTAAAAACGGAAATATCATTTTTACTTGACTGTATAACGGAAATATCATTTTTACTTGATTCATTTCGAATTGAAAACAAGGTGCATTGTCAAAGCATGCAAGTCTCTTTCCCTGGTAATATCACTTGATTATGTAAAGTGCGTTGATGGCACAAGCCATAGATCCGCCATTAGCTGTTTCCCCTTGACGGATTATGAACTGACGTTTGTTTAGAGAAGGCATGAAGTGTTGCTTTAAAACGCAGATTTGTTGTTTTAACAGCTAAAGAGAAATGTTGAATCACTTTCAAAAATCACCTCTAGACATAATAATTAAAGCAATTTTAGTTCAGGACATTACAAACATTTCTTTGACAATTATGGCAATGAAAAACCAAGAAATAGAGTTTGACAATTAGAGGCACTGAAGCACATTTTTTTTAAAATTATTTCTTAAAATTTTCCACTTTTAATACTAATCCGTGTAAAAGATATTTTCTTCAGTAGGTGAAATATGTCATTTATAATCTGGATTATCCAAAGTCATTAAAAAGTTATCATGTGCCTACTGATTAAACTGCATGGAGATTCATATGATGGGAGGTTTATGATACCTTATCATAACACAGCCAAGAAAAGGGTTAATGAATATCCAAAACTCCTTACAAAGTTGGTCAATTGTTCACACCTTCAAATGTGAAAGAATTTTATGATTTTCACATTATCTTGACACCAAAATAAGATCAAATTTGATAAAAATATGTGTGACCAACAGCAAAACATCAGAACATGAAAATGTTGGAATTTGATCATCAACAAATCCTCTCAATATAAAAACCTTGTTCAATTTGGACGATAATCATAAAATTGGAATCTTAATTTCCACCTCATGCAGCTGAGGACATAGAAACCAGCAAGGGACTAAAGTACCCAGCTCATGACTCAAACCCCCAAATGATAAGTTAAGTATTGATGAAGTTAAGCGACTAATCAACCAAGTATTTTCTCCACATCACATACATTTACAGTCCGTCAGTTTCTGTCAAACCGTTGCCTGTAGTAGCTAGCCAGACAGGCTACAATGATTATATTCGCTGTTTAGCCCCATTAAAACGATCTGTAATTTTCAATAGGCCATTTAGTTGGTAATTAACCGGTGTCATGTTACCAGGCAAGACATTAACACTGAACTTTTATTATATTGAGTCATACGTCAGGACATATAATTAAGAATTATTCAAGGTAATTAATATGGATGTAATGATCTAAATGGATTTAACATTCACACCAAGATCTCCCACAATAGCGAAGATAACAGACCGCTACTCTAGGGTCAGGGGTTACAGGTCAAGGGTCAGATTGTTCATGGGTTTGTACCCTGCTTAATTTGTATCAGATTGATAATGTTCACGCTAATTAAATAGAACATTTGTTACGTTGTGAGAGGGTTGAGTTGTCCAAGCCATGTTATCTGCCCTTCTACAATCCATCATCTTTGAATACCTGAATAGGCGCACAATGGCAAATGCTTGATCAAATATTGCACTGTCAAATTCTGATTGAATTTTAACTACTGAGTCAATGTTGGTCTCAATGAATTTTCTTAAAAAATTATTTTCTTGATTTTAATAATTATTTCTTGATCTTACCGTTTTCATCATATTGACTTCTAGACTAGCTTAATGAATGAGACCCTATACTGTATTTAAGGCAATAAACAAATTTAGACAAAGTAATTGAAAAGGACTTCATTAGTTTCTTGCTGTTTTGACTTATTATGATCTTCTGTACATTCAAGATATTTTGTTCCAACTGTTGAGTAATTGCTCGTCTCACAATAATAGGTTGGGTTTTTTTAATATGAAACACTCCATTTTCTTAATTTTAATCATTATTTCTTGGAGTTCAATTGTACTGGTAAGATGTAATTGTGCGAAAAAGGTACTTAGATAGTATCAAAAGATATCATAAACAGTCATTGAGCATGACTATGTTGGTCTTTCAGTTGTTGTTTTGTAATTGATGCGAGCTCTCTTGAGCATGTTAAAGATTTAGATGTAATTATTATTTCTGCATATGAAAGTCTTATTAATACAGCTGTCAAAAATTGTCAACATGCTTTACAGTAGCTGGTAACTACGAAAGAACAAACAACATTTTTTTTATTATCGACTGATGAGAAACCTGCAAATTTCTTTACAAGCAGACAGTTTATCGGTTTAGAAAAAAATTACATTATTCTCATTTTCAGCATACATTATAACATTTTATTCAGTTATATAGGTATGTAATCAATTCTAACAGAACAATTCTGAAAAATTAAAAAATTGTGTAGATAATTTTCAATTAAATTCAATCATAGGCTTAAGTTATGAAAGAAATTTAACATCTTTTTGCAAATCCATATATCAAAGAATAGTTTAAATTAATCTTGACATGCAAATACCAAAGACATTTTCAACTCATTAAATATCAATTTTACCATGATAAAGTAATCGCAACAAACATTTCGCAAACGTACAGCTGTATATACTTAACAAATAAAAACATTTATCATTAAATTCTCTTTAAAACACGTTTGGGAAATAACCAGTTTCATATGCAGAAACAAGAAATTTCCATTCCATCTTTCAAACCATGTATCATCCTGTATGGGCACAGGCATGGGACTGGTTCGAGAGTATTAAACGGAAGTTGGGCAAGTCAAGCAACAGGAAACAACTCCTCCATACAATATCTCCTCCAGCTCGTTAAAAGTCTACAGATGTTTAATTAGTAGATCAAAGTTGCCCGAATGTTTTGCTACTTTTTAATCATGTCGATTGGGGGACGCAATCATGTAGCGAATCCTTTACAACTGTGATTTCACAGTTCCTGGTGTAAAAGATCAGCCAGAGAGTTCACAAAGTTATAGGCTAACAGATGGGAGAAGAAATTCATTCATTTTCAGTTAAGGCTGATGATTGATGATAAATGCAAGTTTTATACATTTTGAAAGTATTTTGATTGAATAAATACAAATTGCAGTTTTTTTTAGTTTTGATCACATAAGGAAGCTAGTTAATTTTTCAATTTTTGACAAATAATCCCATCACCCCTAAGAAACCAACAGCAAGTTGAAGTGAAAGGAAGGTAGTACAATAGTTTGATCAACTCTGCATAAAGTACTGTACATTTTCTTCCTGAAAAGGAATTTAAAGGAACCCCAAAATCCAAGTCAAGTTCCAACAGTCAAAAACGAAGTGACAATTATTATGAAGTATAAATTAAAAAATGATTTCATTTACCTTAAAAGCTGAAGAGAAAGTAATTCCAGCAATGAAGCAATTAAAAGTTTATTTCTGGAGAAAATACTGGTTTCAAACACCTCTTTAAAGAAAATTTCACAAAATATTATGGAGGGGAAAAAAGAATTTTAAAACTAAATTCCTAGCAGACAGATGTTTAAACGAAAAAGTTTAAGATCTCCATTGGATGAGTTAAATTCATCCTGTTGGAAGGAGTTTTTGGTTATACCGCTCATGTTTTCAGTAAAAAATCATCCCCAATGAACAGGTTTTACTGATTAAAGCCATATGTTACACACATTTAAATGAGTCCTGATGTAGAAAATATGTTTTTGATTTTTCATTGGTTCAGAAATTCATTATATATGTAAAAACATTCATGTTAGATGCAAGACGTTCATAATGAAATTCACCAATTTGCTATTTTAGAAATTTTGAACATGTAATCTCAATTCTGAATCATCAAGTCAAAACATGTAAAACTAAAAGAAAAAGGACAAACATTGTCAGATCTGGGGAATGGGGGGGATCAAATATCATCTGCCCAACACCAACCCCAACCTCTTGGAATTTTTCTTCAAAAACAGGCGAGTTCATATACTGCTCCCCTTTTACAATAGGTGACCACTAACATCTTCCTTTACAGGACCCCCTCTGAAAATCACATCAAGGTGTTTCATGCAAACACTGGATCTTGCAACTTTGGTTTCATATTTTTGGTTTAGTATGGATTCATGAAATTGGGAATAAGCTCTATGGCTTAGAACCCCTCATCCGAAATTACAAATCAAATTTATTCTTTAGAATTTACTTCTTAAGATTTGTAAATGAAAGGTTGAATGAAGGTATCCATTTTTAAAATTCATCATTCCAGACACTTTTGAAATGTCCGAAGATAAAATTGTATGTTTAGTGCTGGCACTAGTCTTACAATTAGACTCTGAAATGAAAAATGCATCAGTCAATCGAAAAATTTAAAAACTTATTATAAATGAAATGAAAAGGAGACTGAAATTTCTTCATTTTCAGAATGAAATCAAGCTTTAAAGTCTTTTTATAGACTTGCTCAGGCTTCTACCTTATTTCAGGGTCTGGCCTACAGACTATGCTGGCACAAATTGTATGTTAAGTGGTGGCAAGATTAGCCCTTTTTTTTTAAATCATAAAAGGAAAGAAAACTTTCCTATCTCAATGAATTCTTCTTTCTGAAAGTTTGTCTGCAGTTACAACATTCTCAAGATAAGAAATGAAACTTTCAAAATTGTTAGAGAATATGAAAGTGTTTTTAAGTTGTGGGCTCAAGTCATCAATAACATGAAAAAGTGATTGAGAAAAATCATATGATGTATTAACACGCCCAAAAAGTTTGTGTTTCCAATTTCAAAATTGTTTTCTTTTTTCTGATCAATTGCTTCAACAGTGGTAGCAGGTTCATATAAGACACAGCGACTCTTCAAATAAACATGTCATCCCGAGCCCAAATTGATGGCGTTTCCTGATTCAATTTCATTTGAAGTTTTGAATTTTCAAACCAAATTGAATGTCCTCCATCTTAATGTATCTCTGTCACATACAGCATCTATCTAACACAAAATCAATACAAGCTTACAAGCATGTATGTCCAAAGGTTAACAGAATTACCAAGAGGTAAAAATGAATTAGTGTGACACTGCTTTCATGACTGTCTGCATCATGAAGAACCAAGTGTGTGAATAATTAAGCTGTTGTTTAGGGCCAATTGGGACATATTTCAGCTGTTATAGGCCTCATAAAAAAAAACAAGAAAAGGAAAGCCTGCAAAACCATTCCCACAAGCATTGTCATGTTTCCTTGCAGTGTCAGCTGTAAATGGATATATAGGCATGATGATAGAAGTGAAGTGACTTCAAATATATCATAATCAGCTTATATCACTGCTGGTGTCTATCAATTGTGAGTGAAAAAAGCTCCAAAAAACCCAACCAAACATTAAAGGATCCTTCTTCCATTGACTCATGTTACAAATTGACTCACAATACACCGAGGCACTTAAAAGCAAACTTAAGTCACTAACAAAAAGAAAAATCAAACCAGAGATTAAAAATGCATCAACAATAAACAATCTCAATCTGCATCACAATCCTTTCCCATTTCTAGCATGAATGCAAGATCATATGCTGAACATTGCATGGGGAAAATAATAAGTTACCAGAATTAAAGGGAATCAAACCATGCATTAACAATCTACCAACCTTAATTTATCTTACAGACTCTTGCAAATGTTCCTCTTAATTTCCCATTGCCATTAGGCAGGAAGACCATTAGGAACTATTTTCAATCGTATAAGCGTAACGACCAAAACTCTATCTCTATATCACAATCCCTGTTACAAACTACCCTACCCTTAATTCCCCAGTAGGTCAAGACAAGGGACGTAAAGTGGAACTACTTTGTCAAGCCATCGACAGTTGACCACAATAGTGGAAGTAATCACCATGATATTGAGGAAGATGAACAGCATTGAAGAAGAACAAGCATCAGTTTGAAAAGCCTGCAATCGACACAAAACCACTTCCTATCAGTCTGTGACAGAAGTAATTCAATAAACCCAGAACTTAACTTTTTTCAAGTGCCACTGAATAATGCAAGTTGAAATTCAAGTAGATGAGCATTAGATATATACCAATTCCAATTTGGAATTCAATTGGTCAACAATGTTTTAGTGCAGAGGTGTGTTCCATAAGGCACAGAATGATGGTATTATGAGATGTCTTGCTACAAATTCAAACAATCCTTATGTTTCTGCAATAAGTCATCACGGACTGCCTAAGGGATGAAATATGACTTCATTTTTCCTTCAATAAGGAAATATGCAAGTTTTGCCTAGCTAAATTGAGCAATGGTGCCATTGGTGAACCAGTGGATGGGTAATTTCTCGCTTTGACATTGTGACACTTTGAATGGAAAATTCCCTTCCAATCATTGAGACATGAGTTCTAACCCTTGCTAGTGTCTTTTTGAAAAATGAAGAGATGTCTTTCAACATCAGGGTAAATGTATATAGTGTTCGATTATGCCTAAGCAGAATATGCGAATTTCATAACCATATTACTAAATCTTGAACCACTAGTTCATTTATACCTGCAGCACAAATGTTTTAGACCTTAAAATTGTTTATACTTAAGGTGAGCTGAGGTGTAGTCAAACGCCATTTTCACGAGTATTTCACTTTACGCCTGCTAGTATTAATGCAGGGAGAAAGCCATAACACCATTGTGATTATGCATTGCGATGAAACCCGTAAGCATCTGCTGGAACTAGCAAACCATGGGTGGAACAAGCGAACCATGAGTTGAAATTCAGTTTATCATTACATCCAAACCTTACTGCATATAGAACTGTTCTCCACTGCAGATAAAGTTGCCGAGTCCTTGGCAGGATTCGAACCCAGGATGTTTTGATCTGAAGTTGGACGTGCTATCCCATCCCCTTTTCACTTCGGTGATATAACCATACAAAAACCTTACATGATTCAATAAAAGGTACAATCATCACTTCCTGTTTTTCACAAATCCCTCTGAAAGTCAACACAAAACCACAACCATTATCTCCTTAGAAAAGTGACCTATAAGACCAACAACCTTGCAACATGAACCCTGTTGTCAGTGATATGGAGGTATGAAATCACTCGGTAAGACTAAACTAAGCTGCAATCCTAAATTATGTGTCTGGGACTCAATGAAAAAGCTGGTGCAAGCATAAAAGCCTTCTGTATTCTGGTTTGACCTTTGGTAATTGCCGTGAGTACATTACATAGTATATAAGTGACAAGAGTAAGGTCATACTTAACAAGGCTTAGACACATTTGCCCAGTATTAATAGAGTGATATACAAGTTATTGCCGACTAGGTAACACAAAGGGACAGCTTATTGTTAAAAAATTGAACTAATAGTCAGCAAATGGGTTATAACACACAGGAGATTAAGTACATCATTATTGGGTAGTGGTTAAGTAAAACATAAAGTCAAATTAAATATCTAATACAAATATTTTTAATAGGGGGGGAGGGGATGACTATGTTAATGCAGAAACTAGGGAAGGTATTATGTTAATGTACATTTAAACAATTCTAAAAAATAAATCATGTTATTTAAATGTTATCATGACATAATATCAACCTGACGTTTTGCAATGGTTTGAGTTGACATGAAACACTATGAAATCATTGGCATCAGCTAGTAGCATACACGGCATATTACCCGATTTCGGCGGGTTTACCCGATTTCAGGTGGCTTAACCCGCGTCCCTGATCGGGTATGGAAAAAAATGGTTTTAAGAGAAGTGCTAGGATTGATTTTTCTGAGGCTGTGTTCCTTATTTAAAATGTCCGATTTGAGAAAATTTCAAACTTTTCAACATTATCTTACAGAAGCTATTAAAAGGAAACACCGTTTGGAATATCAATGCATTTTCTTAATGACAAATAACATTGAAATTATGCTCTTGTGTCCATGATTATCTTTTTGATTGTCTTTCTTTGAATAATATATGAATAAATATAAACATTTATTGTATTTTTCATCATTTAAATAAAATATGAGTAACTCCTAAGGACTCCTACAGATCTTTAAGATCCTATAATATACCCTCAACATCTGTTCTTAAAGGGGCAGTAGCTTAGTTATTTTAAACATTTTATGTATATTTTTATTTTTCTCCAGTGAATATTTGTTCATGCATATTTGTATATCCTAATCAAACATCTCATAACACAACCCTGTAGTTGAATAAAAAATCAACAAGTATCATGCAAAAACTGATGGCAGCCATTTTAGTGTGAAAGCCCCTTAATAATGCATTTGTCTTAGAGAAATGGATTTGTTTAGCTTAAAAGAACTTTGTATGTTTGTGTAAAGACTCCTTTTATTGTCTGAAATAGATTGCCTCGTAATCAGTCACATTTGTTTTACTTTCTGTGAGATGCCTCTATTTCCCTACCTCTACAGTGCCTTTAAAATAATGCTGAAAAACACTGATCTTTCTCCGATACATCTGAATTTCCTAGCACCAGAAAACCCCACTCATTAAATACATCACCTCAAGAACACCTACAGAATCTGTGTCTCATGTCCATGATAAATACGCCATGTCAAGATGTCCTCCTGAAATGGTCAAAATAAGGAAAACAGGGTCAACCTTTGCACAGATCTAGGCAAATTCTTCAATACTAATCAAGGTAGAATTTCAACCTGAGATACAGTATAATTGTTTTCCTGTGCCCTTATTAACAAGGGAAGAGGTCTCTACTAATATACCAGGGTCTCTTTGATGTTTAATCACTCTTGATTAGTCGATTGACTGTACGCTGACAGTAAGTGTAATTTGAGTCAATTAACAGGAAGGAGTCTTTCCAATTACAAACTCTGGGTCACGTTGCTTTTCTGGATTTGTCATTTTGAAACAAATTTTCTCCTGACCTCAGTACATGGCAAAACGAAAGACAGCAGTAAAACACTACACAACACAAGATTATTGAAATCCAAAAGTTTTAATCATTGCGATTTCAGATGTTGAACATGGACATGGCATTGGACTAACTTTGGAAGAATATTTCATCAAATCTTAAGGAAGAACAGAATTTAATATCCTTTGTGACTTTGATGTCATAGATGGATATGGATATAAATAATTATTATCAATAACTAATCAAATTCCATTAACAAACAAGACATCACATGATTAAACAATTCACAGCCTTTTACATCTCACTTCAGTTGAAATAATGCAATTCCTTGTGGTTGAACCGCATGTAAAACTTACAAAACACTGACATTACTAATCAAAATGACAAATTGTTCTCCAGTCAAGAGCATTATAGGCAAGCCCTTGGTGCCAGACACGGTATTACAGTGTTGCACACTGTTCTAGATTGTCTGTCTCCTGTGATACTTAGTGTCCATTTGTCTTTATTCATGTCCAACAAGTTTGTCTAAACCATGTTCCTTTTTTGCACGCAATCCAGACCTGAACCTTCTGATGATGTAATATTTGGTTCTTGTCTGTCATTATCAGGGGTTCTGGCTCACTGCCAAGGACCATGTATATTGCTCCTTTAAGCATAAGAGCCAACAAACCACGTTATTATCCCTTTTATTGTTTCTCACATAAAATTATTGCATTAATTAAATATCTGTACCAAAACTTGTATCAGAATTTGCAACAATTATCTTTTCATGTAGCCTTTAACTTGCCCTACCTTTAGTTTCATGTCATTGGTGTCAAATGCAAGTCCATACCAAAAGCATATCCAACCTTTGAACTGGCTTTCAGGAAATCATATCCACATTTTATGCATTATTCACTGGTCTTGAAAGGGCATCTTCTACATTTGACAACTGTTCCTGGGCATCAAAGGATGTTAATACAGATATGATATCGATTTACTTCTCTAAGGTTTTCATCCACCACTTCAAAATATTTAATTGTCTCAAATTTTCTTGGTTTGGAAAAGTCTTTACAAAGAGTCAGAGGTACATGTGTGATTCTGAACCTCTTTTATCATGAAAATCAAAATATTAGAACATTTAAGTGACACCAGAGGGAGCAAAGGGCATCACCCCAAGTGTGTGGCCACATCACCCCCACCCTGGTGTGATACAGACAGATGGATGGACTGGGAGACAGGTGTGACACATAGCTTAGTGACAGACAGGCCCATCCATCATTCCCTCACCCCACTCTGTGACTCTGAATATTGGTCGCCTCTCTGTGAATACTCTTTACTGATGCCAAAATGGAAGAGAGGGATCCTTTCAATGTTGTAAAAGAGGATGATGTATGAAGCGTATGCATATAAACACATTACATTGCTAAATCACTTTGCTAAGTTTGGTGCGGTGTTTTTTTCAAAAAGTAAATTTTGGGTGAACTTTAGGCTGATCAAGGAATAATATGGTAAGTCTATAGAATAGGCAATATTAATAATTTTGAATTTCATTATGACAAAAATATATAAACTTTTAGTCACACCCTTTTTTTATTTAAAAAGATACTTCAACATTTACAAACTAATGGCAACTATGATCAATTTACTATCACATCTTTCACCACATTTTTCAAGACTGAATATTCATCGTTTAAATTCAGATCTGAATATTACTTGTATATTCACGGTCCATAAGGAATGTGTTGAAATCATTTTTTGAAGGTCACAAGACTTTTCAAAATAAATGAGACAGAATGACCGACAAATTGATGGAAGAAGTGACATGTGACTTGGTGACAGACAGGCAAACCAGCCACCTTTCTAACAGCTGGTTCCTAGACCAAGAATAACAACATCTTTTTTTTTTCTTCTGACAAGTTCATTTCTAGAATAACTATATTAGGAATCTCATTTGGTTCTACTCCACTGATATGTATACAAATAACTTCTATTGGTCAACTTTTAAGAACCGAAAAAAACTTTCAATGTTTAATACTTATTTTCTTCAAAAATTAATAATTGACATTTCCATAGACATATGTTGACATGTCATCAAATATTTCTAACAAGGCTTGAACATAAAGCCATCTTTAATATCATGAGATTTAACTTGTCAGATATCTTCTTGATGCCACAGACTAAGTCATATAGAATTTAACTAAACCAAATTCAGTAACGTGTATTTTATACATCCAAATCACCCTTAGATATGTTTGTCTCAATTAGTTACACCTCCTCAATAGCCAACTCATCTCAAACATCGTCAACCATTCCGAGATATCCTCATCTTTCCATCATATCCCAATACAACTTACAATCTCTACATCCCATAACTTGATCCCTTAAATAATATATCCCTTCCCTTCTCTAATATACCCACTATACAATTTCCCCACACTATTATCCCCCACCTGATCCAAGGTCCCTCATGAGAAAGTTCCTGAATGTCCAAAAGCCTGCAGTCAGCTGACCATATAACACATGGAAGTGTATGATAATAATAATAATAATAATAATAATAATAATAATAATGAGTATTTATAAAGCGCTATATCCATACACAAGGTGCATGCTCAAAGCGCATATACATGTTAGAATAAAGGGTAATGATGTGAAGTATTGGCATGAATAAAATCAAAGAGAAAAGTATGAGTTATAACATTTGAATAAATATAGTACACAAAGTCAGATAATTCCGTCAGTGGGAAAACTCTAGGAATAATAGCTTGAAAAAAGATAAGTTTTGAGTTTTGATTTAAAAACAGTCAATGAAGGCGATATCTTGAGGACATGAGGAAGTTGATTCCAAAGTCGGGGAGCAGCATAACTGAATGATTTCTGTCCATAACTGGTATGATTAGAGCTTGGTATCTTGAGAAAGTTCAAATTCTGTGAACGAAGAGTTTTTGCAGGGATGTAGTCATTTAACATCTTTGAAAGGTATAGTGGTGCAGAATTATTTCGACATTTGTATGCCATGCAGAGGACTTTAAACTTGATTCTTGCTTCAATTGGAAGCCAGTGCAGATCCTTAAGTACAGGTGTTATGTGACATGATTTAGAAGTTCTAGTCACTATTCTTCTATTCACTGTATCATCTAACTGCACTGCACCTAATTGCTCATCTGATTAGAGTCTCTACATGGCAGCTGGCCTTGTCCAACGTGTAATCCATCCACGACATATTTATTCAATGTTCATCAACATCCTGCACAAAAAGCATGAGAGAGTCCATTAAGTGGGCTGCAACTGGCCTAATTGATCTACAAGGCTGCCTCTTGTCACAGGGGCAGGACGAAGGCTACAATTCTGTCACCATGCAATGCTTGTAATTCACTTGCAGGGAGTAATTAGCCGTGACTGCTGAAAGCTGCCATCGATAAGCTGTGTCCTGTCACCATGCAGTTGACGAGCAATCAAATAGCCAGTGCTTATTGCAGTGAAAATTCTTAGAAGGCAGTGCAGATGGTTCAAGAAGTTGTTACTGACATACACAACCTAGTAGTGGCTTACTTCTTTGCAGCAATCGTTTCAAAATAAAACTCACATTCAGGAAATAGCTGAGGCACATCTGCATCATACTCATGAATGTGCGTTTTATGAAAATCAACCTTCTGCTGTGTAATATGACACTCATCAACTAAAAATTATTAACACTGAGTCTTATTTTGATGCTGAGGAAAGTTTTCACCTAAGAAATATGATCACCATAGCTTAATCAAACTCGTAAATTGTACATAGAATCAGGTCTTATTAATGGGGGGCTTTATATACACCTATTGATAAGGGCAGAGGGTGGAAAGCACCTTTCACAGGTAATCTTTTTTTTCAAACCAAAAGGCCGCTGGAGTACCCATCCCTGAACAACCCCCACTCATCAACCACCTTCAGATTCGCAACTTACATATACCAAGTAATGATTGTGACTTGAGACAATTAACTATCTAATGCAGTATCACCTTTGAGATGACCTTTCCATACCGAGGGGATCCTAACAGACTACAATTTCTTCGCAAGGATGAAGACAAACTGGCAACACGGAGCATTCTTACCCTGATCATTAAAGAAGCTAAAATATTTAGATAAAATCTCATCATGCACATTAAGTCATCAAAAACTTTCAGTCAACTAATTTGGCAATAAAAGACAAAATTCAGTTTAAGCAACATTGCAACTGAAAACACACCAGATATCACATTTATCAGCAGAATTACTTTGTCTTCACAGGTCCAACATTACATTGGACCAGGTGTATTCTAGTGTCCATATTAAATCAATAGGATGCACAACAATTGACTGCACGGCCAATGACGGACCAGAGATGCATGTGCGGTTGACTGGCGCAAGTGCATGTGCCTCATTAGCCAGAGTAACCATCTGGACATGCGGCCATTGTGGAAAGGAAGTGAACTCTCAGGGATCATCAGCACCTTCATAGACTCTGTCAAAACAGGGGAGATTACTCACTCAAGGAGTTTTCATCACTGTCACAACAAGTGAGATTGCCAGCGGCACTGATAGTCGCTCATTAATAAGCTGGCTAAAAAAAACGGAAGTCCAAAGCAAATATATTCATGCAGTTCAGAGTCTGCGACTAATTTGTATGCACCATTAGCAAACTTAGATCACGTCTCTTTTCCTGGGATTATCATTAATCTGAGCGAAACATTTCCCATATTTCTCCCAAACAATGGTGTTTAAGTTCATTTGTCTCATGAACCTTGCATGCATGGACATCATTTCTTTGTTAAAGAGGCGCGTTCTCTGGCAATGAAATATTGGATTGTTTTTAAATGTTACGTGAGATGTCTGCCTCGTTCTCTCTGTTTCACGTCTCCACAGACACAAAACTGAACTCTCTCCGATACATTGCTGGATACATTCATCAACCACCATTTCTTTCATTTCAAGTGATGAATATTTTCATGAAATGATAATTTGATTATTTTGAAAAACTAGGGCAAAAAACAACGTAATACAAAAATAATTTGCAAATTTTCAATCTCCGAACTTCAAAGTTTTGTTTTGATTAAACTGGAATAAAATATAAGCATCTTAACTTAAAAAATAAACAGTATTCTGTGAAAAATAATGTGATTCTTTTTGGTATGCATCAATGATGGTTAATCTTGAAAAAATGGTTTCTTGAGGAGAAAAACCTTACAATTTTTAGCAATAATCTTAGCTACTTTGTGTTGTTTTTTTCTTCAAACTTATTCCATAAGGTTAACTACAAAGATCCCTGCTGTCATTAGCTCCATCAATCCACTTCCCCACTCCTGATAACCATACCACAAATGAAATTCACAATTCTTAAACTTTTACACAGGTAAAATGTTAATTATTACCTACAAAGCAATCATATAGGGGTTCATTAGTTTCAAACAATGCTCTAAGAAAAAACATTACTTTATCATTGTGACGTCAAGAAATAAAATATGGTTTAATGTCACAGTTCACTTATGACGTTGTGTTGCAACTTCGATAATAAACAGAATATAAAAACTGTGCCCATGACAAACTCTGCTATCGCTTTTTATAAGCATGTGTCGTAATCTTAATTTGTATGTCATGGACACTCATATAATATCCTCCAATTAGAGGGATGTAGGATTATGAGGAGTCAATGACTAAAGTTGTTTGTAATGATCAGTTTACAGGGAATGTTGGATAAGAAGAATGCCACTTTAGAGAGTGTGCACTGTGCATTGAAATAAATTGCACTGTTCTTTTGAATAAATTAGATTTTGTGAATCGTTAAGAACTTGACCACTAAAAAACATAAAACACTTAATACTTTTCTTTAAAACAAACTTCAAAATGAGTTTCTACATTCTGGAAAAAGATCTTTGAAATAAATTTAAAACCTTTTTCATCTTTGAAAGCTTGCAAGTTTAAAAGGTTTCTTACAGTTTAAACATTTTTGAATAACTTCCCTGTAAAAGTAAACTAAATGAAATCAGACATATGCACTACATTAGTTGAATGAGGACACGAGTACAGAAAGTTATTAAATCTCCTAGATTCCGAGTGCTGTTTGATCAAATCAAGATTGGGTTATTTAAAATATATCCAATTATTGGTTATTATCATGAGCATTAATTGCATTCTTCTAGTGTCCCTTGAAATTTTGATTGAAAATGTTTTTTTAAAGATATTTTCTTTATATATGAAACAATTAGAGACACACGAAAAGTTGATTTGAAATGTAATTGTTATCTCATAAAGTTTAGGTATAAATCATTTAAAACTTGTTTTCCAGTTTCAGAACTTAACTGATGATAGAACACTACCTCAAAATAGCAACACAAAATTGACTAACATCCTACACAAAGCATTATGTTTGCACCAGTTTGTAAATTCCTTTGGTTCTTTCAGAGAACAAAGAACAATTCCCCTGGAATCCATGATGAAGGTTTTATGAGTCTTGAGAACACTGGTAAGTGTGTATGTCCACGAGGTAAAATTGTAAAATTGTACAGTTTCCCTCACTTTAGCATAGCTGCAGCTCCATCGACTGTCAGCAAGGAAAGAAGCCTCTTCAAGCTTCGACTTCCACAATATCTCCCAGCAAAATCTAATTAAATCCTCCTTTGCTGTCCTCACTGTGTGTTCCGCTGGTTTTAGTATCCTTTACACATGTCCCCTGGCTACCTACATTTATTTAAGGATCGAATGAAGATATTTTTTAGACCTGTCAACTTCTTTGCTGAGCTGATATGCCTCAGAGATGTTTGACCATAATTACCGAAACACTTGAGTGACTGTGCAAGACATGTCTATTAGAATGTGAAAATGCCACCAAGCAAGCAAGAAAATCTTCCTGCCACCCTACGTTATCAACAGCAGGCATAGCCAAAGGCGTGATGAGCATGGACGTTCAGAGGCTACCATATTTACCCTAATAGATGTTCATGCAGGTAGCAATTATTTCACTTCTATCACAGACCTGGCACTCTCAGAAAGGAAGCCTTTCATAAAGTTTCGCAGGTAAGTTGTACCTTACCTAAGACTTTATAAAATGTCTTCATGGCTCTGGATTTTTTTTTAATAAAGTTTCAAGATTCCAATGACTTAAAACTCCTTCAAACAAGGTGATCCATTTTTATTAACTATAGTCAAATTGGTGGGAGGTAAACACAGTAATTTGTATGCTATGAAAACTAAACACTATTGACATTTATTCAATTATTGTAAATGGAACTAAATCAACCAAGATTTAGTCTGAAATAAACAAAATAGCATTTAATTCTTAGAGGCTTTGCCCTCAATTTGCTCCCCAATTTGCTCCCCCCAAAAAAAGCTCTGCCCTTAATTGGTCTGCCTGGGGGTTGTGTTTCATGGACCTAGTTTCTTACTCATTGGAACACCCAGGGTTACCATTTTGTTTTATAGTTTAGTCTCAGCTAGCAATTAACATCTCAACATCAAATAGACAATGTTTCATGAATGTACAATTGTTAAGATGACAAACTTGGAGCCATCCATGTCCAACTAAGATTTATGTCCAACACTACTGTAATTAAAGCAAGGAAGAAAAGACCGTTCCTACAAGAAGCAAATTTGGCATTCATGGTTCCTGCAATTGAAATATTTTCTTTTGAAAGTGTGGTTTCATTAAGACATTGTTGACAAGCATTAAAGTCCAATTAAAAGAGGTCTCAGACAGAATGACAATCAAGTTATAGATTTTAGCCAGCTCACTATTTTGGTGTGATTATAATGAGCGTATCACTTGAAAAGAACAGGGTCTTGAAATAAAGCGTTCAAAGCAACCCTGGGATCGATTCACCTATTGCTAACTATTGCAACCTCCATGGTTTTTTCAGGGTTTTTTTCTGATATACCTCATGTTAAGAGACCTGCTAAAGTAACAATTTTTAAATAATTGAAATTCAATTATGTAGTCAGGGGCTTACACAATCTTGATGGAGTATTTTATGAAAATAAATAATAATTTTTTAATAACATATATATGACAAGATTTTTCAATGAAGAAAATACATTATTATAAATTATAATGGCTATTAAAAGAGGCCAAGGCCCTACATGCTTGGTAAGGGTGAATTCCAATTGGTTTTCTGTAATTGTGTGTTCACATCAAAGTTAATTAATGCATTTCCTGTTATGTGCATTTGTCACACCTGACAGATATCAGTGAGCTCTAAAAAAACAACAACTTGAGTATCCACAACTTACCTTAATCTGCTTGAATATATGTTAATACCAGTATTGTGAGATAAACGTACATTGCTTTTGTCAGAAACAGGTTTAACATGTATATTTTTTTTCATTTATCACCTTCTCATTGAAAAATTGTTTACATTGGTTGCATGAAGAGAAGCAAGCATAGACAGCTTTCAACATGCTTATTATGGGCATTTCACTGAAATCAAGCCTTATCACAGGGAGAGAGCCTGTAACAACATGGTTACCGTAAATGTGATGGAACCTGTAGATGTCATCTTTAACTTGATTACTCAGTAAATTCTGTTGTTCATTGCAAATTAAAGCTCATTCAAAACAATATTTTAGAAGAGCAAGATTTTTCTGGAAAAAAGTTTCTTTATTGAAAAAATCATGACATTTCAGAGTTTATGCTTCCTCAATCACCAAACTGTGAATGAGTAAGCAGCTACTCTAAAATGGTGTTTTTTCACAATAGAGAAGATAATGTCCATAAACATATTGCTGTTTTAATACATGCCACTTGTAAATGTCCTTCAAAAACTATATTCCTTTTAGACTTCCTTTACAGTCAGGGAGACGATTAACTCATCGTATGTGCATGACTTTCAATGTGAAACTTGCAATTATTCCATCAACAGTTTAACTCCAGTAACATTCTTATGATAACCATTCATTAACAATGCAGAGCTGGAAACAATGTCTGCCCAAAGTTCCCAAGACAAAATGAAAACAAATGTAAATATATCATCGAAGCAAGCATTCCTAAATAGCTTATAGGATTAGATCATAAGAATAGTTTATATAGACCCCTTTTTACATATAGATATTTCAATGAAATTTTATTTTCATTTCTAAAGACTAAACGTTAATCTGGTGACAGAACACATTACCAATTTGAACAATGACAATCTTTATCACAATACAGCAATTTTAACATTATCTCAGATCATACACCAAAGCATTACTGATGAAAACAGGTCTTAATTTGTTGCATGAAACTCTTAACGAAACTATTGTTACTAGGATATATCAATGTTAAAGGCTGGTACTAAGGTTAACCTTAGTCTACATCAGTTTTTTGCAGTTACCTCCAGAGAACATTTTAAGTAAGTATCTCCAACTGAAAATGAAGTCAAGGTGTGTTTAGACGCATTCACTTGTTTCTATTAGCAGAGAGCTATTGGCTCAATCAAACCCACATGTAGCTCACCTGACTCGTCCCCTAATAGACAGAGATTTCCAAAATATCATTAAAACTTTTTTTTACAAAAGCCAGATGGTTTTAATTAAGACACTTCATGGATTTATTTATTATCATTGAATATGTCTCACTTGATTTATATTTTTCCATGGATTTCTTTAAAAAACGTACTGATTGCTGAAAACATTTTGTTATTTAAGCACCAAATGGTTCATATTTTGTAGCAGCCTCTTCAACTCTCAGGGTATTTGTAAACATTAATCAACTCATGGATAATAAATGAAAAAGAGCTAATTTGACTGAGATTTTGAAGCACACAAAATAAGAAGCTTTTGTATTATTGCAAATGAAATTATTGTCAAATGAACACTCACCAAAGAACTAACTGAGATTTCCAAGGGTTCGTAGGTAAAAGTTTCAAAGAAATTTCAGATATAAGCGCACAAAATAATGAATTTCACAAAATATTCACAAGTATTCTACAATGCTAACACAGCACTTTAGCGTTTATTTGATCACAAACGTTTTAAGCTATTCAGGTTATATGTTGTCAGCAGGTAGGGTTAAGACAGGGTGACACAACCAGTCATCACTTCTTTTCCTTAACACTTCATTATACATGTCCACCTCAAATAAAGCCTAGCTCCAACCTGCAGGGGCAAAAACATCCCATAACTCCTACTACTAGTCTGCAAAACATCTTCATATTCCCCAGTTCGAGTGCCTTCACACAAGAAGACATGACTTCACACCAATAACACATTATTGCTAACTCTAACATCCACGATCTACAACTGTCCACGGTATTGCTATCTCCAACAGCCAGAACCCTAATAGTCCAAGTGTGTGTTCAAAATCATCCGATTTAGCATGTCCTTAACTGACCGTTTGGGCGCTTTCACGTCCTTAGCGTGCTGATGTAAGGCCTATTCTTACTCCAATAAGCAAGAGTTCTCGCCTTACCATCTGAGTGCAAGATTCCCACCAATTTGAAAGAGTTTGCCAGGGAGTGTGACATAAACAGTAACATAGCTCTTCAAAGACAAAGACATACAAGGTGAAGAGGAAGTGAAAGTAACAAGAAAATGACGATACATTGACCAAGTCCTTGAAACAATTGTCAGAAATTTGTTTGTATTACTTTGTTTGAGAAACAATTGGAGGAATCACTTTAGGCATTTAAACAATGACAGGATTCCAGAGTGATCTCATTATTGGAATAATAATCATTAAAATCATAAAGGATTCAAACAACAGTTTACAAATCTAAACTGCAACCAGTCATCTATAGGATTGTAACAACAAAACCTTATCCAGTGCTGCAATAACCAGAATGATGATCATTTCAAAATTATCACAAAGACAAATTCAATTTTGAAACCAATCAATTGGATACAAATTTCTTTCTTCTTTTGAATGCCATATCATTCATTTTCTTTAAAAATGACAAAGAACAATTTTCACTTCTTTGCCAAAATTTCTAATTAGCAAGTTAAAAATAATTCAGTTCTGCATTCCATCACACTAGGCCCAACGCGTTGCCATACTGGGGTGATTCATGCCTCCCTTAAACCTAATTCCTTAAATCCTGAGAAAATATTAATTCAAACTAACAGTTAAGGATTGAAATAAGGCTTTGGAGAATATTTCCAATGAGCAGACAAATATCTGCAAATGAGTAACAACAAAAACCAAATTAAAGCAGAAAACATTTTTTTGAAGTCGGAATGAAAATTTGAAAATGAGAAGCATTTAAGGCAGGATTAAAGCCCAATGGGTTTTCACTGGCAAGCTTCAACGAGCTGTTCTGTAATCAACTAAGGAGGGGGAGACACTCTTGGAATAATAAAACACAACAATTGTCAGAGCTCATTCCACACTTAAAGAATGTGAAGAGAATTCTAATGGGAAGGGTATCACGAGAATTTTCTAATTCATAGCTTGATGAATACAGTGGGGTTTAATAGTTGGAATAAATAACGATATTCTATCGGAAAACTGACAAGTATCAATATAATGGAACACTTCTAACAACTGAGATCAAAGTTTTAATTCCAAGGCTTTGTTTCAAATTTTGTGTTGAATGAAGTGAATAAATGGTTTTTCAAACAATATCAGATACATATATCACTAAACAGAAATAGTAGATATCCTATAAAAAGTAGATAAACTAGATAGACAAATATTGATTATATGTCAAAGCACAATAATTAAACTTCAAGGCTTCAACAAATTGTTATCTGTATTACAATTTAAAAAGAGTGAACCATTTTCAATTCTTAAATGTGGTGTCTGCAATTCAAACAAAATTTGAAATATAGAATCATCACATGTTCACTCTTTTCCTTATATTACTCTGGCAAAATAAATATGGTACAATGTGAAACCAAAAATCCAAACCAGGGTTTAGATTTAGTCACCAACCATTCAGAGGTAAAAAAAATAATTTAAAAACTTGAACCGGAGACATTTGACAAAGTATGGTGCGCTGCAAGGAGATGGCCTCTCTCCTTGCTTTTTTAAGTATTAAACAGAAACACATTTAAATGGTGTGACTAACACACTTGATTAGCATTACACTTCATCATCCAGATCCTAATTATATCACTTCCACAATTTCCAGACATAAATGACAATAATCTAATACAGAAATAGAATATGGGCCAAATTTTGATATTTTCCATCAACATTTCGACAACCTGTGACTGGTAACTGAAAGACGACTGGAAATGAAGATCACACGTCTCTACTGCCTGTCAGGAGGTCAAGTTTGATCATTTTGGGGTCAAATCAAACTCCGTCTTTATTGAAAACAGCGTGTGTCATAGTCATCACGTCCGTCAGATCGCTCACTGCAATGCTGTCTTTGGTTCACATTTCCAACGGGAATGAGCGATGAGTGCTCTGAGCAAAGACGATGCACATGAAGTTGGGCAACCATGATTGCATGTTGGGAACGTAATTCACCAGAAACATGAAACAAGGATCTCTATCACAGAAAAAAATGGTGGACGTTTTTCAAGCAGGAAGACGTTTTTTTAATATTTTTTGGTAGTGTCATTGTATCCTTCATCTTCTAAAAGTGTGACACTTGGGCAGCGACGGTTACAGTTTCTATTCAATTATGGCTTAAAATGATAAAGAGGATGTGGAAAACTTTTTTCCAATACTGCATTTTCTGTTAGCTAAAATATCTAAAATATTTCTTTAAATTATTTTTAGATAAGAACGACTTGAAAGACAAAATTTTCTGGGGACAGACATTACCCTTAGTAGAAGTAAAGTTTTAAAAAAGAGAAATGTGACACTATGTTGAATACAGGAATCAATTTTCATTTATTTTCATGACAAAGATCTCTTGTTTAGAATAAAATAACTTTGAAAAAGTACTTTTCTTCTAACAAAGCCATCATGATACAAAAGAGATTCATGAACCTAGTCAAAAGCCTATAGTCCTTATATTCATGTAGTAAGGTTTTACAAGAAAAATGGTAATGGTATAATATAATGATGATAGAAATTATATTTTGTGGCAAGAAAATTAAAGCTGTACTTGCATAAAAGGGATATGATCAAGTTACTCATCTATGGTAACAACATAACAAATTCTAACCAATCACTATTATGGTTGAAAGGTCTGTGTAACTTATGGACAAGTTGAATGAAATCGGGGATATAATTTAAACAGAAAATATATAGAGAAAATGATTAAAAAATAATGAGAGCTTGATATAAGATTGAAAATATTCCTTGAAAAACTACATTCAAAGAGGTGAATAAAAATTAATCCAAAACTTATTTGATAGGTAAAGCAGATCCTAATTTTTGGCAAACTAGTGAAACTATTTAACCGCCCAATAAATACTAGCTATTGCAGAAAGTTACAATATGATTGATTCAGCATTAGTCGCAAAGTGTGACAAGGAAATTAAAGTATGTAACCAATCAATGGCTTCAAAATGGACGCAGCTGGTTCCAACAAGCATGCAACTATCTAACTGACGGTATGACAACGTCAGAAGGTAAAAAGTCAATGAATTGAGCATGTTAAACTTTGTGACAAAACACATGCAGCAACTAGTTGAAGCAGCAGGTTACCAGCTATTGTCATATCGTAAGCATGCAGCTAAAGTAAAAAATCAATCTATTAAGCATGTAGCAATTTGTGACACGATCTAACAAAACATCATCTAATTATTGACGCAGGTTACTGTGTATCCATGTATTTGAGTGACTTATAAGCAGATAATGTAAAAATCAATCATTTGAGCATGACTCAATTTGTGACACAATGTACAACAGCTATTAATCAAAGCAGCGGCTTACAGTGTAACCATGTTATTGCTATAGTTAAAATGTAAGCAGATAATATAAGAACAAACTTATTCAGCATGTCACAATTTGTGAAACAATGTAACCACACAACAGCTATTAGTTGAAGGACCAAGTTACAATGTAACCATGTAATTGCTAGTGACACAATGTAAGCAGGTGCCCTGAATGAAGACACAAACACCTTCTCCCTGCCAGTGTGTGCTCAAACAGCTCGGGGAGCTACAGCAAACTTGCTAGACCTGGTCACTCTAAACAAATCAACATCCGCTAATTTTTGCAAATTGAGAGAACAATGCTGCATTCATTGCTGTGTTTTTACGGGCCGATGACACCTTTATGAAGGATTAACGAAGACCCTCCGTGCATTTTTTAACCCCCAAATGAGTCTTTCCACTGTTTGTCTTGAATCAGGTGGATGAAGGGAAGAGGGAAAATTCAACAGAGGAAAGCAAACCTGGAAACTTGAATCATCTATTTAAATTCTATGGGGACAGGACAGTTCTTCAGAGAATGAAGACAGATTGATCCTTTCATTATATGCATTAAGTTTGTGAATTAAAGTTTAATTAATAAACTTAAAAGTCATGTCATGCAAGTAAACAGGCAGAAACGTAAACTGATATTATCAATTTGTGACACTTGTGAAAGTACAATGAAATAAGAAATTATAGTTCTTTTACATTTTTGTTTGAGAACTTGTATTAAACTAATTTTTAGCCAGACATATCGGATAATCTCAATTACAGTTCTGAGGCAGATCAGAACATATAAAAAACCATCATAATTATCTCAAATGTGAATTTCCATCTCAAATCTGTTCCCCCTTTTCCTTAATGTTAATTCCTGTATTTTCAAATAGGCATTAGCTACAGAAAAAACACATGCACCTTCAAAGTTGGACGAGGAAAAAATCCTGCAAGCCTTTAACCATCAAGTTAACCAGCCTATTCTCCGAGACATGTGTAACTTTAGATGTGACAAAATCCTCTGATGCTAATGTCTTCAGTCTCAGTTTTAAGCCTCGAGTCCTGCAACTACACTTTGAAGAGATTTCTCTTTAAAATTTGATGAAATAATTTCATTGGCTGACAGCTCTATCAGATAGTTTCCTCGTATGATTTTGTTCTCGGAATTATGTGATGACCTCATAGGTCAAGATGCACACGTTTTTTCAAACTTCATTGTGAAAGTTCAAAATATTTTCTCGATCATTTCAACTTCAATCGAATATCATGAATATTTTTTAATCACTCGCGCCAACTGACATTTTCCCAAAATCGTAACTGTCAAAATTTCTGCAACAGAATTGAAACACTATTGATCAAAATTTAATTACAATTTATTTTATTTCTGAACTGAAATCTAATTTCGCCAAACAAAGTAATGATAAAATGAATTTCAATAGTCTGATCTGATCTCAGTTAAAACAAAATCGCATCGAAAACTTCTTCACTATTTACCTTGCTCATTCTTCAAGAACCTATTTCCAACTTATTTGTTCCACTGTAAGAACTCAAGACCTTTTTTCAACGAAGCTGTACAAATTGTGCTGATTACAAAATGGGAACTTTTAAAAGGGGAAAAAAAGAGTCTCTTAATGTGTTTAAACAGCATCCTAACGGATTCAGTTTGAATTCGATAAAAGAAATATTATCCAAACCAAAGAGCAAAGGTAACCTCTGTGACAACAATGAATATTAAAAACACTACAAAAACAGCTTTTAAATGGCTTTCCCCATTAAGGCTCTTTCCAGCTTGCTTTGCAAGGCTTCCCATTGTAGTAAGTGACTTCACACAAAGGTTTAAAGAAATCAGCAGCGTAAAGAACCCCATTCCATTACAGAATGACTTCTTTCAAAGCCCCTAGGGTTTCCACACATCTTCCTTTAATCTAAAAAAATATGTCACTGAAATCTGAACTCTTTGCACGAATATAATTTCATGAAATAGCATTTAAACAGATACAAATGTAATCATGTTCTTTGCTTGACAATTGTTCTAAAGAAGATTTTACAATAATTATCAGCAATTGTTATGAGGCAAGCATTTTCAGGTAATGGAGTTACTGACGTGGATTGACTTGATGACATACTCGCATTTCAAAAAGGCTGTCACTTCAACAGGATAGCATGACACTGAAGGGAAATATTCTTTCTCGAGAAGATAGTTATTTCAGGAAGCTTCAACAATACAGAATGATATTGTCAAGAAGAAAGCATGACACCATTATTTGAGTTTTGTGATTGATCATAATCATCATTCATTTTTAAAGTCAGAAATAGCTTCGACTTTTTTCATCATCTGTTATTCCCCAAATAAGTCTCCCATATGCTGAGTAAGGTCTTCTTGATTAATTTCTCTGGAGTTAACAATTAATTTTTTGAATATATCATATGAAAGACATGCAATCATTTGTGTTATATATTGAAGAACACTCAGTATCCTCTAAGGTTTTAATTAAACTTGACATAATTCAAATCTATATCAATAATGAAGAACCAAAAGGCAAGGCTTCAATTATAAAATGCTTGTTAAAATTCAAATTTATTTCCATTTGAATTGAAAAATAACCTGTAACAATAGACAAAAGAAATCGCAACTGCGATAAAAAAATTCTTTTTCACATGCAGTTTAGTTCGTTGTTTCTTCCAATTCGAATTAAAAGCTTGTTTTGAAGGGCAGTAAAAATTAAACACAGATATTTCACAAAAATAAATGTTTCTAATTGCAAGGAAATCTTTTTAATCAAAGAAAGCAGTCCAATACAAACGTTACATGTCCAGTTAAGCTACACAAATCCATTCTCTACCTATAGATAATTAAAAGGTGGCCACCATGCAGTAGTCGCCAGATTTTTTATACTTTCTTAGACTTAGACTACGGATGATTGGTTTGATTTATGTGGTTTTTGGCCCTCTAAAGATAATGAATAAACAAGAATTTATTGAGGAAAATTTATTGAGGAAGATATATGATTTCCTAAATATGTGCTACAGTGCCATTAAAGTCTGTTGACTGAAGAGATGGTCAGTACTTCATATAAAAAAAGTTCAAGGACTAACAGGTGATAAAGATGATATCCCAATTAGCAAAAAATAAATATCTAATTAGCAGGTGATTCTTGAGATCCATTTATAATTCCAACACAAACAGAAAAAGGTAAGTAAACACCTTAATTAAAAGCAGTGTCACTTGAAACTCAACAATATTGTCACGGACATCTTGACCAAAGGTCAACTTGTGACCTCCTGGTCATACCATGTCAGAGGTTGACTGAACATGAATGAATACCGTAAACTGGGTAAAAAATCTAAAAGATATTTTTTTCATAAGTATATTACTACTGAAGTGTTTTGGAGTAAAGTACTGATATAGATTTCTTTCATTCTTCATCAGAAATGCAATTGGTCAATTAATATCATAAAACTTTGAAGGCTGATGTTCATACATCATTTATTTGAAAAAAACAATCAGCCATAGAAAGAACAAAGAAGTAATTATTAATATTAAACTTAACCTGAAATGCATGTTTATATCCCAAATCATAAAATCATGTTTGATATTCAAGTTTTTATATATCATTGTTCATATTCTTACGTATGTTGCAGGGTGAAATAAAAGCATTCCAACTAGCTTTGGCCAGGGGCATTCTCTTTGGCTGAACCAGTAGAGTGACTAACTCTTACCCTGAAGTCTGATGTTCGAATCCTCCGGAGGTGATCTCAAAATAATTTCCGTTACATCCAATCATAACGTTATGTGTAATTGCTTTTTAAAGACAATCCCATCAAAATAAAAACACAAATTGCTGAAAAGCATCATAAGAATTACTTTGCAAACAGGCCGGTATCTCTCAAATTTTATATCCAGAAAAATACTCTGATCATACCATCCCTTTAAGCTCTCATATAGTATGTAAATAGTTTAACCAGGTGAGTGATTCTCATACAAGGCACATGTACACAATTGTTTAAGCCTTATAAAGGTTGAACATAATGAGCCATTTCGATCATTCCAGCACATGTACCTCAAATATTTAAACCCTAAGAGTTAACCAACTGAGCCATTTCGATCATTCCAGGCACATGTACATCAAATGTTTTGAACATTTACGGTCCACCCATCAAGACAGGTGATCGTTTGACCGTCTGGTCACTTCATTAGCAGATTCCAAAACAGGACAACAAAAGCCTATTGAAGTGCCACTGCAATTACTGCACGAGTCTGGGTACACATGTTGTCGGGAAGACCTAGGTGGGACAACATCACCTGGCAAAACAAGCGGCACCTGCCCTGGCACATGGCAAACAGCCAATCAGAAGAAGGAATTATAGAAATGGACCAATCAGAGAAGTGAAGAAATTTTGGAATCCTGCTAATGAAGATGTCAAATGAAGTTGTGTAAATATTTGAATCTCATTTACTGAAGTTGGGAGAAGATGAATTGATTTGTGTTTGCATGTTTTGGACAGTGAGTTCATACTTATTTCAGAATGGGTGGAGTCTTTAATAAGCAATTAATGTGGCAATCAGTGATGACTTCAAAATAATCCATTTTTTTAAAAAAGAATTGAGCTTGAATAAGATTACATATTGTATTAGCAAACATTTTTAATAAATGGAAAATGCATCATAAATCAAGAATGGCAAACAATACTTTATGCATGAACGTTTATCAAAATGGTGTCCCTTATACTGATTTCATAATTTCTGAAGTAGGAAATTAAACAACAAAATTCTCTTGTAGACCTTCAGTTCTCTCCTACACACTTTATAAGGGAGTCGATCGCTATCTATTTTCCTGAGAAAGTGTTTGATTTAAAGTTCAAAACCCGAATACCCACTCACAAAAAGCTTATCATAGACTTACATGTAACCTGTAAGAAAATGTCTTGAAACTATACTCATGCTTCTTTACCAATGTAACTATTTAGAATATCCGCAATAATTTGACAAGTTAAAGATTTAGCAGATCCAAGCCAGATGCCATGAAGGCAAATAAATGGTAAATGTGTATACTATAGATGTGTATGCAAAATAGAATCCACAGAGCTTTAAATGATTGATGATCAGTTTATATAAATCCCTTTACACCTTTAAGTTCCTGTGGGAAAACACCCTGAAATTAAAGTCCAACTTCTTGACCAATTAATGACCATTAAACCCACAATCAAGCTGACAGGTTAAGCTCCCACTTCAAAGGAAGCAGATCGGAGCTTAACGCCATCTACTTAATGTGCTTGAGACGATTAGCAGCATATTTTGAAAAATGACACTAATTCAGTACATAAATACAACACTGTCAGAACACATCCTAAGTCCAGAAGGATCACTGCATGAGCAAAGGCTAGGAAAACATGACCACACCAGATATCCACTTATACCTTCTCATGCAGATTGTAGCCACTCCTTCAACAACAGTAGAAGCATGTTAACTCGGGCAACATCTCTGTTAAGCCTTTTTTAATCAGTATTTAGTAAACATGAAAGAGTATCATTAGGTTTAAAGGACCTTATCAATGAACTACTGAAGCATGGACAACATGTTTGGCTAAGCCTTGGATACGTGAAGAACTCTTCGGTTCCTTAAAGGGATAAAAAGGGCAATTGAAGACTCTTTCTTTGGTCACATGGGATTACCCAGGGGCAAGGGTTCAGCCTAAACTAACATAGCTTCTTTGATACAGACCCGAAGTGGGCAAGGACAGGGCACAGGTTGTGTTTGTATTTCAAGATGGGATTGATTTAAGCTAAATGAACAGGTAAAAAGTTTAGAGTAAAACAACAAACATCAACAGATCAACAGGTCGATGGTCTCAGTGAATAAATCAAGTGAGAGACATATAGATATATCTTTATATCTCTAATGTTTAGCTTATTTAGATAGATAAGATTGAATAAAAGGATCCTGGGGATTTGTCTCAATGCATAAATGTTGAAAACAACACTAACATGGACAAAAAGCTGCTGCTACAGTGACAGATTTTCTCAACTAACTACAAACCACTTTTTTTTTTGCAAATTAACCTCTTTTCATGGACCCACTGCAAACCTGTTATCATGGACTAACTACAAATCTCTCTTCATGGACTAACTACAAACCACTCTTCATGGACTAACTACAAACCCATGGACTAACTACAAACCACTCTTCATGGACTAACTACAAACCATTCTTTAAGGACTAACTACAAACCACTCTCCATGGACTAACTACAAACCATTCTTTAAGGACTAACTACAAACCACTCTTCATGGACTAACTACAAACCATTCTTTAAGGACTATGTACTAAACACCCTTCATGAACATAATACAAACCACTCTTCATGGACTAATTACAAACCACTCTTCATGGACTAACTACAAACCCATAGACTAACTACAAACCACTCTTCATGGACTAACTACAAGCCTCATTTCATGAACTAACTACAAACCTCTCTTCATGGACTTTTTTATGTGTGCTTTGAGCATGATGCATGGAAAACAGCGCAATACAAATGTGTTATGATGATGATGATGATGACTTACTACAAACCACTCTTCATGGACTAACTACAAACCTCACTTCATGGACTAACTACAAACCACTCTTCATGGACTAACTACAAACTTCACTTAATTCATGGACTAACTACAAACCACACTTCATGGACTAACTACAAACCACTCTTCAAACCACTCTTCATGGCCTAACTACAAACCATTCTTTAAGGACTATGTACAAAACACTCTTCATGGACTAACTATAACCACTCTTAATGGATTAACTATAAACTTCTCTTCAGTATAAATTAACTATAAACATTTTTGAATTAGTAACTAAGTTTGGGTACCGTAGACTAAATTTTTTTAACTTGGGCTTGCTGGAAACCTTTCAAAAGATATTTTCAGCATGGACAATGAGCATGGAGAATTTAGAGGAGGCTTCCTGTGAAAATAGTAAGTGTAAATGATACAATACTCTTACACAATGTGCAAGCTGTTGTAAAAGGGTTTCCCTTGAGGCTATAACAAGATACAATCCTTTGAGTGAGAGACATCCTTTACTAATGGGAAGCTTAAAAATGATCATGTTCTTTTTCTGTTTCTTCTAGGGTTTCAACATAGAGTATTCAAGCTTAAGAGGGAGAGAAACTTGAATCTCAAACTAAAAATATTCTTCAACTTGGATACACATACATGCATATGTTTTATCTTTTGAGCATTGCAAAAAAATTCTTCTTGAAAGTTCTTAACGAAATGTGTACATCAATCTGTCTATGTCGAAATAGAAAACACAAGGGTGTAGATACAAATTTATCAGGATGTAAGTATTTCAATCATTTTAATCTAATACTCCTCAGAATACCGGTGTCCCAAAACTTAATTCCTTGACTCATGATTTAATGATACTAAAACATCATGCACAGATACTCCCAGATTTGTAAAAACTCTGCATAGAGTTAAACAAAATAATTCTTTAAATTTTGTAACAACATTATCCAGTTAAAAACTTTGAAACCACTTTACAGATGATAAAGTCATTTGAACCTAATCTTAATTAATCCTTATCTTAATCAAAACATCAATTTTCAAAAGGTTTTTTAATTCATCAAAGGATGTTAAAGAAAGACATTTATCTAGGATATTTTCATTTATATAGATCTTATTTCCAAGAACCTAAACAAAACAAGTAATAAATCTTACATTTACATAAAATTAATTAAGAA
The DNA here is from genome assembly GCA_921293015.1 of Phorcus lineatus. Lineage (NCBI taxonomy): Eukaryota > Metazoa > Mollusca > Gastropoda > Trochida > Trochidae > Phorcus > Phorcus lineatus. The sequence goes on along the minus strand of OV121086.1, from coordinate 17,106,711 downwards.
ATATAAATTGTTAATGTGTTCACATATTTCCACCTAGAACACATCATAGGAAGCAGCCTATATATATATATATAAAATGTAAATTTCCTTGAATTCATGCTCATGACGCATCTACCTCTATGACGTCATAAAGAGCGCCACGTCACGTCACAATCAACGTGATTACAACTGACATTCAAAGTCTAACCTGAAGAAGCCATCATGGCAGAAAGCGCTTGTTAGCAAATGTGAATGTGAATATGTACCTGATTCTACAATAACATTATTTTATCTATATATATATATATATATATATCCTTATGAATCGTGTCATTTTCATTGCTACCTTAAGCTTACTATATTAACCTCTCTTTCTGGAAAATTGTTCTACACTGTTTGAGACGGCATTTTGTACTCTTATTGTCAGATGATTTTGTTCACATGCTCATATAGACGGTGAGGCCCGTTTTCAGTTGTGATGGGAAAATGAGTTTACAATTATATACCTATAACATATGCAAATACTTATCAACAAATGCAAACTTCATGTATATTTTAGATTAATCATGTGTGTACAATAATTCAATCACATAACAAACAATACAATTAAAAATGTAAAATTTCAGGAATATACCATTACCAATTTAAAATTATTTTTTTTGTATATATATGACATGACAATATACTCACAAATTTGTACTTGAATAACTTCAAATTTATCTTTCATTTCAGATTCAAGAAACAAATCTTAAGATATCATATTGTATCAAAATATTTGCTCTCTGATATGTCTTTTAATTATTTAATGAGAACTTATTAATTATTCAATTACCTTTATACTAATGATGAATGAATTAAACTTATCACTGTCGCAAGTCAAATAATCAATGCATGCATAAATCATCACCAAACTTCAAAGTAAAAATATTCAAAAACTGATTTGTTGTCTTTAATAATTATCTACCTTCAATCAAGGACTAATGGGTAAAATAAACCGGCCATCAACACAAGAAGTGTAAACTTCATGTTACAAAAATATAATATCATGTTTTTCGTCAATATTTGTTCATATTGTTTTATGAAAACACTAGCATGGTCCCATCAAGTATCCCTGAATCAATACTACAATATTTAAAGGTTGCCAATTGTTGAAACAAGTATCACTGGACAAATTTAATATGAATCTAGGATGACAATCCATGCTTGACTTTTGATTGGATTCAAGCATCAGCCAACACAATAATGATGTGTGCAAACATGATTACAAATTTGATATTAATAATCCCAAACATAACACTCACATGTCAATACTCGACTCAAATTTTTCGCCGTCAGATGAGACACGGTCATTTTTAAGTCAATGAAAAGATATCCAAAGCATTACACAATGCACACAGGTAATAAAACACGCCTACCTTACAGGTCCAAATTGCAATAATTTAAACGAGCAACTACCATCTACCTGTTGACGAGATTTAGCGTACCTTAAGAAATGGCAACAATTTTCACCTTGAGAGAGGCTTAGTCCAAAGAATGAAATAAAACACTTTTCTTTGAAGATGCTCCGAGATTACATGATCGGCATGGCTTACTGCACTTTTTCTGCAGTTCAAGCGTTACTCACCAGAGGGCGCTACGACCGTTGGGTTCGAACCCACTACAACGTATACCGAGGGCAAACATTGACTAGGTTGCATCGGCAGTGGTGTTTAACTTGACCAGCATGCTTCGAGGTATTCCCAACAATTTCCTAGTCATTCGCTTTCACTATGTCAACAAGGCAATAGTGATCGGAAGCCCAGACAAACGCGAGTACAAACGCTGGCCCCGGGGGTTGTGTGGTCTCCGCCTATGCAAACTCTTCACCCAGACAATCAGCCTGATCAAGATTCCATCCACACCAAAAAACTCTGGGGAAAAACGTTCCCATGAAATGCGTAGGCTTGGGGACCGGCATGAACGAAAGGGGGACAGATCGGTATTCTTGTTAAGTGCTGCCAATGTTGTGAATTGTCTTGGCAAATTCAAAAATCTCCCAGGTTTACTTAATTTAGAGCATCGGAATGAGCTCAGGCACATAAAGCACATAACCAGAGTTTTAACAAGGGCTTTTCAACATTTAACACCTATTTTTTTAGCCTTAATCCATCATCTTTTTGTGTTTGTTAGTCAGACGAGCCGAAGGACACTCAGTACATGTCACATTCTTCCGTAACAGTTTATTTCAAAAGGACGAAATCAAACAGATTTCTTAATGCTAATGGAATAATAATTTGCCCAGTTCATTACTGCCATTAACACCATCAGGCCCTGTACCAAGCTTAATTAAATTTAGGTGAGTCCTAACGATGTTTTTTGATGTCATAAAAAACGATTGGAACGTAATTCTTTACCTCCAATCATCAAAGAGTGCTCGAACACACATGTGATCCACATGTAACACTTTAACTTTACTGCATCACACTGAGGATTAAGGCATTTCAATTTATATAAAATCTACCGACATTTTTCATTCAAATTATTTTCAAATGATTTTGAACTTTACCTACTAGATAAAATTGATCATATCTGGTATAAAGAGATATGAAAAAATGATAAATCTTGCCAAAGCTTTAATTCAAAAAGTGTAAAAGCCATCTCAAATATTTTGAATTTTAACTGGACCTAACTTTTTTTTCTAAAATTGATAAACTGATTTATCAAATAAATAAGAAAAATAATCATAGCATGTTTAAAGTACATTGACACTAAGCAAATCATATTGAACAAGAAGGCAAAAGAACAACTAAAACTGTGGTACTACAATGTATTAAGGAACAAAACATTTTACCCAAATCCATAATAGCTAGTGAATATGCTGTGTCTTATCTATTACAGCTACAAGTATTGCAAGATGGGAGTCCATGAGCAACGGCTTAATTGTTAGAACCAGAAGCAGAACTAAAATATTCCCCTGAATAGGGAGTCCCATGTTGTCACAAACCGATATTGCTTTTTTTTGCTGGTAGCCAGAAAAAATTGCATACAATAACAAAGCACATTACTTATCACTGAAAACCCATTAATATATATCCGATTATGTACAAACTTTACATGTCAAGGGTTGACCATTTGTATTTTGCCCAATCCATATTTGCAAATTTGATTGATTGGCAATCCTTCATTTTGACTGGAAATGGTCTTTTTACGTTTGTTTATTTCTTCCTTAAGGATACAACCAGACATTAAACAAATAGCCAAAAGCATATTTGTATTTGAAAATTTAAGTTTTTCAAATGAATTTTTGTGTGTATATAGCTTTGATTATTGCGAGATATCCCCCAAGTCCACAACACAGGTGCAACCTGCTAAAGTGGCACTAGCAAGCCAACGGCTGGTGACATCTCAAAATTGCAAATGAGCATTGATGGTTAACTAACGAATAGAAACAGTAAATCCTATTCAACCAGAAAAGTATACTAAACTAAGACTGTCAATCTCTCACTAAATTCACAGAACAATGAACATTGCTGATAACTCAGAAACATCTTCATTCCCATGGCACTTTTTTCATCTAATTTCTGACATTTCGGTTATTTGCCCTATTCCAGTTAACCTTTGGTGTGTCTACAAGACTCCATTAATCAATTGAAAAGACGGTGAACAGGAAGTTCTGCTGGAAACAAGGTCGCCAAAAAAGCAATTGTCTGAGGAGGCTAAGCCATTTCATCTTTAAAAGCCAAAACATTTAACACTTTTACTTAGAAAGCTTAACTTCCATCTGCAAATGGCATGCCCATTGACTGGGGTGACATTTAGCTAATGAAAGTCTGTGTCCACTTACACTTAACGCAGTAAACTGGTATGGCTGGACCGATGAATCAAGATCAGTTTCTATGTCCTTGGACAAGTGAACTGATTTATCTGTGAAGTGACCAAACTGTGACATGTTCAGATGAGAAACTTACATAACTATGTAGTTACTCTCAAATCAATGAAATAATCATTAATTTATCATTATGAGATCATCAAACAAATTTATTTATGAAATATGATTTGATCAACAACATTAAAGGGACACAGAGTATGTTGTTGGAGTCATACATTTCAAACTTCTAAATGGTGTAATTTCATTGAGAAGAAGTGGTTGTTTCTGAAAATTGACTTAAGAATGCTTGTCAGAAAAACATAGTGACAAAAATCAGTTTAAAGTTTGTGACCTATGATTGAAAACCGGACAATGGCGGGCCAATGACTCAAACATAATTTTGGAAACTTATATCCATCAAATACAAATACAAATATGGGTGGGTAGTGATAAGTGTGTCATTTAACTAACGTACATATAAATGGAGGATAAATGAAGGAATGAATTTAGACTTTGTAACACTTAAACAGCCACTTGACAATTGTCATTGATTCAAGCTAATATCATTATTTTGGAATTATAAAGATAGCAATGTAGGAAGGTAGTTTGAACTCACCTCAAGACATATTGTATTTGGACTCTTACTTAAAGGGACACTAGCATGGTAAATAAAGTGATCTCATTAAAACAAAAATCAATGTTTCTGATTGCAAGACAATGTTTTTAAATCAAAAGATGCCGATTTTAAACCAAACGTACCATTATTGGTTAAGCTAAGGGAATCAATTTCCTTACATCAAATGATTAAAAGGTGTTTACACACAAATGACCTTCAGTGGGTTTTTGCTTAATACTTTATACTTGAATTCCTACAACTACGGATGATAAGTTGGAGTAATGAGATTTTTACCCCTATGAAGAAAAAACATTTGACATAAGCTAATGTTTATCGGGTAAAATGTGAAGAATTGAATCTGTAAGAAAACAAGCTACTGCCCCTTTAAGATACAAAATTATGAAATATATACTGTCACTTAAATATGAATTGTTGGCTAAAACCAAACATGTCATTCTTATTGACATTAAAACTGTTAACACACTGTAGATAACACTCACAACAGTCATGCAACCATACTTGTATACAATACTCTAGAGACACATGGATTAATTGCAAAATATCTAAGATACTCATTCAACTATTCAACCATCTTTTTTTCTAATTTTAAAGAAAGTTGAATAAGAACAAGAAGATTACAGGCAGACAGAATAAGGATTTCTTTTTGTTGAGCTCCATTACCTATTTGGTACTTCGTAATAGGATCTAATCAACTGAAAGTTCAAGGCCTACATTTGACCAAAATGCCATGTCCGCTCGTTTTTATTTCATTAACTTTGAACAGTTTGTCAAGGAATGTTCTTGAAAGTTTACTGTTAATTCTTTTCACAACTTTTAAAATGATCAAAATTGACTTTAGACAGTGTTAAAGCTGTACATATATATCTGTTTTTCTCCATAATCCTGAACGATGAAAACAGAGAAATATAAGTATCACCAATAAATCTTTTGTTTCTGAATTATGTAAGATTACATTATTTTCTCAAATATTTAATTGAACTGCTCTATATTATAAGAATAATCAACATTGAATGAATGAATAGAAAGTGGTTCTGGCCGACAATCTTGAGTTAATTTTAGAAAAACTGGAATTCCTTTGACGATAATGAAATCATTTATATCCGGGATATCCATGTCCACTTGGGTAAGAAATATATAGACTTTTGGTGCAGATCCATGTCATTTCTGTCTCTGAAATGCTTTGGAGAACTGAATCTAGGTTCCACTTTCAAGATGATTTGCTATTAATTACTGCATGTAGAATGAAAGTGAACTGAACAATCTTAGTCTCTCAGTCAACTCTGCAAGTCTAGGTTCAGACTAAAAGAAAATATAACTCTTTTGGTAATCAATTAGTCTCTGTTCGGTACATTTAAGTTCAACTGGGTCAACAAACCGGTTTACTGGGGAAGGAAAAGGTTGTCAATTAGGTAATGGATTGGTCTGTGCTAAACTAAAATAGTTCACCCGTCTCAGTTTTTGTAATACATTGACATTTTTTTTCATTTATGTAAAAAATCTACAAATCATATACAACATATTCTTTAATCATCTGTTTGCAAATTTGCACCTCATGATATCTTAACAAAAGTAAGAAATATAAAAAATTCCCTTTAGACTAAAAAGGCTTTATATGAAACATGCACCTTTAAAATTCTACTTTACTACTATATCTGATAGTAATATTTTCAAATTTATTAATAATATTTGGAGATATGGAAAATTGTTTACATAAATATAACAAAAACTTTTTAAGCATATACTCTTTCAGAGACCATGTTAAGTCTGACCTCCCACCTGTGTCTTTTGGAACTCCATGAACCCAGTTACGGATGAAGGTAATATTTAAAAGTTGCCAACTTACCATATTTGGAGGAATTAACAATTATATGAAATGTTCTTATTGTACGCATAACAGTATAAGTCTTTCAGTGACAATATTAGTCCAATCTCCCTCCATTCTGTGTCCATTAGAACTCAAGAACCCAGGAAGAGAAAATAAATATTTTCAAATGGCAACTTATCAAATTATAGTTTCCAGAAATCTTATAAATGTTGGGTTTTTTACCTATGACACAGACTGTTTCAGGGACCATATTAATCCAACCCTGTCTAACTCGAAGAACCTTCTGACCCAGTTCCAGCGGAGGGTAATAAAAGTGATTAAAAGAAGGGGGTGAGGACAACAGACCCCTGCTGGACATAATTGTCCCTATCCCCTTGGCGTGTAATTAATATAGCCCCAAACTGTCCTCGTAATCATCATTTTTAAATCTATTGACCCCCTGTGACCTTGCTCTGAGACTCAGAGGCCAAGGTGCGGAGGAATTACACCAACCTAGCACTATCCAGTCGTGAAATTAATCTGTCACTAAGAGTTTTTTACTGTGTGCTAAACTGTCGGGAGTGTTTTTATTATGGACCTAAAAGACTAGTTTTCAATCTAAAGGGGAAGTATTTAACTCAAGGTAGTACCCGTTGTCCCATTATGATCCAATTAGGTGATGTCACCGCCTCATCAAATTGGTAATTTAAATTAGATGGACCAGTTTGAAAAACTATTCAAATTTTAATCAAATTAACGCAAACAAAGGGAGTAGTATGAATTGAGATACTTTTTCACTTGAATGCGCAGTTTTAGAATATTAGGATTTGATAAAGAAGTTCTAAAAACTTACATCTTAGTCATTTTTCAACTTTAACATAGGGTCTTCAGTATGAAATAAGAAACAAGTTTTAAGGGAGGCTATAGACTGTTGATTTTGTAAAAAAAAAGAAAAATTAAAAACATGTTTATAGAGTTAATAATAATTGAGGTTAATCAAGTTCAAGACAAAGTGTATTATTACATGGCCTCAGTACATATATAAGGATCTGTTCTGTCTGAGAATTGGATTATTCTAAGTGTTGAGATTTTATTGAAAAATTGAAGAAAGAAGCATTAATGGACTAGACATAAATCTGTCATTGATAAGATTGAAAGTTGAAGTTTATCTCTCCTTTTATGTGAATGGAGGTGAGGTGATCTAGGGTTTAAGCCTGATTTCTGGTTTGTAGCAGTGAATGAGTGTATACAATAAAGTTGTAAGTGATACAAAAAGCGGCTAAGGGGCTAAGCTACAAAAAAATTCTTATAATGACACCCCTTTTGAAGGTAGGAGCATGGTGGAAATCATGGAATGATTATCACAAAATATCATGGTCAACCAATACACAAATATTTGTGCATACCCAACAAGAAAACAAGTATACCAGAAAATCAAAATTAACATATCTGGTAAAATTTTAATTAAATATCCAATCCATAAACAGACCATGTCAATGGCGTCAATGAAAAATTAAAATCCACATCCTATCTCCGCCAAGGCAGGAAGAGGCTAAATGTTGATAATTATTGTCTCTCCAATTCTAAAATTCTTCAAAAATGTTCAATGTTTACAGTGTGTTGAATGAGCGTCTCCACAGATGGCTTTCCTTGGGGTTCCAAACATCAAGCAGCTTTGGCCTTGGCAGAAGTGTTCCAATGAAATTATTTCTTGAGGACAGGTTCGATTATAAACAGATCAATGTCAAGTTCATGCCATTGAGGACTCAGCACTCAGCATGCAGGAAGACAGGACACGCCTGACACTGTGAGGAGCTTCAAGCATGACAGTGTGAGGAGTTTGATGGATGGCGGCCATGATGCCTGTGAACATCTAATCCAGGATTGACAAACCTTCTGATGCCAAGACGACTGATTCTCAACAGCTCCCACCAACTCAAGTGTTTCCTTATCCTCTCTTCAAATAATACGGTATCACTCCATTCTAGGAAATGTAATATTGAAACGTCATTCAGACAAGGAGGGTCCTCTGACCTTGCTGATAGTGTTCCGGCTGTCATTTCTAAAAAGTTGAATGACTTTCCTACAAGGATGTCCACGTTCTTCAAATTGTGTCATAAATCTGAACATGACTCACTCGATGGTCATAGTGAGAGGAAACATCAATCATCAAAGTGCAGGTTTCTTCAACATTTTTAAAAGTTTTGTTTAAAAATTCTTGACATCTGTATTCAATCATGGAATGGACTTTTTTAAACTTAGACAAGTAAACTCCTGTGACAAGATTATGTGTATGGATTAAACTTTAGGCTAAAGAAACTGAATGTATCTTCCATGAAAATATATTTCCTCATCTTCATTATTGTCCAGCAAGAAATGATAGATATAAACATTTACATGTAAACATGAAATATTATCTACCTTTTTGTCAATGAAGTGCTCGTACATGTACTACACAAAAAGGAAAGTACATGCCACATTGATTCTAACCATTTGCAACCTCAACTTAATTTCACATGTGTACAATTAGTATACATAAAGTGTTGCATAATTTGATGATGTCATTACTGACCTCATATCAAAGGGTCTATATAGATCCAGCTTGTTATAATATATGCCACTTGAAGAGAATCTTGATGATGATATATACCAATAACAAGAACCAATTGGTAAATATTCTAAAAATCTATCAAAAATTTTAAGCAGACTTTTTGATGAAATCCAGACAAATGGTTGCTACTTAACTGGTCCCTGTAGGAGAACCGAGTTTTCCGATAAACTGAACAATCTTAGGTTTGAATGCTTGAAATAACAACTCTGAGGAGATGTTTTCATGTAAAAGAAATAATAAAACTTGTAACACATTTGTTATAACCTAATTTGTATCATGTTGGCAATCACTTGAAAAAGCTGGCACTTAAATTTCCACTGCGTCAACTACCCCTTTTAAATGATCCAGAAATGTGTGATGCATTAAGACTTTCGCAGTAGTTGATGCTTTTTATTCGCAAAAAGTGATCCTCCTTCCAAAATTGCTACAAAAAGAATAAAGTGACTCAGCCGTGGATGCAACAGAATTCAGAATTGATGATAATTCACGTCAGTGTTTGGGGTTTAAAATTTGACATTGACTCAATTTCACTTATAAATGTAATCAAAATGGACCCGTTTAAATAATGTCCGTCATGGAAATCATCCTCCCTTGATAGTAATACACTCAGTGTGATAACAACCAAAGTTTTCTGTTGGAACATTATCAAATTTGTCTGGCTTTCTTCATTGCCTGTGAAAAAAGTCTTGTTTTTACTCCAATGATTTATCAAAATGAAGCTGGTTAGGCGACAATTGGGTAAAACATGGGAAATCGGCAAATAAATCCATTTCCAATTTCAAAACTGGTAAGGACATTCCAGACACTTATTTCCATAGCAACGACACAACTTTTTAAAAATTAAAGTCTGCAAAGATTTTAGTCATGTACTTAACTTGAACTCGTACAAAAAAATAAATTGATCCTTAAATTTTATTGGTGTTCTGAAAGCATCCAGTGGTTTCTGAGTAACTTCAAGCAATTTTCTGCGGCTTCTCATTCTCTATTGTTGTAATCTTGGATCAAGATTTCCCTGCCAACAAACATCATGAAACATGCTTTAAACTTGATGAGAAATCGTGAAAAATATCAAAGCCAAATGGCGAAGCATAAAACCACCATGCAAGTTTTTGATGCGAGGTCACTGAGGTCTTAAAATCAGATAATGGTTGCAATCAATGTATTGAAAACAGTTTTTTTTTAAATCTTTAACAACACTGTTGAACATAACGATACATTTACTTTAGTGTGTTGTTGCTTTCTGCCGCTTTCAGCCATTTTCAGCTATATTTACCTTATTTTATTTTCTGATTAAATCAACAGTTAATTATACTGAGCAATTTATTGATTCTCAATCACAACAGCATGTTCAATGGTTGAAGACAGCTATAGGTCGACTGCTGTTCCAAACATTATTGCAATATCTGATCATGTATTCAAGATGAAAACCTGTACATATATATATTGAACTAATTTTTCAACATTAGCTATCACAAACCAGATGTATACATTCTTTAATTGTCAATTTTCCAGCAGTGTTATTCTTTAACATTTCATCGCTTTATGCTTATGGTTGTTCATTTCTGAAGACAAACTATAATCATATTGACCTTATATCTGCATCATCAAGAATTTTTCAACAAATGAACCATCTAAAATTTCATATTCGTAAAAAAGGTGATTCCTGTAAATTTGCCACCAAATAAGTCACTCATACAACATTGATCATAGCATCCTTAGAGACCGAAAATTTACTATACAAAACATATATTTGTTTCCATTCATAATTCAATGATAAACACTCAGTATAAATTCTTCATGTCTTACTTCATTACATAGCAATTAACTTAACAGAGGCATTTCACAATAGCAATTTAACAATAGCAACTTAACAGAGCGATTTCACAATAGCACCTGAACACATATCCCTTGACAAATGAAGATAATTTCAAAGAATAAGAAAAGATCTTGAAAAAAACTATAACAATTTAAGAACTATTTCTAAAACACTGTACTCCTGCAACTAAAAACCTTTACACAACTTTAAACAATCAACAAAATCTTCATTGCTTTAAATCTTAGTAACAAAAGATCCATCAGGGAACATCTTCAAAAAGGAGTTTAGGTTTCTGTATCCCACTGATTGATAATGCTCTCAAACACTTACATTATTTCTCTTTTACAAACGGACAATAACAGATTTTCCATAAATGCAATAAAACTGTCAGACAGACAAATTGGGTGGATCAAATGGAGGTCGGATCAATAGTAGCATTGAAAGAAGAGATATGATCACCCTTAGTACTTTATCCTTCATCAAAGAGACTATTGTGAAGAAGAGATGCAATTATTGTTAATAAATTCTGATGAGAATTTCAGATTGTTATGTACAATCTTTGATTCATCACAGTTTCAAGGTGCACAAAACATCTTTAGCTTGCTAATATTTGAAAACATCACTGAATATTTAAAAAATATCATATTTAAAATCAGTGAATGCTTTTTGCTCTAAAACTTACTGAATATAAATTCAAAATTGTGAATCTCTTTCAAACTATGTAAGACTTATCCTCAGTCACCAAGGTCACCCAGGGCTTTCCGATACTCTTCACAATTCACCCATGGAAATCTTAATCAGGAAAATATGTACTGAAATTACCAGACCTCGATTTGATTAAGCCAATGATATTGCTATGGCCAATTAACCTGAAAGCCTCTCAAAAGTCAGTTAGTCTTACTTAATGTAATTCACTTACAATTTCAGTTCAAACTTTCATGTTATCAGCCAATGAGGAGGGAAGGTACGTTGCTTCTTAAATTTCAAATTCAAATTTCTGAGCATGCACTCAAATGGACAACTGACCCAGACATTTATTCTGAAACTCATATCTAGCCGTTTCATTGGTTTATTATTTCATGACAAGATTCATGGGTGGGTAATTTGTGAACAGATTTTCCTGATGAAAAGCCCCAGGGGTAATTGCATGTGAAGAGTATCGGGATGTTCAGCACCAAGTGACCGAGGATGTATAAGACTAAGCTTAGATGTTTTATGCTGTCTAAGTGGGTTATTTATCTATGCTAACGACTGGCACTTACTAAAAACATAGTACAAAGACAGCTTTGAAAATCTAGGCCCTTGGTTGGCATATATACAGAATGCAAATATCATTCCTGAAATATCATTGTGGCAGAGTTAGTATTCTATGTTGTGTATAATCTTGTAAATAAACATGTGTACTGAATATTTGGTTTGTAATGTATTGATGATAAATACATTCTCATTAAACTATATCTAAACCATTTTATTCATTTTTTTTTTTTCAACATTTGTATCATTACAAAAGTTATTTAAACATCGATCTTATCTAATTTCAGCTTTACTAACTTGCACTGCATGAGTTTTTTTCTCACTGCAATCTCTACCCAAATGCAAGCAGGTCCCATGCTCTGGTCGATGTAAGCCCTATTGTTCTAGGTTCACCCAAGCTTAGTAAAAGTTTTAAAAGGTAAGGTTATTTCAACTCTTAGTCAGTATCATATGCATGTTGGCAAGGTTGTTGTGTCTCTTTTGGGGGATTCATATAGGATCAAAATCAAGGACCGGAGATCTGGATTGTATTAATTTATTCATACATCATTACAAGGTTATTAATCTTCAGTGTTGTGTATATATTTAGTGTTGTAGTTTTATGCATTTCATAGTTGGTAGTGTTATCAGCTGTAGTTTAGAATATGGTTAGTTCCATCATTTATTATCTATCATGTGTTAATATTATACATTGTGATAATCAACACTATAGTGAGTTATGATAGTTTTATGGCTCAAGGCCACAACTCAGTATGGTCAGTTTTGTGAGATATACATTCATTTATTAAAGTAAACATTAAGTAATAAGTTTAGTTTCCATAACTATCATAAAGGAATGCATGTGTGAATGTATGTTGGTAAGAGTGATTGGTTAAAGATGTGGTCGTAACTAGCTTTTACCGTATTTACTATTTTAACCATTTGTTGTAAACAGTATCTTCTGCATGCGTCATTATATCTATCCAGCATCATAAAAGAATGCTTTCTACTGAATATAATCAAACAAATATTTAAAAAAAACAAAAGAATGTAGTTAACAGTAAAATCTCATCATTACACACACTTATCTCCAAAAATGAAAACAACATATCCTTGTTGAAATGAGAATCTTTGGAAAGTTTAATGATATTATTTGTACGAAATAATAATTTAGATAACAATCAAATCTCATCCTAATACACACTTAACATTTCCCACAATGGAAACAACATATCCTTGTAGAAATGTGGGATATTATTTGTACAGAATGAATCTAAAACGAGTGAAATATCTCCTTGTTTTAACAACGATGTGCATCAGAATAGCTCAATCATCAGATCACTTCAAAGTCAAATCCATTTTCCATAACTGGCCGGGCAAACTTTGTAATCTTGTGCATGTTCAATATTAGTTCATCAAGATTTGGACAGAAAACTAGCAAAAGAAGCTGAGCAAATACGTGAAATTGCTACTAATGGATTGCGCACACACGGCAGAGGGTCAAACACGAAGGCAGCGCAAACAGGGGCAGAGCAGGAATTCTGGACTCTGTGATCACATTTGACGTTCCTTTTCTACTCTCTTAAATCCCCTTTCTGCTTGATTCCTGATGAATAATAGACAATTCAGACCCAACAGACCCAACAGAACAGAACCCAGTGATGTCCAATCATCTGAACTCAATTGGAGTAGTTGGGTAATAATATGTAGCTGGCACACTTTTCATAAGATTCAAGAAAATTGCAAACAATCAGTTGTACCAGTGGAGATTCTGGAAAATTGCAAACAATCGGCTGCACCAATGGAGATTCTGGAAATGATAGGATGATAGTTGGTTGAGATTCTGGAAAATAGCTAACATTTAGTTGCACAATTGGAGATTCTGGAAATGATTTGGCAATAATTGGTTGCACTGGCTAGTCGGGATTCTGGAAAATTGCAAACAATTGGTTGAACGATAGGAGAATCTGGAATTGATTGGAAGAGAATTGGTTAGACCAGTGAAGATACTGACCATGATTGAAGGACAGTTATTGGTTGCAACAGTGGATATACAAGAAATGGTTTGAGGACAATTGGTTGCAACAGTGGAGATACTAAAAACGGTTTGAGGACAATTGGTTGCAACAGTGGAGATACTAGAAATGGTTTGAGGACAATTGCATGGTTGCACAAGTTGAGATACTAGAAATGGTTGGAGGACAATTGGTTACCCCAAGATAGTCAAAGACAACAGTACTTTTTTACGCTCATGTTACTCAACCAAGCATAATGTTTTGCCAGATGATCAAATATGTTCCTTGAATGTTCTCTGAATCAGCATTGCCTGACATTATTTTTGGATGAAATCATGAAATCTGTGAAACAACAAAGTAAATTTCACATATATTGGATACAGGGAATACAGAAAAATGTTTGACCCAATGCAGTATGATCTGAATTGGATATATTTTACCTATAACCTTTACCCGAGTATTTTATCCTTGTTCAATTTTTTTTTTCAATCTCCTTTAAAATGGTCACTCACAATGATTTACAACTAATCCAGTCAACCTTCTTATATAAAAGCATTTCTGCGAATAGATCTATTCTTTGACTCAAATAAGACTTCCTCTGTGGTTTATATTTATCTCTCTTTATGTATCAAATTATTCTGCAATCTTTTTCATTTTTAAGAATAGATAGTATGATGTCATTATGGATCAATAATCCAACTGGCCATCAGCAAATATAAATTCTTTCCCACGATTTCGACCAGATAACACATTTTGAAATAGACGCATGTACATTCACAGATTAACACTAAAAAAATGACACACCAGTTATAATGACCATTTGAAGATTGCTGATCCTCAATGTGGTTATCTCTTATTTCAATCTTCTCATCTTTTGACATTGTCAATTGACATTGACAAGCACAAACTCTTACATCACCTTCTTTTAATTTACCAAGTGTCACCATGAACTTCAAAACAACAATCAGCATCTGTTTATGGACAATGGCATTTTATCTTTGAACTTTTTCATCAACTTCCATTTTTGACTGCAATGAAATAAGAAAACTGTACATAATAGTAAAAAGTAAATGTCAAAAATAAATGATCAAGCAGAGAATTTTTCAATCACCATTACGAATGTCAGATCTTCAAAATCGTTAACAGCAACAATGGAATGACTCAATATTTGATGTTATATCAACCTTAAAACCATGCTATAAAAGAAGTTAAATGTTTTGCACATTTCTTTAGAAACAGCACAATCATGAGCATGCGCTGTAATCTCACGCCAAACAGAACCGCCAGCAATCAATCTTCCATTAGTGTACGCAAGAAAAACACTCAATGAGCGTCCATCATGAAATCGACAATACCAACAGCCTCGCTCAACATGCACTTGCGACTTACCTAATGTGGAATTCCTTTGCTTTGTAATCCGTAAAACAAACTGTTGACAAACACCAGAGTTCTTTTGAGTTTGAGTTGAGTTTCACTTGACTGACCGACTCGGATTGAAATAATTAATTGCTTGTACCTTGACAAACCGTTGCCACTCCACAAAAATCTATTTCAGTCCAGTGTTCATTGTAGTACAATGACAAATCTTATTGTATATATTTCCTAAGAACTGCAGCCATTCAGAATAACCACAACTAGTAATGTTGCAAATACACGGTGGTACAATTGTAGTGCTATGTTGTTCCTGGGATCATTATTTGTTCCTTATATCCTTAGAGCTGTTCACACTTAAAACAACCACGCACAGCTATCAAAGCTGCAGTTATCAGTTCTACGACTACAGCACTGATGAAAACATCAAAATATTTTTTCTCCATATATCCTCAGATATTGATATACAGAACTAACGAGGCTAAGATATTTCAAGAAATGCTATGAATGATGCACTGAGATCAAACTGATGAAGTATTTGTACATCAAATTCAATCCAAACCAAGGATGTTGGTGACAATCAAAGGGATCACAGTTACGGCAGCTATTACAGTCTCTCCAACTGTACAAGAGTGCTACATCAGCGTTCACGGCATGTACAGTCCGAGATGTAATATTGACGATAATTACACACCAACTGGTGTGCTAAAGTTTCTTGTTCCTTGACGAAGTCGTTAAATCTCGAGGGATACCAGCCTCCCTAAATCAATAGGTTTCCAGCCCCTCTG
The DNA here is from genome assembly GCA_921293015.1 of Phorcus lineatus. NCBI lineage: Eukaryota > Metazoa > Mollusca > Gastropoda > Trochida > Trochidae > Phorcus > Phorcus lineatus. The sequence continues at coordinate 17,090,610 of OV121086.1, read as the reverse complement.
ACGCTAAGCGCTCAACGTCAAGTAATTTGAGGATATATATAAAGGTGATAAATAGATTTTTTTCCTTCTCTCATGAACGGATTCACGGCATAAGTTTTCTTAATGATTGCAACTTTGACACAACCATTGCTTTGATAGATAATACGTGAAATCCATCAATCTTACATTCACTCCCATTAATAGAACTGATGAAAAGTCAAGGCAATATTTCCTCAAATCCATTATCTATAATTACGTTGTCTAAAATTCACACAATTCAAGGCAAGATGGACGATAATGGAATAAAAGTTTAAATTTCATATTAATAAATCGAATCCTTCTAAGAGGAGAATAATGAAATTTGGAACAATGTGAAAGTCTTATATATTCGTCAGTTAGTTAGGAACCAGTCCTGTTAGCCATTGAAGAATTTATGTCTCATGGTGAATTATACTGATGAACTGACCTAAAGGACACAATGTGATAAGATAAACAATATAACCAGGCGTGTAGATAATGCTACTGATATGCACCAAACCATAGTTTGTATAGCATTCTGATATCATGATTTGTACAGCATTCTGATGCCATATTTGTATATCATTTTGATGCCATAGTTGTATAGCATTCTGATGCCATATTTGTATAGCATTCTGATGCCATATTTGTAAAGCATTCTGATATCATGATTTGTATAGCATTCTGATGCCATATTTGTAAAGCATTCTGATATCATGATTTGTATAGCATTTTGATATCATGATTAGTATAGCATTCTGATATCATGATTTGTATTCTGATGCCATATTTGTAGAGCATTGTTATGCCATAAACAACAACAATTGCAATTCTTTTTATTTAGGCTTACGATTAAAGAAATAATGAGTATATGCACTTGTTTAACCCTCCAATATCCCTTCCATATTGGTGCTTATTTGATTGGGGATCGATGGAGCACAGTTGGTAGGGTGTCTGCACATTACCAGGAAGACCAGGTTTGATTCCGAGGCACACGCCAAAATACATTTAGAGATTGAAGTTGTTCCTGCCTTGCTTGACACTCAAAATTATAAGAGGTTATAAAGTCTTAACTGCACTGCACTGTGACTGGCGGGGAAAAAATGCAAAAACTTCATTTCCAATATACAATATGTATTTTTGACAATAGAGAACTTTTACAATTTACATAACAATAATTATCTCCAATACATACAGAACCTACGGTCCTTTATATGCCAATAGAAAACAATGACAATTGAGATAAAGATTTGAAGGACAGGATTCCTGAACGTCCCTATTTCTATGCAGTCAATACATGGATCACAACTTGCATATATATAAGCATGATCGATGATCTTCAAAAAATAAGAACATATATGTCAGAGCAAACAAAACCAGAGGTTCTTTTCAGAAAACTTAAATCAAAATAACGCTAAATAATTTATCAGATACTATTGCCCAAACCCAATTTCACAATCAGAAGCATAGAGTTTCTTTTCCAAGAGCTAGGATGCCAAATTTCCTTGCTTCAATGCAGTTAGAAATGGCTCACAATTAAGACAAACTCAATTTTGATAACAAGCAAAAAAGATGCTTTTTAGTCAAAGCACACAAATGCTAAAGAAGACAAAACTCGATTTCCAGAATTAACACCATTGATGCTCTCATGCAAACTGATAACAAGACGCCAAGTCTACAGTACATGTTGCTCATCTGTGCCATGTGTGAATAATTCCAAGAGGCAGTCCCTGGCCGGGAGTCCATGTTCACTGTCCTGTTTATACAGCACTTAAATCCTTGGACTCAGTCGACTTTGGTGCCAAAGAGTATCTCCAACCAATACCAAATGGATTCTGGTGCCAATGGTATCACAAGGCAATACAAAAAGACAATTTGGAATCTGTCAGGAATGGGCAAATTAAGGTGGCAATGGGCCGATCAATTGACCTTCTTGAATCAACGATATAAAGTCCGGCATGACATAATGCTCATTGGAGAGATTTGTTGCACAAAACCATCCGGACTTGCCTGTTCAAATCAATGATGTATGGTCCATGGTGACATTTTACTTAATAGTAGGATCTGTGCTCAATACGATTTAGATTGGGCACAGTCTGGCAATAACACATGATGATCAATGATATAGTTGGTGGGCAATGACATTATCCTGAATGGTAGGATCTCTGCTGAAGGCATAGCGATTGATAGGGAAATCTTGTGTCTTCTAATTCTTTTCTATGTGACCATTTATGACTTTCTCTCCTGCTGTCGTGAAAATGCCATTCCAAATGTTATCAAAATTATTGATCACATCAGTGGTGTCCTCTTACCAAACCACAGTATATTCATTGGTAGAGTTTGTTACCAGACAGACATTAAAAGCAGGCAAAAAGCCTGCTCTTGATTTGTAACTACTCATTGTAATAATTAATCCTTGATATTGAGTGTCACACGGAGCAGAAAACTTTGAGTGGTAATGCATTTATCAAAAAAACTCCTTAACCATATGCAAGTAAAAAAAGATTATATATTGTTAAAGCTGCCATACCCATGACAGATTTCAAACACTAGACTTATTGATTTTGGATTAAAACATATTTTTCAGAAGAGATTGCATACAGTATCAAAATTTGAAAGACTTCTGAAAATGAACACGATTGCATTTTTCCTTACCCACATGATTATACGTAGAAGCTGAATAATGATTAAAAGCCCCTTTGTTATTGTCAAAATGGAGGACCAAAGAACTGTTCAAAACTTTATTGAATCAATGACAAAGAAGAATAATACTACTCACAGCCAGCATATTTTAAGGGGCTCCATTCAGTAAATATTCCCTGTGAAGATGATCTGCAATCAACAAGGAAATTCAAGGTAAATTTTGACATGCAATGCATTTTCATCTTTGATAATCATTATTGGAACATTATATTAAGGTTTTGAATTTTTAATGAATAAAATCCAATATGACTGTGATTAATTTAAGTAATGAGAAGATAGGTTTTGGTCTGTGTTGATCTGAAACCCTCATTTATACCTACTAATTTAATTTCATAAATTAAAATTTTTCTATGTTCTTCACAGGAAAATAGAACAGTTTAAATGTTGAAAATGTAATCAGGAAGTATCTGTAGAATTGAATAAAGGCTATAATCAGATCCATTGGCAATCAATAAGATACGGAACAAGGTGACATTATTTATGAGATTTATGAGATTTATCTTTTGATAAAAAGTTTGACAATTTGAAAGAAGTAAAAGTTAGAAAACTATAGTTACATTTCCACTGAATATGAAAGATTAAGTAAACATACCTTAATTGCAAAAATACCTTTGAGTGGATATGAGTTATGTGAGTATATCTTAAAACAATTTGATAAAAGAAATAGATTACTGCTGATTTTATAATGAAAACTTAGAACTGAATCATAATGTCACATAACTGAATTTTGTAAAGAGCCAACAAAAAATCTAATTTATAAGACACTAGATTACCTAGAACATGATTATATTCAAAGACAGAAAATAGATGGCGACAGTTATTGGTCATTGAGATTGGAAAATTTCTACATCACAGAGATTTGGATCAACGATGTATGGGTCATGTGACCTCCTATTCAACAAGAATGTCTTGTAGTTGAGCACAACAGTTTGAGAACCAAATTGAGCTTCAAATTTATATGAAACAATAGTCAGAACCTCTTAACAAACTCATTATTCCTTTTTTCCAACCATTGATGCTTGGGTGTCTATATATAGACACATAATTCTCAGCAGGAATATGTATATTGTCAGCTTTTCAAGATAATTTTAAAATATCAAATTGGTATGTTATAATTCTCAACAGGAAGCGACTAAGACTCTACAGAACATTTTGAAAAGATGAAAATGAACCTTTAAAGAACAAAACCAGAAGACCACTTCTGATATATTTTTGACAAATTATGAAATTTTCTTCAAAGGCATGTAGAAGTTAATTGGTGAAGTGATACAACATAATTTTATGGATGATACATCCCTGTACTGATACTTTGAGGATAATAACTGAAACAAGCATGAATTTCTTTTCCTGCAAACACTTTGACAATATACTAATCAGCAAAAGATCCATGGACATCACCAGACAGCTCCTAAGGGTCTTTAAAATGAAAAGAGAAAGGCCCAAACCACTACTTTGGATTAATAGTCTACACACAATTGACATTTTTCTGCCACAGCTAGTAAATGGTAAATTATATCTATTGAAAGAGAATGAAATAAAAAAAATATATCTAACCAAACCCATTAAGAATTATTGGAATCAATGGCATAATTCTACATGGAAATATCATATGAGCTCTACAAACACTTCTAGATAACAAAATGAAGTTTAAACTATACAAACGGCGTGACATTAATATACTCATCTCAACAAGACAATATGGAATTGTGAACTATTTGCATCAATAATGTATGGACAATGTGCTATATAGTTAAATTCAGGATAGATTGAGATGCCTACAAGACTATATGCAATTAGTGAACTATTTGTATCAATGATGTTTGGACAATGTGACATAGTTCAATACAGGATATATTCAGATGCCCTCAATATTATATGATTTTGTGAACTATTTGTATCAATGAAGTACAGGCTATGCGACATAGTTCAATACAGGATATATTCAGATGCCCTCAATATTATATGAAATTGTGAACTATTTGTATCAATGAAGTACAGGCTATGAGACATAGTTCTCATAGTTCTCATTAGTAAACTATTTGGTTTGGTACAGACAATGTGCATGACATAATTCTCAACAGGATATCTTATGATGTCTACAAGACAATATGCAATTTACTACTAGGTGAGATGAGGTGATATGGGGTTATATCCCGGCTGCTAGTATTATTGCAGGGAGAAATCCCGCAACACCAATGTGGCTATGCATTGTGGTGAAAACTGCGAGCATCGGCTGGAACTAGCGAACCATTGGTAGTACTGCACTGTAGAACAGTTCTCTACTGCAGACAAAGTTGCAAAGCCCCTGGCGGGATTCCAACCACGGACCTCTTGATTGGATGCCTAACGCGGTAACCACTGCACTATCCCACCCCCGTTAACTACTAGGATCAATGATGTATTGACAATGTGACAGAATTTTAAACAGGATATCTTGTGCTGCTTAAATGACATTGTGGAATTGGTAAACTACCAGGTATTGGAATCAATGATGTATGGACAACGTGACACGATTCTTAACAGAATAACTTGCAATCCTTACAAAACAAGTATACAGATTCGGTAAACTACAAGGTATTTGACCCAATGATGTATGGACAATGTGAAACAATTATCAACTAGAATTTCTTGCGATGCCTACAAGACAATTGGGAGCTGGAATGAATCTGGCAATGTGAGAGCTGATTCAATCAATGGCACGGGGCGCCGTGTGACATAATCTCAATGAAATTACCCTCTCGCCAGTGCATGTTAACTGTTGCAGGAACCCCTGCTCCCTTCCGAGTTAACATGAAGAAATCAATCAACATGTACTTTCAGCAAATCAATGAATAAAATTAAGCCAAGCATGCCGAAAGTAGGCTTTCATTCATAACCCAAGGAGCTCACATCCTCAACATATTCATAACCAAAAATCAATTTCGGGACATTTTTTTATCATTTTGATTCATATTCTTTGGAATCCTAAAGGTCATTATCTTCATCCACTTTGGACACAATATTTCGTAACTCAAGCAACTGCTTACATGGTGAACATCTTCTGAACCAAAAAATCAATTATGGATACTTTTTTTTATCTTGATTCATATTCCTCTGCATCCGAAAGGTCATTACATCTATGCAGCTTGGAGACAATATCTTAAACCTGTCTAAAACCTTCAATACTCAAGGATAAACATATTCAGAACCTTAATTCATTTCCTGGAATTTTACCATTTACAATAATGATGCATATTCTTTTGCACACTAAAAGTTTCCAAAATGGTGATGATATTTTGAACTGGGTAGAAACCTTCATCACAAGCTAGAGCTTATATGACACAGCTAGATCATCAGAACCAAAAAATCAATTACAGAAATTATCTTATGATTCCAATTCATATTATTCAGAATCCAGAAGGTCGTTACTTTTATCCAGTGCAAAGACAAGACTTTGAACTGGTTTAAACATTCGTCACAATCAACACTCCACATTACAGATACACAGTACCTAAACCAACTTGTATTATCTTTAATATATAAATCTGATGCATAAGCTTTGGAATTCTAAAGGTTATTTCTACTGCCCATCTTAGAGACAATGTCTTGAACTGGTTGAAAATATTCATTAAAACCAAAAGTTTACATAACACATATCAACAGAACCAAAAACTCAATTACAGGAACTTTATGTATTTGATTCATATTCTTTTGCATCCTAAAGGTTAATACTATTACCTTGCTTGGAGACAATGTCTTGAATTGGTTAAAAACATTCATCACAACAGTTCACATGACACGCATCTTCTGAAACTAAAATCAATTACAGGATTTTTTCCCCCATTTTTTCAATGCATATTCTTTGGAATTCTTAAGTCATTATTTTTATCCAGTTCGGACAAGTTATTATCTTGAACTGGCTTCAAACATGCATAAAAAATGTGCTTTGTAATTTGACATTCATGAATGATTGTTTAATGTCTAAGGTCTCGCCAACAAAATCATTTGGTTAGGGTATCCTCCCCTTCTGAATATTGCATGACTAGCTTGCAGAGACGAACCATAGACTTCACATCAACAATGGAACTATTCCCGTTTCTCTTGACATTCAATCTATTAGCTTCTGGAGCCATAGCCGTTGGTGATAGAAATAAAAGAATATATACATATGAATCTTATAAGACAATAAATATTTGAGTGGAATCCTTGAGAGAGAATAAATGTGAAAAGCAGAGTGCATCAGGTTAGCAAGATCTAGTTATATTAGGAACTCTCATTCTTTGAGTTTTGCATGCAGTAAATAGAGACTATTACCTACGGAAGTGTGTCTTATGACTTATACGAAACAAATGTGAATTTTTTATTGCACAAGAGAGAGCATAATTAATTTCTTTGTTGTATGGCAACTTACGCTTAAACAATCCTTGCTATGCAAAGCTTATATAATGTGCACATATGTGCTCATATGAAATATATCATGTATAAACAATACATATATATCTAAAGAATAACACTATATAATTTGGCCTATAGATCATTATTAGGACAAATATCCTATTTCACTCCCTACTCCCTGGGGATTATGCATCCAAAATTTCCAGATACTAGATAAACGTTCATTTTGACTTTGCTTCCAAACCAGGTACCCATTTGCACTGCTTGAAAAACATCTTGTATTAATTGTCTCTGTGAAAAGGTGCATGATCACAAAGGCCTTAATCTCACTCGAAAAATATAAGTATGCTTTGACATCAGTATTGTATATAAGTAGTATTTTGAGGATTCATTGTTCTAGCATCTTGGCCTTAAGGCAACAATACTATATATCATCAAGCATTTCATATTTTAAAAAACTACCATTACTTAGGCCCAAATAAGATCTTTCGAATAATTTTCTATCTTCTCTGCCTTGAAAATCAATTTCAAAGTTTTCTTTGTGCATGTCAAGGCTCATGCAGACATCATAGCCTGAAAGTACTTAATGTGCACTAAAACCTACTGCCCTTACCACTACATTAGCTCCCATCAGGACAAACAATGAGCGATAATTGCACAATCAATACCTAGCAGCAGTTTTCTCATCATATCTACAAGCAGAGGCATTAGGACAAGCTGCTTCTTATTGATAACACTCCCCTCAAATTAGATTATTGCCTGGCTGTTTATTCTAATAGGTGCTTGTTTCCTTTGAAGGTAGTCCTCTTCATAAGATTATGCTACGGAATCAATTGACTGCCACAGGGGCAAAGAGCTGGAGTACTATTACACCGACATGAGCAGAAAGCCAAGATGTAAGGTTTCGATTTATGGAGTTCCAAGAGGGTCATCATCTTAATTGGACTTCAGGGGTGGAAATAACCCATTGCCCGACGCCCGAGTCCAGTGAATTATTCTGTCGGGCAAGTCAAATTGCTTACAACACTGTACCGTTGTCCAGTGGATTATCTCAAAGGGTCCAGTTACATATATATTCGTAAGATGTAAATAAAAAGCTAAATTTATCGTGATGTGACTTTTTAATTCAAAGGAGTAAATAAGATCGAAATCCTACGTATTTTGTCGTATCTCCGGCGATGTTTGGGTTGCAGAGTAATAAAGAGTTACCTTTCTTGGATCAGTGAAGCATGCGCACACAACTCCGAACATCAACACTTCTTCTGTCAGCTATCATTATTTTGTTGCCTAACATTGTTAAGAGCTCGTTAGCATTTTAGGGGAAAATGATGCGGTGAATTCGTATTCAAAATCAAACTTGTACAAAGACACTCTTTTTAGAAGATCCCAAAGTTAATTTTTTCCAGCGATGCTAATACCGCTACCCATTCAAAGGATTATTTAATTGTGAAATCCTTTTAATGTATAAATTTATACTTGATAACAAATGAGGGTATGTCAAAAAATATATACCGTGTACGATTAAATGGGTTTGTGAAGGTCACGTTTCTGTTTTCTTGAGATACGAAACGTAACATATATCGGACATATCACTTAGTAAAATATTGATACGCAGCAATGATATAGATAGACGTATCTTGTATTTACCTAGATGAAAATATAAGAAATAAGGAGTTCGTTTCGGTAAAATTCACGGAGGTTCGAGGTGGTTTTGGTTACGAATTGACCACAGAAATAGGCTACCGTGTGCAGTTTTAAAATCGGCTGCTTTTGGGAAATACAAAAAAAGATAGGTTCTTTAGATTGTTTACAACATCTTAAAAGGTTATATAATATAATTCGATGTTCACAAATGAAATTTTACGAGTCATAAAAAAGGAAAGGGCATTTCACAAATTAAGTCTTCGGTGGACACGTTTCCGTGGGTTTTAAATTTTTCAAAACAAAAATGTAATGACATCTGGTATTAGTTTAAATGATCGATCTCTGACATAAGGGAATTAAAGTACATTTTATGAATAAAAATCATTTTAAAATAGACTATTTAAAATCTCATGAACTGCAAAACATAGTTAGATTTGTGTAATATTAAAACCATAGTGTCACATCCTTGCTTTCTTGACTAACAAAGTTTTATTTATTTACATTATAGACCCCAATGTGTGTTTAAATTTTTTTTATTAAGCTGTATTAAATCATTCTCTGGGACAGTCAATTAACATTTTTTATGATTATTGTTAAAGGAAAACAATACTTACCTTAATTGATTGTTCTTTATTAAAAACAGGCTGTAGTTGTATAATTTATTACTTCATTACCAATTTTTTGCGTGAACAGATCTTTATTTATCATCCAAAATAGTGGTACAGTAGAATGGAAATCAGGGCAAGTGAATTAACATGTGCCACTGTACCTGAGTCCAGCAGCAAATAAAAAGTTATTTCCACCCCTGGACTTCATATGGGTTCATAGCCTATGTCTTAATGTCTTATATTCATTTGTAGACAATGCCTCTTGTATATAGTATTTCTATTACCTACTACAAATTTCTCTTTGATGATATAATTTCTTTTGTACACAATAATTACGAGAAAAGTAATTTTATGTTAGCTGCATTTTAAAGCCTGTAGGACATCAAAGTTACTTGAAAACACTTTTGGTAAAGACAGGCTGCGATATTTATTCATTATTTCATGCCTAAGGCCCATCTACAAATAAGCATGCTACAAAGTGGAGATATGTTTAAGCTTATGGAGCTTGTTACAGATCTTTTATGATGGACCATACAGGGGTTTGAATCTGATTTCACCTTTGTAATCATTCACTGTATCTGTAATGCCTCTCTATAAAGTTTTCAAACTACACCCAATTAGCACAAATACTTTATTTCTTTAAACCCTAACCAACTGAATTACTGGAAACTTCCCATAACTTGAACGTACTTTCACTCAGAACACTAGCAGATGTTTGTAATGCATTGTCATGGACCAGTTTAAATTTCATTTTAAAACACTGTCTAAAACACTGGAATTGACCAAAAACAAGGAATAAATCATAATATCAATTGTTATATACAACTGCAACTCTTGGTCAAACAATATCTGACTTTAGGAAATGACTAAGTACAAAACATAGAAATTTGCAAAGTATTCAAAAATTCACAAAATTACTTTAAATTTTGCACTGCACCCCTCTTAAGAGGTTAGATTAAGGGTAAAAAATTAAAAAGAAAATGTTGAATAGCTTTATAGCAATCTGTCACACTAATTCTGTCCTTAGGAAATGTACGAGTACAAAACATAGAAATCTGTACAATATCCAAAATTCATGAAATTTTTCTGCACTGAAATTTAACCCATTTGATAAGCTAGAAGACATGTTCAAAATCGGAAAAGAATCAGTTAAATAGTCACTTTGTAATCAGTCATTTAAATTTTGAGCTAAGAAAATGTCTAGGTACATAGAAAACTGCAAAATATTCAAAAGTACATGAAATTTATTGGAATTTGGCACTACATCCTTGCAAATAAGATAGGAGACATGCACAAAAGCTTTTAATAAATCAGATGAATAGTTTTTCTTCAATCAATTGGACAAAACTTGTCTTCAAGCGGACAGACGGACAGAATCGTCAGTAAGACTATATACCTTCACCCTTTGGTTGGGATAAAATATGACACTTTCCTACCAGATAATAACTTAGAAGTAAAAAAAAGACAAATTTTGCAGATCTCTCATAGCCCTGCAGTTTTGACCTATCTCTTTCACAAGTTATTTGAAAACACATCTAGAAAAACATATCGATAAATGAGAACATTTTCAAAGGAGAAAGGAGGTGAGGTGGTGTTGAAAGCCGCTTTCAAGATTATTTCATTTATATCGCAGCTGCTAGTATTATTGCAGGGAGAAAGCCCGCAACACCATTGTGGCTATGCATTGTGGTGAAACCTGCAAGCATCGGCTGGAACTATAGCGAACCATGGTGGGTGGTACTGCGCTGAATTTCAGTGTAGCATTGCACCCAGATTTGATTGCGTGTAGAACAGTTCTCTACTGCAGACAAAGTTGCCGAGCCCCTGGCGGGATTCGAACCACAGACCTCCTGATCTGAAGCCGAACATGCTAACCACTGCGCTATCCCGCCCCCCAAAGGAGAAAGGAAAGGTTTCTATATTGGACAGAAACATACATCATGAAATAAATCAGTCTAAGAGTCTATACAGGTTTTCAGATAAGGAAACGAATAATGCAATATCCTTAAAACATCACAGAACCACTTGTTGTAATACTTAGAATACCTCTTAATTTCTTCCAAATGTCATATATGTGTATCGTTATCTTTTTCTATAATTACTCTCAGGCAATTGAGACTTGAAGGAGATCTTCACATCAAATTAGTAATACTTAAGTGGATCACTGGGAGAAAAAAATCTACTGGGTTCTTTCAGTACATGTTACTTCACACTTTATCTGAAAGCTGATAACGGCCACAAGAATCTTGAGACGGTAGAAAGCAACTATAGAAATGAAGGGAATATAACATGAAGAGTAGAGCCATATCATTTCATACACTGAAGATTGAGCAAGATATTTCTAATTTAACACTTGAGCTGCTGAAATTTTAAGTAACAAATCAATATGAGTGGCTATAGTTTACAGGAGGAAAAATTAACCCATGCCATAATAAAACTTTCATGGAATACTCCCTTGAAAATGGTAAGACTATTTCAGATGCCATTTATACATACTCATAACAATATAAGTTTTGTTGTACAATGGTAAGGTAAAGTGATATGTTTAATGAGTATGAAAGAAAAACTTGATAATCAGCCCAAAAATATTACCTTGTCATTGTAAGGACTGAAGGATAAAGACGATTTTTATGAATAAGCAACTTCTTTATTCTGTGGAAGCGACGTTTCGACATAGATTCTAATGTCTGAAGCAACTTCTTTATTCTGTGGAAGCGACGTTTTGACATAGATTCTAATGTCGGACATTAGAATCTATGTCGAAACGTCGCTTCCACAGGATAAAGAAATTGCTTTTCCATTAAAATTGTCTTTATCCTTCATATCATCAACAACTTCTCAAATGCCTTTCAAAAAGGATTGTAGGGACGGTTGGAATGGCTATATTTAATTAAGGCACTGTTATAACATGAATTACATTTTTTTATTTAGAAATACTGCCTACAAAACAAATCATTAGAAGCACTGCAATGAAATAAAGAACCTCAAAGACTATCAAGTACTGCACACAAACCCTTGTGCACATTCAAACATACACAGCTGCTGATGAGGTTTCGTGAGCCATTTTAAAAATTGCTCAAACCTTAATTGGCTATTTATAATTGCTTTTAAGAAGAGAAGTACAGTTACTATATTGTCTTCTGGAACAAAGTATACGTATACAGCGGGTATGTATTAATGTAGAAAGAAGCCTGCAAGACTACATAGCTTTAATGAAACCTACAGAGAATCAGAATGAACTAGGAAGGTATTGTGATACTGCCCTTGCTCACCTTTAAGCATTGGACCTAACTCTATGTACACTGCCAATTGGGTATTTTCAAATGGAAAACTATCAAGTCAATGGCAAAATTCAACCTTTGATTTAAAGTTTAAGGCACTGAACACAGCACTATTCAACAGGTGTTTAAAGTTCCAACCATTTTGATTACAAAAATCAGCTGCCAATATCAAATATTCATACCCACATTAAAATTGATTGCAAGAAATAAAATAGACATAATCTGAAGAGGAATCATCAATAATAATCACAACTTTCCAGAAATTCCCTGAAACCTTCCTTTGAGCAATTGGTGTTTATGAACATAAATTGCCTCGTATAAACATTCCTTCTTATTTGTGAATTGATCAGCCCTATCCTCCGACCAAGGAATCATGACCTGACCATGAGGTCAGATAATCTACCATTTCAGACCACAGGTCACTGAGCCTCGTGGAATATCAAGATCATTGTGATGTTTCTGCATTTGTGGTTAAAGGGTCATGTTGTTCAGAAAGTCTTACCAAGGATGATGGATTCTGCATAACTGTGACTGAAATGTTAACCCTTTACCTGCAGATCCAAGAGGTCTCAAGGATAAATCATAGATGGAATCAACCAATTCCCGAGTTAATGTAAATGAGTTAAGTCAGCTATTCCTGAAAGTTGGCCACTCATATTGATGTGGTATACTTATTGATTCAACAGTTAAAGGCTGGAGTGATAAGTTTGTCCATATGAGGACTAAAACGCAGTTTTAAACACAGCTATACAATTTTACTCACTCATTCTCTTAGAATTATTCACCATTTAAGAGCAAGTATTGAATGATAGTACCATGGTTGTATGGCAAGCAAGGACTGGTCAAGAATCCATGGTGTCAGCCGTCTGCCTAGATAAATAAAGTCCTAAAGGAATCCTACGAAAACTAAATTTCCTTAAACCACATATGTTATTGTACATGGTAACCATGCAAAGCAGTTTTACCATTCAAGACAAAGTCATATTTTAGAATCAAGGCTATAAAGAATAAAGTCTACCATTTAAAGTTTGAGTGGTTAGCAGCCCAAGCTAAGATTCCATCTCATTCCGAACCAATATTTTACATCTGATCAATACTGATAAATGAAAATAAGTTCATGCATGATGAAACAACATATGCTTCTAGTAGTTGCTTTATACTTATCACCAACGTCCATTTTTTTTCCATCAATAACCCTGGCATCAATTCAAACCCTTTTTTGCTGACTTTTCCCATATTTTCTTAAGGTATCATAAGGGAAAGTAATCAAATAAAAAAAGCATTTCCTTCGTTGCCAAAGAATTCAATTTTCACCATCCCTATGATAAGGTCAGCTTTGTATTCACTGCCGAAATCAAATTTTTACACTTTTGTGACCACCGCCTACCATGGGTTCAACTTTTATATCACTGCCGACACAAGCTAACATTTTCTCTGATTCCATAAGTTGAGCTGTACAGAATTACTGGATCTCTCCCGATATGAAACCAATTTCACGCATGGACAGATAGGCTTTCTGAACTCTGCTATATGGACACTTGTAACCAGTGCGCCAGCATTGGTCATAAAGCTGGGAATGGGAAACATTAAAGTCAGTGAGCTAATGATGCAGTCAAGCAAAAATGGGCGAGTTTATTGACAATAACATGTTGACAGCATGTCAGAGTAATAAAGCTGAATTGCAAACTCCCAAGGGTGTTAGAAAGCTGCTGAAGATATGCAAAGGATCTGTAGTGGACTTTCAGCGACATTATGTGCAGTGATTGCTGATTCTGGCTATGGAGGTGAATCCTTCAGAAGAGTTCCTATTTGTGATCATTTCATAGATGCTAGATGTTGTGGTGTTATTATGAGCAGTGGTTGCTGAATCTGGCCATCTTGATGAACCTTAAAGGAGAGTTCTTTATGTTCATTTCATAGTTGCTAGATGATCTATCTCTAAACTTGCATGTTTAATGACTGATATGTGCAGTTTTTTCTGTCTTGCTAATGCAAATAAACTTGATGTCACTTGTCATTTGTGTGAAGGGATATATGAGGTCTCGCAGTGTCGTTATGTGTGGCTATGTTGCTATATACTAGACATATCATAAGAGACACTTAATTTTGATGAGCAAAATGCAACGTCTTGGTGATAGGTGCAGTACTGAAGAACAAGGCAAAACAAATTCTTGAAAATTTTTAATTGCTGTAATTACAACAGCAGGTATATAATTGAAATGGCAAAAAGCACTGAAGCGTGACATGTAATGACAGATAAGATACCGAGATCTTAGCCAGGTGTGATGTGATGTTGCATCTTGCTGTGTCATTATGTGTAACAAATGCTGTATGGCTATGCAAATTTAATTTTAGAGTTTAATTCAAATTCATAGTGTTCAGTTTGCTGATTGGTTACATTGTAGATGGTATCTAATACTATAAGCAAGGATTAGGGGGACTTTTGGTGTTGATACATGTACAATATGTCATATTACTTATTCTGGATTGCCCATTTCATTGACTTGCATGTGAAGTCTTAATGTTTTCTAATTACATGGAAGAAAACATGAAATAAAAAAGCTCAAAACTAATATTGCAAACTATCACTGATCAGATTTTAATCATGATCTTCTTTCAGGGGATTAAAATGTCTTGTTCCATGCTGCAAAATTACATACATTTCAAGACACTCAACACTCTGTGCGAATTAATTCATGGTTACTTATGATTAATATTTTATGCCATACATTGCCAAAAGCAATTAATCAAAAGAGTTAGTTCTCACTTTTCATTCAGAAAGTGAAAAATTGTTTAAAATCTTTTATAGTCTACATAGAAGATAAATTATTGTTATTCCTCAGGCAATTTTATTACAAGATACTTTAGGAAAGTTTGAAATGAAATTTGATTTGAAATCTTATTAAATTAAACCTAAAGGAAGTATACATGACATTAATGCAGATGCAAATATTGAGGCCATAAACCTTTCTTGGAAAATGACCAATTATGTTATAACTAAACTGTGTAAGTGAAATAAATAAAATTATCTTGAAAGCCAAAATAACCAAAATAAATAAGCCATATAATTTTGTAAGTGATAAAAACCAACTGAACAAAGAACAGACATACATGAAACAACAGGAATATAGTGATATATTTACTAAAGTCATAATGTTGATGTGGTAAAGAAATACTATTTCCTAGGTTTGTAACAATATATAGAACAATCAATCTATCGCAATAATCTTTGCAATAGGAACATGAAAACACTATCCATACATCAATAGTAAGGTAGACTATCATTACTATTGAAATAGATAGCAATCATACTTTTTTCCTGGATTTGTGTTTGCAAGTTTGCACTAACTCAATTCACTTCCTAATGTTCAAGATGAGAAATCATCTTTTAGAGTGGTGAACCCTGGTCACATCAATGTAATATGGCTGAAATCTGTTTCATCAATAAGATGTTTCTCATAAAATCTCTGGGAATCACAACTGAAACATGTATGTGATTGGATCTAAAACTATCTTGATAGAAATTGCAATAGTAGGTCATATTAGTCTATTGCAATAGTAGGTTGCAATAGTCTATTGCTATTGCAATAATCAAATAAGGTCAATAGTCACCCCTACTATTGCCTTTTTAGATGTTATTGATTTTGAATGACCGTGCACTTACTTGTTGATTTATTTTGGGAAAATATAACTTGATCACAGGCATGCTATGGCATGAATGCATTTGTATTCAACACACAAGAAAGGTTTGAATAAGAACAATAGTATTGGTGATGTTTATAAAATCTTTTTATCGATATAAGGGCTAGCTAACAAAAAGTGACATATTCAACTTCTGGTTTCTACATTTGACTTTGCCCTCATGCACATTCTGTACACAAGCCTGATTCATCTAGGAATTATCATCAAGGTTCATCTTATCAACTGCTACTTTGACCAAGGATTTTGGTGATTATATTTTGCTTATCAATATTTTAAATGAATTGTTGGATATTGTATTACCTATTTGAATTAGTCTATGTTGTACACTTAAACTATTTGTTTATTATTTATCATATTGTTTTGATTATATTCAATTGTTTGTCATAGTTTGCTGATTTGACTGAGGACATTCTTAATCTTAAATTCACACTTAACAGTACATCCTTACCTCTAAATGGGGATTGGAGCATGGACAGCACAACTCAGAATTCCAAAGAAACTGAACGAAACCAGGCATCTAACAGGTAACATAACGAGTCCAAGGCTAATGAGTCCCTTTGAGCAGGTAAATAACATAAGATTCAACAAACAAAAGGAGACATCTCTGTCCTCATGCGATACTCAGCCAACACTGCTTTATTTATCTATGAATTAAACTCACAATCTTCTTACATATTTTGATAGCCTCATGAAAATTAGTACTTCTTTAATTTCATTTTTCTTTTAAAATTTTGAAATCAAGGAATCTGTGATTCTGGCAAGAATTCAGTCACATTCAAGTTATATATGTAATACAACGCTCTAGTACAAAAAGGTGTTTCTAATAAAGTTTCTTAAACAGCCAGTATGAAAAAATCTTTCCAAAATAACCAGGTTCTTATTCTCTGCAGAAATCCCTGTCTCTTGTTGCTCCAAACAATTATGTAAATCTGTTCATTCAAGTGTCACTAACTGCACCAGAAGTGAGGACAGCAGGCCCAGATCCAAAACAAACACAAGCTTTCAAGGAGCTTCTTCGCATCTCTCCTTCGTTTAAACTCCATCAATGGCTATTAACTGTGTAAGTATTTGTTAATGCTCTTTATCCGCCCTGCTACACACTCTACAAAGATGTGATAATCCTTAGTATTCTCCTCAGCAGGTTCACGTCTGCCTTTCCAATTCGCGTCTGCTTCTCCATTTTTGTGTCTGCTTCTTTATTTTTACGTCTGCTTCTTCATTCAGACTTCATTCAGTCACGCTCCTGGATTTAGAGTCTGTGAAACTAACCTGAATTTTCGCAACAAGCTGACTATGTGTCTTTAGAATTAGTTATTGTCACTGATTGTGTTCTTATTTCTGGAACTGTAAGTTGATCAGTGCAGACACCAGGTGTCAAATATCTTTGGTTAACCTTTTGCCTAGTTTAATGTTTGAATTTTTTTAAAGGTATTGGCTTGTTCTTGTATCTTTTTGTTGAAAATAGGTGAAGAAATGAGTGGATTTTCTATGATCTAGCAATCCTTACTCATCAATACAAGGTATATGCTATGGATTTACAATGTGAGACAGGCAGCCCAAGAGTATTCATGGAACATAGGTAAAATATTATTTGGGGTCTAATGCAGATTAAAACAGATGTAAATGTGCATGTGGTTTCCATGTTGAAAACGCTTATCATTATATGTTTTAATGTACATTGTATAACAAACAGAGAGGAAAGTTAATGTCATCATTAAAGCATATTGCAGTGCCGGCTGGTAATTCAACTGATCTTAAACTTTTCCTTGAAGGAAGTTCAGACCTTCCACTGTCAAAATGAAAAACTGTTTTTGTTAGTGCAATCTTTAATCAGTGAAACTTGGCGATTTAATTAGCATATTGATGTTTTCTCCTTTTCTTACCTATTCATACTTTGTTCTTGTTCACGATCTGTCATTTTGCTGTATAATTTACAATATGTACATTCTAAGGAGAGGGCATTTTAAGTTGGACAACTTGTTCCCAATCCTTTTCCAAACCAATAAAATATGTTTAAACCAATGCAACCTTTTTAAAGTTTTATACCCCATACATGCTGTATGGTTTGTCTGAATTTCAAATTCGATGTAATTTGTACCTGCCCTCTTTACCAACAGTCACTTGCATGTAACCACTTGTTGCATTTGATCAGCTAAAGGGTAATAAGCAAGTTATTGGCAAAGCATAGATCGTCATTCCACATAATCCATGAAACTTATCAATCAAATACACAAAAGAGATGATCTGAAGAAAAACAAAAAGAAAATAACTTTCTGAAGCCAGGAAATACATCTGATATCACTTATCTTTTATGTGATTTACCAGTCCAATAACAAATCTTCATTATTTGATGATCAAGCTCAAATAAACGTCAGAAACAATTACTCAAGCACACAAATCACAATGGTCTTAAAGATATAGATTACCCAGTTATTCTCTGCTTCTAACTCTTCAATACTGCAGCAAATCAATCTTAAAACCATCTATATATACTTCTACCTAATCTCATTTCTTTGATAAAAGACCTAAGGAATGAAACATATATTGATTTCCAGGCACATTACACTACTTCAGTGGATCCCTCCTCGAATTATTCGTAAGATAAGCCTAATCATGGATCTGTGGAGGAAACTTGAGCAAAATTGTTTTAATATTGGAACGATGCATATCAAACAAGTCATTTCCTGTTTGTAGCATCAATAGTTTTTTCATAACCTTGAAAAGAAAGATAGCAATATGCATAACTATTTAAACCAAGAATATTCAATGACTGGTTTGTTACTAATTAATCAGCAGTTAATTGACAGATGAAATATATCTTAATTAAAGGATGCAGCTCAGTCGGTAGAGTGTCCAATCATCAACCTGGAGGCAGAGGTTTGATTCCTGGTCTCATACCAGAAGACTCTAGACCAGAGATGTTGCTTCCTTGCTTGATGATAAGCAAATTAGAACAGAACACCTCTTGAACTGGCGCTGCACTGTGGCTGCCAGGTGCCATGGGTACACTAACAGTTTCCGACATAACCATGTAGTGAGGACACTAAAGAGTTGTTCTTGTTGATGGTGAAATACATTTTGTTCCTAGTGTCAAACATCTCATTACTCAACCTGATTTTCCAATGTTTAATTTACGAATGTAAGGATACGGAGTAGAGTTGAGCTACCTGACTTCATTTCCATAACTCTAATGATCAAAAGGTGTTTGCACTAAAATGGTCCCATGCAGTTTTTGCTTGACACTTGAAACCTTTTATTTACGAAACAACTGAACTGACCAAAATAAGTTTCCAATAAATAGCCAACATTAGTTTCCCTTTTTGGAAGATTTTTTTTTCCCTCAAAGAATGTGTTAGAGTGGCTTTAAGCATCAATTGATCTGAAACTTATAAGGAAAGCATATACATGCAGCAATGAAGTATTCCTTAGACTTTGTTGCCACAATATAACCAATAGTACAGTCCCTTTAACAACTTACTGTTCGACATTTTCCTCTTAACACATCTTTGCAAATTGGTTTTGGATGTTTAAAATAGTTTGACTTGTAATATCATTAAATTCAAGCATGGTGTTCTATGTTGTATAGTTTCAACGGATTGCACATTATGTTCAGTGGACTGTATATGCACCAACAAACAAGGATTCTTCATTATTGTTCCCGTCCACAGACTTATTAATCCTTGTTTTTATCTGTTATTCATTGTTTTGCTGACTTGAATTCCCAAGGGCTGACTTCTCTCTACAATCAATTATACGTCTACATATGGGGATAGTAAACCGCTGCAAGTTTATTGACTCAAAACAAAGACACATTAATAACATTATAGTTTCCGTTGAGGGGATTTTCTGCGAAGGAGGAAAGATTAAGGCAAGAAAATTCTGAAATATACTTGCAAGAAAGTTAATAACTTCTTCAAAGACTAGAGCCAGAGGTCAAGAAAGGAATTGAATTGTGAATTTTTTATTATTCCAAAAATCAATTAGATTTAGACAGTTTATGTAATAATAAGAAAATTGCATTTTGTATGTATTGATTGTCTGACTAAGCATATAAAGTTGCATTAATTGGCTTCCCAAAAATCTAATTTATATAGCAAGATAACCTGAATGTTTTATTCCTGACTTCTTAATAGGGATATTAACTAAGTCAATAGGGCAATGTGATCTATTTCTGTTAAAAACTGTTAAACTGTCATAGCACATTTAAAGGCACTATGGCACATTTTCTTCGGGATTCGAAATGAAATACAATAATAGGGTTGAATATGAGATCTTTAATTCTCTGAAGATGATAAATTTTGTATACTTACTAATATCAAATGGGGACAAACAATATTACATGGTACAGATCCATGACATACATCAACACCAGTGTCATGATGTCACTTCTTTCAATCCAAACTTTGCTGTTCCAAATTTTGGGTTAATTTTGTGAAAACATGCTATAGTTCGTAAAAGTGTTTTGCATCAAGTAATATTTTATTATCTTAGGAAGATTTTTTACGATTGCATTAAATTAATAGGCCATGTTGAGGGAATGTGATCCAATATTTGTATTTTGGCTATAGACAGTATTGCAGTCTTATTGCCTGGAAAATATATTTCACCAGAAATGAAAACGTTTTTGGTATCAAACATGACCATGTTTTAAAGTCGGTGCTCTACTTAACGTCTGTTCCTCAAGTACTGATATCTACATTACCCTCCTCTGTTTCTCAAGTACTGATATCTACATTATCCTCTTCTGATATCTACATTATCCTCCTCTGTTACTCAAGTACTGATATCTACGTTATTCTTCTCTGTTCCTCAAGTACTGATATCTACATTATCCTCCTCTGTTCCTCAAGTACTGATATCTACATTATCCTCCTCTGTTCCTCAAGTACTGATATCTACATTATCCTCCTCTGTTCCTCAAGTACTGATATCTACATTTACATCCTCCTCGATTCATGGCTTTTGAAATCATGATTGAATAACATGAAAAATGAATGAAATCTTACAGGAAAAATTCCACCGATGTTATCGCAAACTCGCAAACCTTATTTCTGAATTCTGGCAAAATATCAACTTTCAAGTACAAGATCAAGTGATTCTAAGTGCATCCACATATACAAGACGAAAACTTCTCTCATATCTTGGAAATTAAAGTGAATTACATCCACATTAGATCTGAATTCTGAATTAACCTACTCCTATGTCAATTTAAAGTTTTAGTTTTTTCTTTTTTATGAATATCATTGACAGAGTTTCATATACTTATCTCCAAAACTTTTTAAAAACAACTTACCATTTTCCTTCGAAACTGTACTTTTTTAAATTGTGTTTGGAAAGTTTTTAAAACGACAAAAGATGCCATATGTGGCTATAAAACTTCACATCATACATAAGAAAGTCATTACTGAATTTCCTAGATGATTAGATTCTAAATGAGCATAGGAATTATTTTGGTGCAAGACATTTTAAAACTTAAAACATACCTCACGTATACGCCATCTGTTAGGCTACATATAAACAACTTTACCTGAACTTTTGTCATAAATGTAGCATTTTTCATTTTCATTTTCAGTTTAGCAGTAAACCTTGAGAAACTCTAATTCTTTACACGTGCCATTTAGGCACAGAAATCTATATAAAAAACTGATGAAGTTTTATGCAGGTTTGCAGATGTTGGAGATGAAGTGAATAAAATACGATATTCAGACAGACTACTACTTTACCTGAACTTTTGTCATAAATGTAGCATTTTTCATTTTCATTTTCAGTTTAGCAGTAAACCTTGAGAAACTCTAATTCTTTACACGTGCCAGAAAGAAATTCCTCGATCGTCAAATCATGCTTTCATATGAGACTTTGTTAATAGCGTCATTCTTGAAAGAAATGAAGTCATATCATGCTTTCATATTAGACTTTGTTGAAAGTGTCATTCTTAAAAGAAATTAAGTCATATCATGCTATTAGTTGAGACTTTGTTGATAGCGTCATTCATAAAAGAAATTCCTCGATCGTCAAATCATGCTTTAATATGAGACTTTGTTGATAGCGTCATTCTTAAAAGAAATGAAGTCATATCATGCGATCATGTGAGACTTTGTTGATAGCGTCATTCTTGAAAGAAATTAAGTCATATCATGCTATCATATGAGACTTTGTTGATAGCGTCATTCTTAAAAGAAATTAAGTCATATCATGCGATCATGTGAGACTTTGTTGATAGCGTCATTCTTAAAAGAAATGAAGTCATATCATGCGATCATGTGAGACTTTGTTGATAGCGTCATTCTTAAAAGAAATGAAGTCATATCATGCGATCATGTGAGACTTTGTTGATAGCGTCATTCTTGAAAGAAATTAAGTCATATCATGCGATCATGTGAGACTTAGTTGATAGCGTCATTCTTAAAAGAAATGAAGTCATATCATGTGATCATGTGAGACTTTGTTGATAGCGTCATTCTTAAAAGAAATGAAGTCATATCATGTGATCATGTGAGACTTTGTTGATAGCGTCATTCTTAAAAGAAATGAAGTCATATCATGTGATCATGTGAGACTTTGTTGAAAGTGTCATTCTTAAAAGAAATTAAGTCATACCATGCTATCATGTGAGACTTTGTTGATAGCGTCATTCTTAAAAGAAATGAAGTCATATCATGTGATCATGTGAGACTTTGTTGAAAGTGTCATTCTTAAAAGAAATTAAGTCATATCATGCGATCATGTGAGACTTTGTTGATAGCGTCATTCTTAAAAGAAATGAAGTCATATCATGTGATCATGTGAGACTTTGTTGAAAGTGTCATTCTTAAAAGAAATTAAGTCATATCATGCGATCATGTGAGACTTTGTTGATAGCGTCATTCTTAAAAGAAATGAAGTCATATCATGTGATCATGTGAGACTTTGTTGAAAGTGTCATTCTTAAAAGAAATTAAGTCATATCATGCGATCATGTGAGACTTTGTTGATAGCGTCATTCTTAAAAGAAATGAAGTCATATCATGCGATCATGTGAGACTTTGTTGATAGCGTCATTCTTAAAAGAAATTAAGTCATATCATGCTATCATGTGAGACTTCGTTGATAGCGTCATTCTTAAAAGAAATTAAGTCATATCATGCGATCATGTGAGACTTTGTTGATAGCGTCATTCTTAAAAGAAATTAAGTCATATCATGCGATCATGTGAGACTTTGTTGATAGCGTCATTCTTAAAAGAAATTAAGTCATATCATGCTATCATGTGAGACTTTGTTGATAGCGTCATTCTTAAAAGAAATTAAGTCATATCATGCTATCATGTGAGACTTCGTTGATAGCGTCATTCTTAAAAGAAATTAAGTCATATCATGCTATCATGTGAGACTTTGTTGATAGCGTCATTCTTAAAAGAAATTAAGTCATATCATGCGATCATGTGAGACTTTGTTGAAAGTGTCATTCTTAAAAGAAATTAAGTCATATCATGCTATCATATGAGACTTTGTTGATAGCGTCATTCATAAAAGAAATTAAGTCATATCATGCTATCATGTGAGACTTCGTTGATAGCGTCATTCTTAAAAGAAATTAAGTCATATCATGCTATCATGTGAGACTTTGTTGATAGCGTCATTCTTAAAAGAAATGAAGTCATATCATGCGATCATGTGAGACTTTGTTGATAGCGTCATTCTTAAAAGAAATTAAGTCATATCATGCTATCATGTGAGACTTCGTTGATAGCGTCATTCTTAAAAGAAATTAAGTCATATCATGCGATCATGTGAGACTTTGTTGATAGCGTCATTCTTAAAAGAAATTAAGTCATATCATGCGATCATGTGAGACTTTGTTGATAGCGTCATTCTTAAAAGAAATTAAGTCATACCATGCTATCATGTGAGACTTTGTTGATAGCGTCATTCTTAAAAGAAATTAAGTCATATCATGCTATCATGTGAGACTTTGTTGAAAGTGTCATTCTTAAAAGAAATTAAGTCATATCATGCGATCATGTGAGACTTTGTTGATAGCGTCATTCTTGAAAGAAATTAAGTCATATCATGCTATCATGTGAGACTTTGTTGATAGCGTCATTCTTAAAAGAAATTAAGTCATATCATGCGATCATGTGAGACTTTGTTGATAGCGTCATTCTTAAAAGAAATTAAGTCATATCATGCTATCATGTGAGACTTCGTTGATAGCGTCATTCTTAAAAGAAATTAAGTCATATCATGCGATCATGTGAGACTTTGTTGATAGCGTCATTCTTGAAAGAAATTAAGTCATATCATGCTATCATGTGAGACTTAGTTGATAGCGTCATTCTTGAAAGAAATTAAGTCATATCATGCTATCATGTGAGACTTTGTTGATAGCGTCATTCTTGAAAGAAATTAAGTCATATCATGCTATCATGTGAGACTTCGTTGATAGCGTCATTCTTAAAAGAAATTAAGTCATATCATGCGATCATGTGAGACTTTGTTGATAGCGTCATTCTTAAAAGAAATTAAGTCATATCATGCGATCATGTGAGACTTTGTTGATAGCGTCATTCTTAAAAGAAATTAAGTCATATCATGCTATCATGTGAGACTTTGTTGATAGCGTCATTCTTAAAAGAAATTAAGTCATATCATGCTATCATGTGAGACTTCGTTGATAGCGTCATTCTTAAAAGAAATTAAGTCATATCATGCTATCATGTGAGACTTTGTTGATAGCGTCATTCTTAAAAGAAATTAAGTCATATCATGCGATCATGTGAGACTTTGTTGAAAGTGTCATTCTTAAAAGAAATTAAGTCATATCATGCTATCATATGAGACTTTGTTGATAGCGTCATTCATAAAAGAAATTAAGTCATATCATGCTTTCATATGAGACTTTGTTGAAAGTGTCATTCTTAAAAGAAATTAAGTCATATCATGCTATCATGTGAGACTTTGTTGAAAGTGTCATTCTTAAAAGAAATTAAGTCATATCATGCGATCATGTGAGACTTTGTTGATAGCGTCATTCTTGAAAGAAATTAAGTCATATCATGCTATCATGTGAGACTTTGTTGATAGCGTCATTCTTAAAAGAAATTAAGTCATATCATGCGATCATGTGAGACTTTGTTGATAGCGTCATTCTTAAAAGAAATTAAGTCATATCATGCTATCATGTGAGACTTCGTTGATAGCGTCATTCTTAAAAGAAATTAAGTCATATCATGCGATCATGTGAGACTTTGTTGATAGCGTCATTCTTGAAAGAAATTAAGTCATATCATGCTATCATGTGAGACTTAGTTGATAGCGTCATTCTTGAAAGAAATTAAGTCATATCATGCTATCATGTGAGACTTTGTTGATAGCGTCATTCTTGAAAGAAATTAAGTCATATCATGCTATCATGTGAGACTTCGTTGATAGCGTCATTCTTGAAAGAAATTAAGTCATATCATGCTATCATGTGAGACTTTGTTGATAGCGTCATTCTTAAAAGAAATTAAGTCATATCATGCTATCATGTGATACTTCGTTGATAGCGTCATTCTTAAAAGAAATTAAGTCATATCATGCGATCATGTGAGACTTTGTTGATAGCGTCATTCTTAAAAGAAATGAAGTCATATCATGCTATCATGTGAGACTTCGTTGATAGCGTCATTCTTAAAAGAAATTAAGTCATATCATGCTATCATATGAGACTTTGTTGATAGCGTCATTCATAAAAGAAATTAAGTCATATCATGCTTTCATATGAGACTTTGTTGATAGCGTCATTCTTAAAAGAAATTAAGTCATATCATGCGATCATGTGAGACTTTGTTGATAGCGTCATTCTTAAAAGAAATTAAGTCATATCATGCTATCATGTGAGACTTTGTTGAAAGTGTCATTCTTAAAAGAAATTAAGTCATATCATGCTATCATGTGATACTTCGTTGATAGCGTCATTCTTAAAAGAAATTAAGTCATACCATGCTATCATGTGAGACTTCGTTGATAGCGTCATTCTTGAAAGAAATTAAGTCATATCATGCGATCATGTGAGACTTTGTTGATAGCGTCATTCTTAAAAGAAATTAAGTCATACCATGCTATCATGTGAGACTTTGTTGATAGCGTCATTCTTAAAAGAAATTAAGTCATACCATGCTATCATGTGAGACTTTGTTGATAGCGTCATTCTTGAAAGAAATTAAGTCATATCATGCTATCATGTGAGACTTTGTTGATAGCGTCATTCTTAAAAGAAATTAAGTCATACCATGCTATCATGTGATACTTCGTTGATAGCGTCATTCTTAAAAGAAATTAAGTCATACCATGCTATCATGTGAGACTTTGTTGATAGCGTCATTCTTAAAAGAAATTAAGTCATACCATGCTATCATGTGATACTTCGTTGATAGCGTCATTCTTAAAAGAAATTAAGTCATACCATGCTATCATGTGAGACTTTGTTGATAGTGTCATTCTTAAAAGAAATTAAGTCATATCATGCTATCATGTGAGACTTTGTTGATAGCGTCATTCTTAAAAGAAATTAAGTCATATCATGCTATCATGTGAGACTTTGTTGATAGCGTCATTCTTAAAAGAAATTAAGTCATATCATGCTATCATGTGATACTTCGTTGATAGCGTCATTCTTAAAAGAAATTAAGTCATATCATGCGATCATGTGAGACTTTGTTGATAGCGTCATTCTTAAAAGAAATGAAGTCATATCATGCTATCATGTGAGACTTCGTTGATAGCGTCATTCTTAAAAGAAATTAAGTCATATCATGCTATCATATGAGACTTTGTTGATAGCGTCATTCATAAAAGAAATTAAGTCATATCATGCTTTCATATGAGACTTTGTTGATAGCGTCATTCTTAAAAGAAATTAAGTCATATCATGCGATCATGTGAGACTTTGTTGATAGCGTCATTCTTAAAAGAAATTAAGTCATATCATGCTATCATGTGAGACTTTGTTGAAAGTGTCATTCTTAAAAGAAATTAAGTCATATCATGCTATCATGTGATACTTCGTTGATAGCGTCATTCTTAAAAGAAATTAAGTCATACCATGCTATCATGTGAGACTTTGTTGATAGCGTCATTCTTGAAAGAAATTAAGTCATATCATGCGATCATGTGTTAAAAGAAATTAAGTCATATCATGCTATCATGTGATACTTCGTTGATAGCGTCATTCTTAAAAGAAATTAAGTCATACCATGCTATCATGTGAGACTTTGTTGATAGCGTCATTCTTGAAAGAAATTAAGTCATATCATGCGATCATGTGAGACTTTGTTGATAGCGTCATTCTTAAAAGAAATTAAGTCATACCATGCTATCATGTGAGACTTTGTTGATAGCGTCATTCTTAAAAGAAATTAAGTCATACCATGCTATCATGTGAGACTTTGTTGATAGCGTCATTCTTGAAAGAAATTAAGTCATATCATGCTATCATGTGAGACTTTGTTGATAGCGTCATTCTTAAAAGAAATTAAGTCATACCATGCTATCATGTGAGACTTTGTTGATAGCGTCATTCTTAAAAGAAATTAAGTCATATCATGCTATCATGTGAGACTTTGTTGATAGCGTCATTCTTAAAAGAAATTAAGTCATACCATGCTATCATGTGAGACTTTGTTGATAGCGTCATTCTTGAAAGAAATTAAGTCATATCATGCTATCATGTGATACTTCGTTGATAGCGTCATTCTTAAAAGAAATTAAGTCATACCATGCTATCATGTGAGACTTTGTTGATAGCGTCATTCTTAAAAGAAATTAAGTCATATCATGCTATCATGTGAGACTTTGTTGATAGCGTCATTCTTGAAAGAAATTAAGTCATATCATGCGATCATGTGAGACTTTGTTGATAGCGTCATTCTTAAAAGAAATTAAGTCATATCATGCTATCATGTGAGACTTTGTTGATAGCGTCATTCTTAAAAGAAATTAAGTCATATCATGCGATCATGTGAGACTTCGTTGATAGCGTCATTCTTAAAAGAAATTAAGTCATATCATGCTATCATGTGAGACTTCGTTGATAGCATCATTCTTAAAAGAAATTAAGTCATATCATGCTATCATGTGAGACTTTGTTGATAGCGTCATTCTTAAAGGAAATTAAGTCATATCATGCTATCATGTGA
Source organism: Phorcus lineatus (assembly GCA_921293015.1). Lineage (NCBI taxonomy): Eukaryota > Metazoa > Mollusca > Gastropoda > Trochida > Trochidae > Phorcus > Phorcus lineatus. The sequence continues at coordinate 17,062,144 of OV121086.1, read as the reverse complement.
GACTTTGTTGATAGCGTCATTCTTAAAAGAAATTAAGTCATATCATGCTATCATGTGAGACTTTGTTGATAGCGTCATTCATAAAAGAAATTCCTCTATCGTTAAATCATGCTTTCAAATGAGACTTTGTTAATAGCGTCATTCTTGAAAGAAATGAAGTCATATCATGCTTTCAAATGAGACTTTGTTAATAGCGTTATTCTTGAAAGAAATGAAGTCATATCATGCTTTCATATGAGACTTTGTTGATAGCGTCATTCTTGAAAGAAATGAAGTCATATCATGCTTTCATATGAGACTTTGTTGATAGCGTCATTCTTAAATATTATGCTATCATGTTAGACTTTGTTGATAGCTTCATTCTTAAATATCATGCTATCATGTGATACTTAGTTGATACAGTGCTTGCTAGATAGTGATTCGATTCCCAGTAGTCAAAGTATGTTAAAAGATGGGTGTTGTAATTTGCAAGTTGACACTCAGCTTAATAAGGACTTAACTATCGCTGCACTGTAGCTGCCTGTGCAAAATGCAAAAAATGGATTTCCAATGTAGACTTTCTATTCTCCGTACTAACTAAACTCTAAAATCAAACATCTTCATTACCTTCATTTAACATCCATGAATAAGGTCAAGTGATTTTGGGTTTAACAACAATTTCAAGAGTATATATTTTACTGATTTCATGGCTGCTAGTATTATTCCAGGGAGAAAACCTTCAACAGCATTATGGTTGTTCATTGCAATGAAACCTGCAAGCAAAAATTATATATATAAATATAAATATATGACTCTATTACTTATTTCTCTAGCTGTTACTCTTGCCATATTGGGTGAAATTTCTCAGAAAACTGATTGGTTTTAACTTTTCAAGCCCCCAAAAAAGGAAAGAGAAAATACACTAAGAAGATTTATTCTGTGAAAATAAAGCCAATATGGCCAAAAGCATACATTACTTATAAGAACATCAAAACGGGACAGAGAAAGCGCAGTGGTAGGGCTGTTAGGCTTCAGATCATGAGGTCTATGGTTTAAATCCTTCCAGGGGCGCGGCAACTTTGTCTGAAGTAGAGAACAAGGTTTGGGTGCAATGCTACACTGACTTTCATCCCTAGTTCCAGCCGATGCTAGGTGGATTCACTACAATGCACAACCACAACAGTGTTGCAGACTTTCTTCTTGAAATGATACTATCAGTCTTGATATAAGTGAAGTATATACTCATGGAAGTGGCGTTCAACCCTCAACTTTAGACAGAGCTTCTTAAAATTTGTAATTTAGTCAACTATTTTTTCACTCTCTTGCATTACTTATTGCAGCTTATATCAGAAAGTAAAATTCAAACTCGAACTGACAAAAATTCCAATAGCAATCTGATAACTTGAGTGCGTAAAACACAAAAGCTGAACAAACAAAATGAAAGAACCATGGTCTAGAAATAGTTTATCATAAGTACGCAATCATAGAAAAAACATCAACAAGCACTTAACACAATATATGAGAGCATGAATACACAATAAGCAAAGTAATCCCTGAAAATAGATTGTGTGAATAAAAAATAACACTGAAAGCCTGACTGAAATAAGAGATAGCCCTTAGGCATATATTCATTTTCTCTGATTTCTTTGTTGGAAAAGAAAACAGAACTGCACACACAAACATATCCTTTGCAAGAACTAAACAGGTTTATACATCTTGTAAGGCTTTCATTATTTTTTCTTGGATAAAACCCGAGTGTCAAATGACTACCATGTTCCCTGTTTGTATATTATTTTTTTTTATTTCCTTCCCGGCAATTCCAACACCCTCAATATCATTATTGTAAGCTTACACTACAAAACCTCTCTCAATACAACCCAACCCAACACAGGCTTAACATGGCTGTTTATTTTCCTTTACCGAGAGCATCCTTAGAACAGCGGCTTTTACCAGGAAGGGAACAAGCTAAAGGACACCGTTTCCCTAAACACTGATTTTGTTTGTGTTAATATGCCAAAATTTTCCATTTCTGCCTTTAAACATCCGTCCCTTTTCAAACTGTTCTTTCAAACTTCAAGCTGTATGTTCCCTTCAGAAAAAAACGATAATAAACATGGACATAAACCGCTTCTCTGCTGGATCCTAACATGAGAAAAAGCAAGTTTATACAACTGAAACGCAAGGGTTAGGATTTATCAGGAATATAGAATTATGATTAGAAGGTAAATCAATGACTAGGCATACCCAACAACACTTGATAATTTTCATCATGCTTTGATATTTATATCACATATATGTTTTCATTAGTTCTGATTTCTCGATTTTGTTGTTTTGTTCTGTATCCAGCTGAATCCCGACAGGGGCCCGGCAACATTGTCTGCAGTAGAGAACTGTTCTACATGCAGTCAGGTTTGAGTGCAATGCTACATTGGATTTTAGAGCGGAAGCACCCATGGTTCACTAGTTCAAGCTGAAGCTCGCAGGTTTCACCGCAATGCATAGCCACAATGGTGTTGCTGGCTTCCTCCCTGCAATTATACTAGTGGCCATGATATAAGTGAAATAAACTTGAAAGCGGCGTTAAACCCAATCTCACCTAACTGTATCCAGCTTGATGAATTTTGTATTGAAGCGGCGTTAAGATAAGCCAAATGACTTGTTCGCTAATCCAAATTTCATTAAAAATAAATTTAAACCATTAATTAGGAAGATAGATTAGAAGGTGATTATCAATATGTTTAACTAGTCTTATACTTTTAAAACATAGCAACACAAATCTGACAGCATATCAAAACATTTAGAAGTATTTGTCTAGCAAGTAGAGTGAAGATCATATATCTTTCTCTTTTCCATCATCTAAAATGATAAGAGCTTAACCAACTAAATTAGGATACATGGTAGCGGTTCACACAAATAATGCTTTTGCAAAAACACATTTCCTTATACATATACAATTATTAGATAATATTCATTTCTGAATGATCATAAATGGAGAATAAAATTAAGAAAACCATTAGTTTCTCACAAAATTTGTTACATTCTTACACACATTTACATTCTTCAAATTCAAAATTTTCCAGATTTGAACATTCAATGCAGAGTTTATTATACCCCTTAAAGAGATAAAAATTTAAAACATATGAAGAACCATTGGTCAAGCCTACAAATCTATTCACTATCATCACTTAATCCCCAATGGTGTCTGTCAATCATTAAAAAAAACCCATTATTATCTCCCATAAAGACATGGACAATGCTAAGATTTAAAAAAATACTTGTTACCAGTAACGTTTATCAAGATAAGCCTTTCAATTACTGTTTAACATATAAGTTTATGACAAATGTTGAAAAATACGCTTTTGTTTTGGAGAAACATTAAAACAAGCGACAATTTCCATTTATTTCTAAATACATTATATATCAAGAGGCTCAATCTCATGTGTCACTGGTTCCTATGCGTATGAATGAATGCTTCGGATGTAGAGTCTCATTGGTCCACAACATATGACTTGAAACACTCACTTTATCGATCGATATGCATGGCGTATCGTTACGGTATGTCTAGAAAAAATTTTTTACTTACATATATTTCAATGAATAATAAAATTATTGATTTTCATAATATTTTCTAACTAATATAAGTAATAAAAAACAGTAAAAATACGTAATATTTATTAAAGTAATTTGACAATGAGTTGACATCAAGGCTTCCGGTTTGAATCTTGTCTGTTCATCTCCCTTGGCCGGCAGATCGTCACCTAGCCTCAGAATTTTTAGGTCTGAAACATAGACCTTGTATAAAAGGCGACCCCCCTCCTTGACTTTCTGGTATCAAAAAACTCGCCTTATACACTGTAATATACGGTAATTTCCATATTTTGATGCTTAAACTAAGTATATTGTCAACACCTCAAGACCAATGATATGTAGATAATACCACTAGGCCCATTTTAAAATCAATTGACTTATCGCTGTCAAATATTCCTGGAGATGAATAACTATGGTACAATTAGACTTGTAATTGTCAAAAGAATTCACACCTTAGCCCTTCATGAATACTTATAAAGATATATTAACATATCAATGGAGATGAAATTATTATTTTTCTTCAAACATCAAAGAACAGTTTATTTGCTCTTCAATTTCAATAAAGGATGAAAAATTAGATTTGGAAAGTAAAAAGAAATTAACGTAGATTTTTCAAAATAAATTCACTTATTTAACTAAAGAAAGACTCAAAAGGTTTCTTTTGATGGTTTCATATCAGAAACACAATTTTCTTTCATAGAAGGAAGTGGAAGAGGATGATACGTACCTAATTATTACCTATATATTCAAGAGTAACAGACATGCTTCACTTATATGTCAAGAGTAACAGACATGCTTCACTTATATATGATATAATTTAGTTTTTTGCATTATATATTTTTTGCAATATAATTTTGCTTCACAATCATTCCCTTCAAATAATTTCAAATGCCCCATGTCATACAAGAAGAATTGACCGTGACCTCAATGTGACTGCTTAATTTCGGCAAAAGAATACAGACCTAAGATTATAGAACATGTGAATTCAATTGTGTTAAAAGTGTGTTAATGAATGACCTTGATCAAAATTTATGGTTTATATATTTGTTATTTGAATTGAAATGGTTAATATATATGTTATTTGAATTTAAATGGTTGATAAGCTTCAAAGTTATGAGGCAGACACTATGTCTAAGTGACAGGCAGACGGATGATGCCCATTTTAACACCCAGCCCCGCAACTTCATTGATGCAGGGTGAAATAAAACATCATAATATAAAATATTCTAAGATTAAACTTTTATTCTTCAAGTCAAGTAGACAAAAACCCTAAATAACCTCACCATCACATTTACCTCAGATATAACTGTCCACCTGTATCAAACCTATTTATCCGAGTTTGACAATGTTTCTGACATGTTTAAACAAATATAACGATTATCCACCTGTATAAGAACATCCTCATTCCTTGTGCAATCCCCAAAGCAGATCCAATTGGTCAATACAGACAAATCACAACAAAGCCTCACGATCATCTGACAACAGTGCCACAAGAAACCAAAGCCATCACAAATATGTACACTAACTACCAGTCCAAAGTCAAGAAGCCTTGTTTTGAAAAGGCTTCCACCAGACCTGCTAGGATCAATGTTTCTCGGAAATCACTTACAAACTTTATTATTCAATGTTCGGGGTCTTTGTTCTTCAAGTCAATGTTCTTGATCAGGAACATCAGAGGGCCGTCAGATTGCGGAACAAACTTATCAGACATTAAATCTGTTCTCCCACGATCAACGATCGTTTTTAGCACCCTTGTCTATGCAAACTTGCACTGACCTTTCAAGTGAAATTGTGCAAATGCCTGCAATTTCTTCATAAATGGTGAAATCAAGTCAAGATCTTTATAAATAGCTCTTAATAAAGAACAGAGCACAAATGCAAACAGAATGTTTCATTCCACAATCAGAGCCTATTAGTTAATGGCAACTCTTGCAGGGCCAAACTTTTTGATGATCTTCGAATTTTATTTTCTTTGAATCATGACTAAAAGAAGCATTTAGTTAATTTGCCTATTGGTTTTTCCAATATAACTTGGAGAACATAACAGCTTGAAAAAATTGCATTATAACATAGTTTTGTTCAGCAATAGTCTAAATGCATTAATATTAGTGGTGTAACGATTCATAGATAGTATTGATGTTTGCATCGTCCACAACACGATACGAGTGCATCGATGAAAAACATTTAGACAACATCTCAGGATATTTTATATTGTTAGGGTCAATGATACATTAATGTATCAACACAAGAGACAATACATTCCAATACAGTTAACATAATTTGTTTCAAAGAAATAAGTATAAAAACTCAAAAAGTTGTCGTTCTATTTAAGAGATTACAGTGAGTAAAGACAAACAGGAAATATATCATATTTCTGATATTTTATGTGCAATTTCACAGTCTCTCTAATTTTGTGATTTCCCTTCATATAATGTTTATGACAGTTTGGTAGCTAAGAAATAGCATTATTTTTCTATGTCTTAAGTATTCTTCTTTCATAAACTGTAGAGAATGGGGATTTGTATTGTATCACAACAGCTGTATCGTTGTGATAATCATCTCTTAGGTTCGTTGTCAATACTTCCATGATATATTGTCTCGATCGTCTAATAAAACAGAAGTCGGGATATATCCTCTTGCCACTAAAGCTAGAGTACACAGGTCTAATTGATATACAACTGTAATACTTTTGCTTTAAACTTTATTAGGATTAATTCTACTTGAGTAATTCAAAGGAATCAAAGCTCTTTTACAAAGACTGGTTGGGGTTTTCCGAGACCCGTCGACAAATAAGGGGTCAACTTCTTTCATAGAGTCATTTACATGTTGATGAGATAAAAACTAATTCTATTGATTTGTATTTTGCTTGATGACATCTGTAATGAAAACTTGTATGAGAGAGCAGTAAAGTTCCAGTGACAGCCATATTAATTCAATTCATTACACAAATTGAAATGAAAACAGATTATGATCTTAAATTATGCAAAATTAAAAATATGCAATTTTCTCCGGCAAAAGCACTTAGAAGGTGGTGAAGCCTTGAAATTGAGACGCTCTAAATTAAGTGTCATGGAAAAAAGTTCAGACACACTGGCTCTGATTGCAGTTGCACTTTCAACAGAAAAAGGAGAGTAAAACAAAGGGAGCAAATCAAGCTTACTCAGCCTTCACACATTGCAAGCTTTGACATTCATTTAATGCTAATTACCTGACCACAGATTACACATGGGGAAAGTTTTCCACCTGAGTTGATTTTGTGAAGCAGGGAAGGCCAAAACAATAACATCTGCGATGAAACAATAAAAATATTCATGACAATTTGTGTTATTTATTACCATCCACGTCATCCTGTTCATTAGAGCTTGGAAAGATTCCAGCGCCATGATCGATTTCGTCCTTGGAGAAATTTTATGTACTAATATTTGCTTGAAATTGTACACTGATTAAGGTCAATGATATTTCGCACGATGACAATTGTCCATCATAAAAGTTGGGAAAAATCGTTTTCTATTTGTGCCACTTAAAAACAATGAAGTGTCACCATAAACGAATCTGAAAATGTCGTAAATTGAGATCAAAGTGCCCAAATAGAATTTTTTAGGAAAAAAGCATGATAGCCGACAATTTTCAATTATTTTTGTCTCCGGTGAACTTTATTGCAGCAATGAAGGTACCTCACTTATTCCCGCTTCCCTTATAACTTGAAGAATATGGGACTTGATACACGCAACTGATGTTATTTCAAATAATCAAACATTTGCAACAAAGAGATGCAATATCAAAATGATATCAACAAAATCAAAATTAAAAGTAAAGATAAACAGGTTCCCTCCATTATTTTACGGGACAAAGGAAGTAATGATGTTACAATTCCATAACATATCTTTTTGTCAAAGACAAAATCAATGAATTATGTGAAAAAGATAGGAATATTAACACCAAGTTTGTTTTGAAGATTTCGGATAAAACAAGGCCATGAATGTTTGTTTTTTGATGTTCCCGTCGGCTAAAGGAATTTTCTATGAATCTTATTGATTTTGATTTTCATGAATTAATGCTGAAGAGAAAATACATTCCTTATAAAGAACCTTTTTAATTTGTCTGTCTATAGATCAAAGAAATGTATGGAAATCACAAAATAAGACATTTTTTCATTAATATTAAGAAATATGTAAATATTTTGCAACAAACCAAAAATTAAATAATTATATAGTTGTAAATCTAATCACAGAGCAGCTCTAATTAACATACGCATCTGAATGAGATAAAGATACTGGTGTCATATTCTATATAGCAGTGCAACAAATGAAGAGGTATAAGGGAAATTATAAAAAGAAAAGGGGGCAAATATGCCATACAAAGGTATAACACAGTTATACAATATCAAATTTAATGTTACGTTTCACATGCAAAAATGAGTTATACTGAAATTGATTCCAAATTAAATGCATGCATGCATCTAAATTTTAACTTTATTCATTACATTTCCCCAACCGATTCAAACCCAGAAGTGCTGACTATATATATATATATAATTGATACCAAACACATTACCTACAATTCTATATCCAAATCTTCACTGCAAAGAAGTACTCCATGACTATACAACAGTGGAGCCTGTTACCTCTAGGTCTCCATTCAGCAATATAATGAATATCGATCAACAAGAAGCTGGCATTATTATTTCTAAATATTTCATAGAAAAAAATTTAATGTAGGATATTTTGTTATCTCAACAAAAAATATAGTTCATTGCTAATATTTGATGTCTAACCTGTAATTAAAAGTCCAAGGATATATTTCATGTTCATAATATGTTATGTATAGCTTATAAGCTTTTGATTGCCATTGTTGTTTGATCTTTGGTATCAAAAGAAGGCACAAATCTATACGAAACAATAAAGCAACTTTTCATTTGAAATGAACTGCATCCTAAACATGTTACAGAACACTTAAACAAACAACCTTTTGATCTTTTGCCCCAAAGGAGAGCACATAATCATTCAATTATTTATTTCATTTGCTCAATACGATTGTATCCCTTTGTGACCTTATCATAATGACTTTTCCCATTATCAACCTCCATCTTTGTTTTGTACTATTGTTTCTAAATTGTTTGTCACTTTTTTCTAAATTGATGTTTGATCATTACAAATTTCAAGTTAACCTTTCCTTCATTTATTGTACAACTTTTAGTTTGTTTATTAACAACCCACAGACCGTTGTTAATTCTTAATTTTCAAACAGATTAACACTATAGCCTGAAATCTAACCTTATATAAATCAAGCATAGATTTTGGATGAAAATCTAATTTTTCAAAGGTCCCTTCCAATATTTACTTTGAACAGTAATTTTTCAAAACCTGTTATATAGAATAAACTAGAAATATTTGCATGTGACGCACAGTGATGTCCCCCTTCCAAACTTTTAATCAAACCTAATCATCTTATTGCCACTTATACCAGAAACAATCCATACCAAACATATAATTAAAAGGTTAATATATTAGCATCAATGAACTTGATATAATAATGACTCGTGAAATATACAATTTCAATGGTGCATAAGGAAGAGTTTTATATATTTGTCAACTTCTTTATTGTAGGGAATGTGACATTTGATACTCGCACAGTCATCAAATATAATAATTAGCATCTACAGATTCCAATATGCACTAAGGTCAAATTGTTTCCATAGAAACCAAGTAAAATGAAAAAGTAAGGATAACCAAAGTAGCAAAAGGCACCAGATCTAACCACATAGCAGGTTTATTAGCATAATACTCATTAGATTTTTAGATATAGGTTGAAAAGTTACCCTACCCCGCTATGCACAAAGTTCAAATTGTTTCCATGGAAACCAGAAAAATATTTAAAAATTGATTAACCAAAGTAGCAAAAGGCACCACTCCATCACTAGATCTAACCACATAGCAAGTTTCAAAAAACACTATTGAACAGTTTTTGAGATATGGCCCCGAAAAGAAGCATCCCCTACCTTCCTTTATGCACTAAGTTCAAATTGTTCCCATGGAAACCAGAAAAAAAAATTAGAATAACCAAAATAGCAAAAGGCACTACACCAACACTAGACCTAACCACAAACCAAGTTTCATAAAAAAAATATTGAAATTTTTTTTAGGTATGGTCTGGAAACAAAAGCATTTCGGAATTACTCAAATGACGGACGAGACTGAAAACATTATGTTCCCCGCAAAAAAATAAGGATAAATTCAAAACTAAAAAGTTAAGCAAACATGCTAAAACAGTCTATCTAAATGCTTCTTTAAAAATTTGGCTGTAAAATATACCATCACAGAATCATGCAATAAAATATAATTAATGATCTCTTTAGACTAAGGAGTCTGTTAATTGAAACTTAGCTTTCCAATTTCTATTTATGCTAGGGAAGAATTAAGACAAAATTAGGTTTTTAGGCGTGGCACCTGTGACCCTGATTGGTGACACAGAATCACAAAATCTAAAACTTAAAGTCCCTTTTGTCAAAGGTATCTAAACCAAGATTACAACACGATTTTAGAGTCAGCAGGTCTTGAGAAGGAGTTGAAAACGCAAAAAGTTTATACCATTGCTAAATAAGGAGCTTGAATGTATCAATAGTTATGAATGTATTAAAATATTATAAACTGTGATCAAGCAGTCCCGTTGAGCAGATCGCCACCAATGGTTTTATTCTAACTTTCTACTGTTCTCTTCACGTTAATGCTTTAATGTCACCAAAATCATTCCATAGTGTCTTCACCAGAGTAGCATCACGGCAGCACTTCACACCCAATAAGTCAAAGATTGCTTCGGGGCCAGATCAAAGAAACCTAACCAATAAAAGTGCATTTCAGTTAATCATCAGCGCCGTGCTCACATAAGGGGCACGCTTTCTGGAAAACTATCACCATGGTTATATGGAAACTCTTCCTACTAAAAAGATCCTTTTTTTCCATCTGACATTCCCAGAATGCTATTTCGGGACATAAACGGTTTGATGGACAGCAATTTCTTAGGCAACAAGGTGTATTATGACAAGGGCTATGTTTTCTTGATCATTAACATGAGAGTTTGCTTAGATGGCATATCATAAAGTACATCCAGACTATAAAAAGTAGCCATTAGTCTTGGAGATGGCACTAAGCAACCAATCAAATAAAGAGTATTCCATTTCAACACCTTTGACTGTTTGGAAGAATTTGCCAGACCATGAAATGGTACTGTTTAGTACCTAGAAGTAACATGTATTTTTGAAATGTAAAAAAATTATGTACTTGAACAAAATTTCCCCAAAATGTTGGCAGATTGAAGAAACAAAGACATATTGACATCTTTTCTTCTCTCTCCATTTTTATTAAAATTTATTTCCATTTCTGATACTTGAAAATATATCTAAGAAAATTTTATTTCATTAAAAAAAGTATCCCTTGAAACATTTTGACTAAATTGCTTTCAGAAATTTTCATTATTTCTGAAAATAGATGATGTTAATTACATTGGATTTGCTTTAAAACATGTGATTTCAAAGATCAGGACTTCCCACTGTAGTGATATCAGTTCACTTGCATATAAGACCACTTCAGTGAAATTTCATAACCAAATTTTCTCTCATGGTGACAAAAAAAGATACAAAGCATTAATTGAACAATAGTCAACATTGATTAAAAAACTTAAGTGCCTGAGCACCAAGGCATTCCAAGTCCTTAATAGGTTTTAAAACCAGGACTGCACAATCATAGAATTAAATCAAGTTGGTCCAAAAGTTGACAAACCACCATGAAACCATTCATCTTGCAACAGCTTCAATCTTTGACACGTACAATAAGAACTGGATCATACTTGTTACAACTTAAGCAAAACCATATAAACAGTTACACAAGCTGATAAAAAAAAGGATATAAAATCATGAAGGAATAATCAACCTTGACTCCACAGCAGCTACAAATCCTAGCTGCAGAAGTAAACTCCATACATTAGATTTACATCTCTTCACTGTAGGGAGACTGCTAGATAGATTAACATGGTGCTACATCACAATAACTTACGTGAGTTATCTACCTTTTCATGAAGCATAACGAGTAAGAGCCAATAGAATCAGCCTCTAACGAGCTCAGATAATTAACACTGATATTTACAGAGGCAGGATGAACATTAAAACAAAGCTGTTTTCAAAAGGAAACAGACATATAAAACTATGACCCAAGGCAAGATAGTTGTAAATCATGTTTTTATTTCAGCTGAAATTAGGAACGGGTTGGGTAGCACCATCCACCTGCCACTAATGAAGAAGAGTCATCTGATATTGTGGCCAATTCATCGCTTTTTAACAGTTCACGCTGATAAAATGTTTTGTAATTGAAACAAGAATAACAGTATCATAACAAAGAATTGCTAAAAGCACATGACAATCTTACGTCCTCAAATTTCTATCTTCATCACCAATTAACTTTTTTTGATTATTTCAAAAACTGTTCTTATTTTTTTTTACAAACTTTAACAATACTTCAGCCGAAAGCAAATGATGGAAGAAAATCATCATGGATCCCGCTACTTCATGAGAAATATGAAATGTATAATGTGAAACATTTTTGGTCTGCAGTGGCCTGTGGGCATGATTCTAATTTCAAAATGGCGACTGTTCTTGAGAACTTTGTCTGGGAAAGCTACCATAAACATTATTCCAGTCAATTAGGTTGTGATACTTCTCCATAACAGTTTATCAGTGTCAGGATGGAGCTGATGTCAGCACCAATAGAAGTCTATGGAACCAATGGTTGAAGAAATAAATGGTAAGTGTACCAGTTACCCTACGAAACTATTCAGTTTCACCCAAATATGTTTTCCGTTTATCTTTAAAACTATAGCAATGTCTGCAAAATTAATACTTAACTAAATATTTCATCAGGTGAAAGATAGAATGAATTGAGTATGTATTTCCCTTAGACCAAAAGTGATGACAAATGTGCACCTCTATGAAATCAACGAGTCCCAAAGGGTTTTTCTGTTCTTGTGTTCTTTAACATGGTATGGTACGTTTCAAACTTTTCTCACATGAGATCCTATAGAGTAGCCACAGGATTGTTCAAAAGGTGTATGTGTAAAGCTTGAAAATAAGCTAGTCCAAAAGACTTTCAACATAAGTGGCAATTTAAACACTCGCTGGCTGTGTTCACATGAACCCAGACTGTGGTCAGAACATAGCCCCATAAACATAACAGCAAGTCAATTAGGTTTTGTAATATCCCCATAACATTTTATCAGCGGCACCAAAGTGTTGATGTCTGCGTAAGAGAAAACTGTAGATCTTTCTGACTCACATAGCCCATTGAGCTTGTAAACGGAGGAGAAATGGCCACTAAAACAAACAGTTTGTCCAAAGTGCTTTTAGTGTATTTGTTTCTCTAGGTTAACTTCCTTAGTCACTCCCTTCTGGCTTTATTGGCCTCGTCACTTGACATAAAGACCTGATATAGGCGGTCTTAAATAGAGCGCTACCGTATATATAGTAAAGGTTACCTTCCATGCAGTTCTATGCTAGAAAGATGGAAAATGTATGATAAGGCTAGAAAAAAGAATATAAGGCAGTCGTAATTATCTCATTTCCATTTGTTTTGGAAAGTAAAAAGAGAATTTATCAGATATATTATAGATGACTTTTTGGGTTTTAGTTGTAAGTTAATAACTGAAAATAAAAAATCAACCAATTAAGTTCATTATTGAAAAGACTATGAATCGATGAATTCATCTGTTGTTTCATGAATATCTCTGCACATATTTTTACTGCAAGGTGAAAGAGAGCAGATAAAAATGAGATTTTTATTTGTAGACCTTTTCAATCTGATGCCTTTTTTTGTTATTTCCATAAACAACCACTTCAACAATGGTGGATTTATGTACGCTAATGTGGATGGGATGGGGTTAGCTGTGTTGAGTTGAGTTGGGTTGAGTTGAGGTGCAGTGTGGTGCGGTGTGGTGTGGTGTGGTGAGGTGAGGTGAGGTGAGGTGAGGTAGGTGAGGTGAGGTGAGGTGAGGTGAGGTGAGGTGTGGTGTGGTGTGGTGTGGTGTGGTGTGGTGTGGTGTGGTGAGGTGAGATGTGTTGTGAGGTGAGATGTGTTGTGAGGTGACATGAGGTGAGGTGAGATGAGGTGAGGTGAGATGTGGTGCAGTGAGATGTGGTGTGGTGTTGTGTGGTGAGGTGAGGTAAAGTGAGGTGTGGTGAGATATGGTGAGATGTGTGGTTTGCCGTGGTGTGCCATGGTATGCTGTGATGTGCTGTGGTATGCTGTGGTGGTGTGTTACACGGTGTGCCATGGTTTGCCGTGGTGCAGTGTGGTGAGGTGAGGTTAAGTGAGATGTGGTGTGGTGTGCCGTAGATTAGATGTGATGTGGTATGCTGTGGTAAGGTATGGTGAGTTGGAGTGAGTTGAGTTGAGGTTAATTAGGCTATAAATCTACTGCATGACTATTGCTAGTATAAAAACACATTTGTGTCTAAGCATTGCAATGAAAAACACAAGCATATACAGAAAACAACAAACCAGGTCTTTAGTTCAAACATATTTTATTCACATGAAAAGGATTAGGAACAAGGTCCCTAACTTAGGATACCCTCTTTTAAACCAGGTTTGCACTGCAGTGAATCACACTGCAATTGAATGATTGAAATAACTTTATTTTGTAATGTTTCTTGGCAAAATTTCAATACCAGAACTATACAACTTTTGCACTTTGGTAGACCAGCCACCTAGAAAAACAAATACACGGACGCTAAAAACATGCCTCAACTTCAGTAAGCTTACAATGTGGTGTCCTGATTTAGAAAGAATACGGCTCACTACAGACTTAAACAACAAAGGCAGTTGGTCTAGCTGTTTACTGTGAATCCATTAATCTGTATGTACTTAGCGATGTGTAGGTAAGGGCTGGACAAGCTCAGGGGGATGGTAGCTGGATCAGACACTGCTGTGTTTATATTGGCTACATGCCCCCCTCCCATGGAGATGGCTTACACATCTAATGCAGACAACATCATAACTAAACATTGCATTCATTTTCTTTCATCAACTAATTGTCTCTGAAAGGATTAATTCCATTATGGCGATTAAATTTTGGTGAATCAACTTTGATGGACCGGGTGCTAATATTTGTATACTTTCATTGCATTAACCCCTTTAGTTTTACCCATTCTGTTATTCTGACAGTTTTGTAGGTTACTGACGAGTAAAATACTGCTCTATTGAGTTATTGAAACTCAATAAAAAACATATCAATGTATTATCATAGGGAATAGGAATCACAAGTCTTCTATTCAATGCGACCCTAATGATGGTGATGGATCTTTATACATGATACCTTGCGTTTATGATGATTGCATTTATTGGTTTCCTCTTATTCATTCATTTTACACACTGTCAATCTGAGTCTCGGACAAAGGCAGACAAAGTGCTAAAGCATATGTCATTCACTCTTCATCTTTTCTATTATCACTTGATTACCATCTCCAGTTGTTTAGACTTCAAGAGAAAGGCAGCCATGATAATTTCTCCAATTCACCTTATCCATTGATTTGCAGCTCCATCTTCATGTACTTCACACCTTCTTATCACCTCTGACCTTCAACTGACCTTGAAATGACTACATTACCTTGTACCAACCTGCATGACCTTGAAGAAAATGAAATTGTAACGAGCACATTTTATGTTTTCATTGAACACTTATCATCCAATTGGAGGATTTGATGTTTTCATCAAGAAGCAGACGTGCAACGCTTCACCATCAAACGGTCACTCTCCTGTCTAGACAACTCTGTAACATCCGGACCAAGATATAAAGGACATAAAAGTTTTATTTCACTGATTAGAGAAACTTAAAATGATAAACTCGTCATTATCTCACGTCTGGAAGCATGAGATAACACATCGCAGGTACATAATAATCATTATCACGCTAGTAGCAACCAATCAACTCCATTCTTTATCTCAGATATGTGGATGAACCACCTCTGTTAATCAACATTTGTAATTATGACATATTTGAGTAACAGGCACCACTTGTTCAACAGTAACAGTCAGGCTCTGTACAGTTGGCAACTTTTAAAAAGGTTTTATCCCCTTTAATGCCAAAATGAATTCCTGATTTCAATGTAATACTTATTATCTGCTTCCAAGCAAATTAAAACTTGCTGATTGATGTTCTTTTCTTTCTGTATGTATCAATTACACATTGTTTCTTAAGAAAGTATACATACTTCAAATTCTCCAGTAACTTTTAGTGAGTTTTAATGTTTTAATTCAACAATGTTTCAGTTATTAAAAAAGGTTCATTAACTTTTTTATTTTAAAAAGAAATCATCATAAAATTTCAGTTCAAAGCTTAAGCCTTTAACTGACATGGAATATAAAGTGATTATGACAAGATTTGGAACAATAAGACACTAAATCTTGGCAATAGAGTCACTTTTGTTGAAAAAATTCCTGAACACTAATTGTTAGGACAAGTTCAAAACTTATACTTCTGATAGTGGTATACCCTGTTAGCTTAATCATTACAGTCTCAAATTCTCAATTCAAATTCAAAATAGGTCCTAGGATGGAATCCCACTGGATGTGATCTCACAATCCCTATATACACATATATATATATAAACATCTGGATAGATTAACATTGACTTTCAAAGACTTCTTATGACTTCTATTTCTTTATTTTATCATACTGTGGAATTTCTGCTACCCTTGTTAGGATTAACTGATTGATATATGGCTTAAATCAAAACATTCATTCTAAAAGAATCACATTTTAATAATGTTATTTGTCAATTAAGATTTCTGATTCATCCTCACCTGAAATTCATACAACAGCAAATCAGAGCCTGATAAAATAAAAGCTTAGCCATTATATATAAAAGAATAATAAACACTAGAGAACATTATCACAAACCAGTACAGCTATCTTGAATCAGCTTGAAATATGATGAGTTTCATATGCCAGTATATTTTTACATATTACTTTCTAAATAAAAGTTATCTCTTTATGTTAGAATCTGGATGAGATTCCAATTTCAGTGTGTTTTGGATGCTGCAAGAAAATATTCTTTGTGGCAAGAATCTGGATTGGATTCGAGTTTCAATGTGTTTTGATGCTGCAAGGAAATATGCCAGTGTTTATTTTACCTACATCTGTTGATTTCATATATTTTTTCTTCGTTTGAAAGCAACACCTGGTAATTTTTAGAGTATAGTCAAAACAAAGATTACACAAATGCATCTGTCGAGGAGTAATTCCAGACCAGATTATATCTCGAGCATGCTAGATCGTGTTACATAAACTCTTGGGACCTTTCTGAAATTATGACTCAATAATAGCAAGCAAATACTCATTTTACCATAAAACAACTTATTTTCATATGAACAAATGTCCAGAGGAAAGGTGGGAGAATGGTCTACAAATATTTATCAGGGCAGTGATTTTACTTTTAACATCCCTTCAAGAGTATTTCCCTTATGGCATGGCAGCTTGCGTTCTTGCTTGGAGAAAGAATCTGAGGTGAAGTGATTGAGGCTTTTACACCACTTTCAAAAATATTTCACTTATATCAAGGCTGCTAGTATCATTGCAGGTAGAAAGCCTGCAACGCCATGGGTAACATTATGTATTGGAATGAAACCTTTGAGGATCGGCTGGACCTACCGTATATTACCGTGTATAAGTCGACCCTGTGTATAAGTCGACCCCCTTTCTCAGGCCCCCAAATTGCTGTCAAAATCATATACCTCATCTATAAGTCGACCCCCGTCTATGAGGCAGGTCGACATGAGTTGTGAGTGTAAAAGTGAGTTGTAATACGTCAGTGTTTTGTAATACAGTAAGCATTTGTTTAACAAGAAATTGTTGTAATAAATATATTATATATGATATAAATATTAATAATAAAAAATACATACGTGTGTGCTGGAGTTTGTCCTTTTTTAAAAAGAATCTTATGTCATTTACGTCTCGGTACATGCACAGTGCGTATTTGTGTAATTCGTAAATAACAAATCTTACAATAAATATATATCTATTAATAATAACTACTGGGCCCCACCATACGCAATAAACATACACATTACACATTTATATGCATATCGTGCGTAGCATTCGGATTCTAATTCAATTTAAATGTTACTGTTTTCAAAACGAAAATTGGAAATTCCCGTAACTATTTATAGCTCATTTCCAAGAATTCAGAATGCCCGTATGTGATTTGAAAGTATGGATACATTTCATTGGATAATTCTGTCAAAAACTCGCGCTCTGCTTTTCTTGGAAATTGATAGTCTGAGTGTGTTATGTGACCGGTGAATAGTTAAATTGATACCTAGTAAATAAAGACAAACGAAGAAATTTGCTTCAATACACCGATATATTAATTTGTTGTTAACGGCATATTATACATTATTCTCGATCGTTCGTCAATATATGTACTGATTATTATTTAAAATTGTAAAGATAACACAAGTTTACCAAGATTTAAAAAGATTTGAATATTACGCTTTTGTTTTTGCAAAACGTTAAAACCTAATATATCAGGAGGCTCATTCTCATGTTTCACCGGTTCCTGTGCGCGGGAATGATCGTAGAATATCATTGGTCCACGTCATATGACTTGTTATGAAACACTCGCCATCGATAAGCATGTCGTAGTAGGAATCGTTACGGTATGTCCATAAAATTGTCGATTAGAAATGTATTATAGTATAATATTTTCTAACTATTAATAGTACTTACAAACAGTAAAGTATGTAATGATTGTTAAAGTAATTTTATTTCATTATTTGACAACGTGTTGACATCGTTGCTTCCGGTTTGAATCGTTACGCTATGTCTATAAAATTGTCGATTAAAAATGTATTTCAGTAGATTATGATATTTTTTAACTATTAATAGCAATATGTAACAAACAGTAAAGTATGTAATGATTGTTAAAGTAATTTTATTTCATTATTTTGACAACGTGTTGACATCGTTGCTTCCGGTTTGAATCGTTACGCTATGTCTATAAAATTGTCGATTAAAAATGTATTTCAGTAGATAATGATATTTTTTAACTATTAATAGCAATATGTAACAAACAGTAAAGTATGTAATGATTGTTAAAGTAATTTTATTTCATTATTTTGACAACGTGTTGCTTCCGGTTTGCATCTCGTCTGTTCATCTCCTTCGGCCGACATATCGTCACTCGACCTCCGAATTTTAAGGTCTGAAACATATACCTCATATATAAGTCGACCCCCCTCCTTGACCCCTCAATTTCTGGTATAAAAAACTCGTCTTATACACGGTAATATACGGTAATCATGGGTGGAACAGTGCTGAAATTTAGTTAAACATTGCACCCAAACCTTACTTCATGTGTAGGACAGTTCTCTGCTACAGAAAAATTGCCAAGGCCCTGGCGGGATTCCTACCCCAGGCCTCTTGATCCAAAGCTGAATGGGCTAGCCATCTAGCCTCTAAGTGCTTGTGATAGTTGCTTAACACTGAGGGTGTAAGAAATCCTGCAAGGGGTTAAATCATTAATAATAAAAGAATCTGAAAAAGTTATTTCTAAAGTGAGAATTAAAATGCTCTTGCAAACCACTTTCGGTAGTGAACATAATCAAATACATCATACCACTATATCTTCTTGGTTTGAAAGCAGGATTCTACAGCAGACCAACGCTGGGATTTAAAAGGAAGACTGGTACCTGATTCGAGAAACTATAGGAACAATAGAAGAGAATGCATCCTTGGTCCTCCCTGGCTTTTGTCAGAAAAGTCAAAACATAGATAAGTGTGAAGGAATCATCTATTGTGGCATCATTCCAGACGAGACTCAATATCTTGTGTATGCTGATATTGACTTAACCATGTCCAGTCCGTCAACATGCAATCTGGAAGATACCGATATGACAATGACTTCACTTAAAATCTGACAGCTTCTGTCAAATTTTCATCAGAATTATCACTCATAGTTTAAGCCTTTCAATCACCTGGTGGGAATGTCTTTCAGTACACTTGCACATTCCTAAATATTTCTGAGATTCATCACTGCAAAGCGTCAATGAAACCTTTTCTTATGGGTAGTGTCTTTCAGAATCTACAACAGTCACTGTTATCAACCTCATAAGCTCCAAAGGTACTTATCTTGAAATTATTGAAAGGGTGTTGATCAGGATAGATGTCTTCTCCTGAGCCATGTTGACTTCAAATCATTTCAAAGTATATATCATTTTTTATCAAGGCACTCACAAAGCATCATTGGAGTGAGAGGTTCCACACAGTAACCTTCAAGATTTATTGGAACTAGATCATAGACCATATGTGGCACTGAATATAAATATATCAATTCATTTAAACCTACTCCACGGCAGAAAATCTCCTCACAAACCCTTATTTCCTTATCCAAAGTCATTTGGTAAACATGCCAGATTGCTTTTTATTCAATTATCTCTTGTTTATTTTTGCATGCTGTATCAAAGATTGTTTTTCTATTTAACATTGTCAGGTGACTGATTGTGATGAAGTGTTTGGGTTAATATTTCTAATGTCAAAAAATGCCTGTTCCTGACGTTTTGTTAATTGAACTGTAAAGAAAGAAACGTGATCTTTCTTTTTTCACCCCTTCCCATAACAAATTACAGACATTATGAAATCTGACAAGAGCTATACTTCACTGCAAAAAAAGAAAACTGAAAAAGGTTGACAATGTTGTGTATATAATTGTGTAAATCAACTTAAAATGCAACGCCAATTTGTCAGCGACACCAAGGGGAGGCTCTCTTAGAATATCAGTAGTCAATCCTAAACAATAACACTGGCAATTTATCAGTCGGTTGGCTACCTGCCATCTTGATCTGAATGAAAACAAAAGCCTGATACTGCTGATATATATACTGTATCAAACAGACCCATGCTTACCTAAATGAAAACCACAAAGCCTGATACAGCCAATATATACTGTACCTGATACAGCTGATATGTACTGTATCAAACAGACCCATGCTTACCTGAATGAAAACCACAAAGCCTGATACTGCCGATATATACTGTATTAAAGTGACCCATGTTGATCTGTAAGAAAACCCAATGCCTGATACAGCCGATATATACTGTATCAAAGTGATCCATGTTGATCTGTAAGAAAACCATATAACCTGTCTCAGCTTATAAATGCAGTAACACAGTAACCCATGCTGGTTTGTTGATCAGAGAGGAAAAGGCTGCAACACTGTAGTGGTTGTACATTTTAGTGAAACCTGCAGGCATCCATTAGAACTAGGCAACAGAACTTCTTGTGCAGTCATAAACATTCACTAGCAAAACCTAGATATACTGTTTTTATTTTACACAGTGTTACTCCTGAAATTTAACCACTCGTAACTTATTTAGCAATGATAAATGTAGTCTGTAGTCCAGACCCAGAAATAAGAGTAAGAGTAAGTCTATAAAAAGACTTTAAGGCTTGATTTCAGTCTCCTTTTCATTTCATTTAATACTTTTAAAAAATTTTGATTAGCTGATGCATATTTTCATTTCAGAGTCTAATTACTAGACTATAATAAATAATGACTAAATTTTAGTGAAATATTATTCCAAAGTGAATGCTACTTGTATTCAATCCCGAATGTAGTGAACCTGTATTCATTTTCTGATGCAGTGAACCAGTATTCATTTTCTGATGTAGTGAACCAGTATTCATTTTCTGATGTAGTGAACCAGTATTCATTTTGTGATGTAGTGAACCAGTATTCATTCTCTCATGTAGTGAACCAGTATTCATTCTCTCATGTAGTAAACCTATGTTTGTTTTCTGATGTAGTGAACCGGTATTCATTCTGTAATGCAGTGAACCTATATTCATTCATTATTTCATTTGGGATTATATATTGCTAATAGTAAATTTGAACAAGAAATAGATTACTTGATAGATTATTAGAGTCTTTGATACAGTCAAAATTTCTCATTTTTGAGTAAAAATCTTAGAAATTCAAATTACAGAAGAAAGGAAAAATTTCCTTTAAAGGATTTCAGGGTATAGCTCAACTGGTGGAACCATAAAGGCTACAGAACCAATGGTGACCAACAGTTTATATATTGTCTGTATTTAGTCCAAATAGGTTAAGTTTCTTCGATCACTGGAGATTATTACTGGTCAACTCATTTACATCAATTTACCGAAACAAAGGCTATTTTTGGTCCGTTGGAGCCATACTTCATTATGTATCTCTATAGGTCTGTATTTAACTGTCATCAGTAACCTATGGGGGATTTAGTAAAAGTCAAAGTTGAACACTTTGTTAATTACTATAGATGCCAAATAGAGAATTTATACTGCAAGAGACATTATTTTTCCTTGAATTGAAAAAAGGTTTATGTGCTTATAGGTGATTTTTATTCAGATTGATAATCAACAACTGATTAAAAACCTTAGAGAGATGATCAGTTTACAATAAAAAGGAGGTATTTTTCACATCAAGGTGTTTTCGTCAGCTTAATAGTGGGCAAGGAGAGTACATTTTGAAAAGATAAAAAATTATCCTGCCAACAATAACTTCACTTTCTGGCTATGCAAGTCTGCAAGCAATTGTGTATTTCATGAAATGCAATGGTACATTTGATGACTAAGTAAGTAGGGAAGAAGTCTGCAAGCAATTGAATACTTCATGAAATGCAATGGTACACTTGATGACTAAGTAAGTAACAGATGTAAATATCCTCAAAACATTTCCATTAAATCAAGCCCAAAATCATTTGGGGTTGCTCTTATCATTTTCATAGCAACCATGAGCTTCCTAAATATTTCCTCCCAATGATATCTCAAACAATTTATTTTGGTAAACACACCACCTTTGTTCTTCACAAAAAATATTTTTGTGATATCTTGTGGATAAAGAAAACATGAAATCATCATATTAGTTCACCCTCAGAGGCCACATGTTATTTTGTCAGCTGACGGGCGATAGACACGCAATATGTACGTCCCGCTGTGTATCTCAAAAATGATCAATTACTCCTCTAAAGGTATCTTAATTGATACACTGATTGTTGACGGAGACAATGGTTATGTCTTATGTAAACACCAGACAGTATGATGCTTGGGTATTTTAATCTCTTTTGAATCACGGAGGATTTTGTAACATCCTCCACATTTAACCTTGGTGTTTTTATAATTCGCCCCGGAGATCACATTATATATTGCATTATATCTTGCACATTATCAAAATAACTTGTGATAGACTGCCATACAACATCATTTTGACAGTTAACAATATGACAGCATAAAATTCTGACGTGTTATCCATAAGTTATTTAGTATGATCTTTTAGTATGCCATTGTGTTCCGGAATATGACTTGGTAAATAACAATATCTTGTACATGTAGTTCAAATAATAAGGATATGTTAATGTCAAGATAAAACCACTTCCTAAACAAAATTTGAGTGTACGGTCTGCAAGCTTGGTGGATGAGAGAGTAGACAGATAATTATCAGAATGATATAGAATTAATGACAATCAATTTATTCAGTTAAAGGCCAGTGGCCAATACTATGTTCATTTGCAGAGCAAAAAAATTAATCACAATGTCATAAATCCATGTTAAACTATTCTCAAAAGAGTGTCTTGAAAATAGCTTAACCAAATTACATTTTTCACTTAATCAATATTACATAAAAAGTTAAAATCGCTTTGTTAATGAAGTACAGTGAAAATACAAAGTTCAACATCAAGGTAGATTTGAACTCAGAGATTCAGTACATCTACCAGTTGAGCTTAATTATTTAAGTCTATCATGACTTTATATAAGTAGGAGCACTTTTGATCCTGCCCTGACACTTGCCTACAAAAAAAGAGTGACAATTGTTTTATGAGGCGATACATTGTTACATTCAGACCTTCAGTCATCCTGAAGATAACCTTTAACTCAACAGCTTACAAAGCAAGATTACCATCAAGTTATATCTCCGAACATCAAACTCTTACAGACAACAAATTCAATGAGTCATCTGTCCTTTTACATAAAAGATTGCATGTCCAAGCAAATAAAACTTTGAAGCAGGATCTGTCATCGGTTAACTAAAGCACCAAGAAGACGGGCCAGTTTATCATCGGACATGATATATAGGTTTCTACCCTACTGAGGCCAAACACTCAGAGCCCGATGGCAGGAGAGTTATCATTATGGCTTGATGTGCGGGACATTTCCCCCATTATATGAAGTTTATCACCATTCTAACATCCACAATGGGGCCTCCGTTAGCTAAGGCACTAATTTTGCTGAACTCTTGGACCGGTCTTGATAGATGACTTTTCACTGCTTGACAGAAAATAGATTCGAACTCGGTACCTGTGATGTACATCTTATGGTTTGGTGTACAAATGGATATCTAATCTGTAAACCATAAGAGCTTAAATGAAAGGTAATAAAAAAGGTTCAGGAGTATGTCTTTAATAAATCAGTAGGGTTTTGCTATTTTGATGAATGCTCATTCCCTAGATTATCTTCTTCTCTTGAACTTTTTGGTGTATTCAGGTATATAAACCTGCTCGAAAGGGACCCTAACAGGTGGGTTGGTGACCAAGAAGTTTGATTTTGAAAACATTTGATAATTATAGTATCAAAATGATATAGATAAAAGATATTGAAGAGGCGAGGGACAAATCTGGCAACCTCTTGAGATAGCTGCAGGAGGAGCAATTTTACTACCAACTTCAGTTGGTCTCGTCACTTCATCTTTAGTGGAGCCTCATACTTGAATAATGTACATAAAACTTTTGTTATCAAATATAGCCTAAGCATGTTTACAGCTAATATTATATCTTTTAACTCCCTTTAAAAACCTTTTATAACAATCTGTTTATTCAGTATGAAAGCCATAGTCTCATGCACAACATATAATAGACAGACTGTGATTGATTTTACTTGTTTGATGCCTTGATAAAATATAAGATTTTAAGGCAACAACTGTTAAATAGGGAGTGCAACCATCGTAGAATTGTTAAGTATAGAGAGTGCAAACATTGTTGAACATCGAGTGCAACTATTGTTAAATAGATAGCGCAGCCATTGTTGAATAGATAGCGCAGCCATTGTTGAATAGATAGCACAGCCATTGTTGAATATGGAGAGAACCCATTGTTGAATAGGGACCGCAAGCATTAATTGAACAGGCAAATCAACCATTGTTGAATAAGGAGTGAAACCATTGTTGAATGGAAATGCAACCTTTGTTGAATAGGGAAAGCGACCATTGTTGAATAAGGAGTTAAATTATTGTTGAATGGAAATGCAACTTTTGTTGAATAGGGAAAGCAACCATTAATTGTTGAATAGGGAGTGAAACATTTGTTGAACAGGAAAAGCAACTATTGTTAAATAGGGAGTGCAACCTTTGTTGAAAAGGGAGTGCAACATTTGTTGAATAGGGAAAGTGACCATTGTTGAATAGGGAGTGCAACCTTTGTTGAATAAGGAGGGCAACCATTGTTATAAGGAGAGTGTAATTTTTGCTGCTTAAGAAGTGAAACCATTACTATAATGTTGCACATAGAGCCATGTGAGGTGTGCACAATAACAGAACTATACCAGACAGTTTTATCCTAAATATAGCAACGTTAGATTTGTTCACAATCCAAATGGCATGTACATTAAAAGTGAACATTCAAGCAATAAATCAGAGAAATCCAAATCGCATTTCAGGAAATGACAAGTGTTTTTGGTCAGATATATGTTTCACCATCTGCAGCTGTCACAAACAGTGATCAAATATCACAGGTCTCCATTTACTATAGCTCATCAATCATATTTGACCTTTGCAAAACACTCTTTAACGAAAGAAGAGAAAATACAAATAAAAAATTAAATGATAAAATGCTTTTGGTAACAGATACTATTATAAACAATAACTATACATGAAACTTCTTGATGAAATATTTCTAAAACTTGCAAGCAATTGTCAAAAAATAATAATATACTGATCACAAATCATCTTAAATGGAATATTTCTTCATGAAAATGCATGTTAAACACCATTACTCACTCCCTCCCTATTATGAAAACATATTTCAAATCTGATTAATATTTTCTTTTGCATCAGAATGTCAGAAATCATTCTGAGAAATTTTTAAACAATGAAATTCAATATCAGTTTCAACTTTAAGAACAGGGATCAAAATGTGTTATTCTTCAAATATATTAATTGATTTTGATCATAATATATCTATCTCTCTTTAACCAAAAATCCATCTTCATTGGTTATCAGCAAAGTATACTTAACATATTTCAAAACACAATATAAAACAGAAAAAGAACTTCATTATCACAATTGAGAAAAGTCCTTTTGAACATATTCTGTAAGGAATTCTCTGCTAGAATTTTCAAATCCACTAAAAAAGGTGATATATTAGGAGAATTATGAAAGCAAAAACTGGATCTCAAATGTCTTTCATCAGCATTTTCTTAGTCACCAGAGTAATACAATACTTTTGCCAATCCATAACAGAATTTCCACAGAGAATAAATATGATTGGTGACCAATTTCAATTTGTGCAACATGTCTTTGGTGAATAAGTATTCTTTGCTCGAAAGAACAGTCATAAGGGAAATCTTGTTTCTTTTTTGTCAATTGATGGTTTTTACAAGCAATTCCACTTAACTTTAATTAAATCTATCTATATTGGGTTGTATCTTTTAACAGCATCTGTACATATTTTATGACAGTTCCTCATATTTCACATGCCTACAGAACTCAAATTTCCAAGATGTCAGGAGAAAAATTCATTAGACAAACATTAGACAAACTACTGAAATAGAATAAGAAAATGACTATTGTTAAAGATATCAGAAATATATTTCAAAAGTCAAATAATTAAAGTTAATCTTTTTGAATTGTTAAAAAAAATTTAAGATCATAAGCAAATCATTATCTACATCAATCAATGATGACATGTATATGGCAGTATAACCTAAATTTCTTTTAATAAGTAAATATTTTAAATAGTGACCAATTTTCAATTTTTTTCTCAAAATAATCCTTTTTTTCAAAATTGAGTTAAAAAAACCATCATGACCTGCTGGAATTATTTTCCCATAAAAATTATGATAAATCTGTAAAAAAATGGTAATGAGTGAAATCTCGTAAAACACGCTTTCTGCACCACTTTGATCTTCAGAACCACAGAGTAATGTTCCGTGCACTAATCCAATGTAAAACAAGTATAACAGAGACAAAGCACTTTATAAGAGTGCAACATTGGTCACCATTTGTAAAAATCAGGTCGAGTGTTCATAGTGCATCTGTTACGTTTTATTTAACCAAGAATTGGAAAATTAATTCTTTACGTTTCCATCACCTTCAAATGTACAGCTATGAGGGGAAATGCATTAAACAGTGAAATAACAATATATATTTTTATCACATCATTGCATTCAATTGAAAAACTTAAAAGGTTTTTTGATAAAATTTCAAATAATTCACATATTTTGCAATGATACTATTATAAACAATAACTATACATGCAACTTCCTGATGAAATATTTCTTAAACTTGCAAATGATAAAAATAAGATTTAGTATGAATTTAGTAAGGATGCATAACTCTAATAGATTTTACAGAATTCAGAAAAGAAACTGAGTTTTGATTTTATTCTGAGATAGATTTATAAATGTCAATGTCATTAGTATATATTAACAACATGTCTTTAATTTCATGCCATGTAAAATTGTTTGAAATGAATGAATTTATAAAGGATTCTTCAAAATTGCTATTCATTGAAAATATTATTTAAAAATTAAAACCATAGCATATTTTCTGCAACTTTTCAGGCAAACAATCATCCTTGCACAACGAATAGGAACCTAAAAACATCAAATTCTATTTTCGGACATCAGAATAGGATTGACCGCCAAACATTTACTTCTAGTTAACAATATATACCTACATAGAAATGTATACAAAATGAAATGAAATATATACAATGCAATATTTTACACTTCTATGCCTTTGTACCAGCTTTGACCCTAGCTTTAAAAAACAAGAGAGCAATTCAATCTCGTAATACACTCATTCCAAAATAATATTTTGAAACTTTGAATGATTCCGACCTTTGCTCCTAATAATTTGGGCGTAGTGTTGCAAATGCCATCACGTGAGTTTACTTGACACTGGGTACAAAAAGCATCCATTAATTCAGCACCAGTGGACAGCTGTTTGGCCTCCATTGGTCAAAACGTTGATGTACGCATCCTGCTCCCCTAACTCATGTTGACATCTAAAGAGGAAATTACTTCACTAAAGTGGAAAAAATAACTTTAATTGATCACTAAAGTACAGTAAATGCTATTTATAATTTGAAAGAAGATATATCTTGTATGTATGATCATTGCAACATATTGACTATCAATTCTAATGCATTTTATAAATGTAACATTTGAAAGAAGATTCCATTTCCTATGTATATGTTTATAACAACATATCAATTTCATCTCAATTTCTTTATTTTTAACCTTTTTTTTATAAATTAAACATTTGAAAGAAGATCTATTCATGTATGTTCAACACAACAAAATAACTATCAACTGCTTTATTTTCAATGCCTTAAACATGTTAAATAAATAGATTTTTATCTATGTCCTTTTTGTTCATCATAACATACTGGCTATGAATTTCTTTCTTTTCAAAACTTTTTTTTATAAATTCATTATCACTCAAATTCTTTGTTTTTAGGCTTCTGCCATAGTGCAGTAGGAACTAGAATGTTAACATTTGGATCAATGGGTGAATGGCATTATGAGTGGCCAAGTTACAGGAATCATGTCTGTGAGAGGGATATGATATTGGCGTTTTCACTTGCTGAATATATATTTATCATAGCCACATGGTGATGGAATAAGTATTTATTCCAAAACATTACAATTTCACAATATAGAGGTTGTTATCCTTAATTGCTGTCCAAACTAAAGGAGCTTCAAAGACTTTAATAGTTGTCAGGAGCCATCCAGTTATCATATATATGGGATCTGAAGGTAAAGGTACCCTTAAATGCTAAGTGAGAAACAACAACTGACGTCCTTTAAATGAATTTTGATGTGGCGATAGCAGGATTCGAACCTGGACCTTCCAGACGATGACAGGGTTTCACACACAAAAAGATACTGACAACTGGTATAGAGCTTATCTCTCTTAGATAATTTCTGCTTCACAAATTTCTGTTAAAAAAATATCATTTTGAATAAGGTCATTCCCTTAATTTGTAAAGTGATGTATGATAATGCTTAGGGTATAAGAATGTATTTTCCATTATTTTGACAACAAATATTTTTGAATGGCGTCTGAGAAATATTATTTGATGATGAACATCAAAACAACGAAGAACTTTATTGCTGCTAATACCCTATATATATTGATAATTCAGTTGACAAAATAAGTTTGCAATTATCTTGCTTTATTTATTAAAAGACCCAAAAACACAATGCAAAAGTAAACACATTCTCTCCTGAGCACAAATAATAAGTACATGTACATTGTTCATCAACTTGCCTTATATAAAAAAATATGTATATTTGCCATCATGAAAAGCAAAAGTTATTCATTCTGTAGTACATCCAACCACTGTGCAATAATTAAATCCAAACATAAGTGATTGGTGAATATTATCATCATACTTCTCTCTGACAGATCTCCAGCAAAGTTTTGATTCAACGTATAGATTGACCCCAACTGACCAACTGGGCATCTGTCATCACCTATATAAAGTCCATGGCAGTGATTGGTCAGTTGAAACCATGCGGGGATGTAAACGCTGAGCAATTACACCCAACAGGGAAGCTATTAGATCCCAGTTAGGTGATATTGCTGTGACATTGTATGTAATTACGTACATTTGGCCATATTGAATGGGATTAAACTTCTAATCAAGAACATCAGAACCAAATGGTAGCCAATAAGTTGTGACAAAAGAGCTAGGAGATACTCAATCATCCTAAATGTATCCTAATTGAAAAATTCTATTTTCATCAAGGGTTACTATTTTCAGGGGAAACTTTTAATGAACAAATAATTACTCTTACCTATTTAAATTCAGGCAGGCAATTTGCCTGCACCGTCATTTTGCTTCAACTCTTACATTCGATCACCATTAAGTTTAAGGATGTTTATGTAATAAAATATCATATATAATGTTGAACTTTAATGTAATGTCTGGGTAAGATGTTTTTGTTAAAAATTCAGTTAAGTTTTTGATGAATAAATATCATACTTTTTTGTATGTCATATGAAAAACATACAAAATTAATAAACATAAAAACAAGTTTGTCACTTATGACATGTCAAAAAACAAAGATTGTGATATATATGAACAATTTGTAAAATTAAAAAAATCTAAATCTTTAAGCATCCAGGAAGGATCTTGTGCCTTTATTTTCAAGACTGTCTTAGCGGTAGGAGATTTAGGACTAGTACCAATACTAACACTGGCTTGATTATCTTAGCACTTGAAAAGCTTTGAAATCTAGAATTAGGATTTTGTCACAATCAACGGAACTGCAATACCTAGCCTAAAACTCATAAATAATCTCCCAAATCATCTATAAACCAAAGTAGCATAACATCTATGGAATAGCCCAAGAATAGGTGTTATGTTGCTGTCATTTCACACAATGAAACCCTATAAAACACAGGAAGGACTGTCATCCTTGGCACTCATGAAGTGATTAACATGATTAATCGTGTTATCGGGCCATGGTAAGTGGTTGTTCAGAGCGCCATTATAAAGAAGCAGGAACTACTGTCATTCTTGCAGCTCATGGTGTAATTAAACAAGATGAATCTCTTAACCAGGCAGAGATAATCGTTAACCTGTGGACATCCAGTTGGTGGTCAGTCCATTTTTCATGTACAGCAAATGGTTATTCTGTGTATATGGTCTTGTCAAGTTGGTGGTCAGACCATTAAGGCCATGTACAGCAAATGGTTATTCTGTATATATGGTCTTGTCTAGTTGGTGGTCAGTCCATTAAGGCCATGTACAGCAAATGGTTATTCTGTGAATATGGTCTTGTCTAGTTGGTGGTCAGACCATTAAGGCCATGTACAGCAAATGGTTATTCTGTGAATATGGTCTTGTCTAGTTGGTGGTCAGACCATTAAGGCCATGTACAGCAAATGGTTATTCTGTAAATATGGTCTTGTCTAGTTGGTGGTCAGACCATTAAGGCCATGTACAGCAAATGGTTATTCTGTATATATGGTCTTGTCAAGTTGGTGGTCAGACCATTATGGCCATGTACAGCAAATGGTTATTCTATAAATATGGTCTTGTCTAGTTGGTGGTCAGACCATTAAGGCCATGTACAGCAAATGGTTATTTATATATGGTCCTGTCTAGTTGGTGGTCAGTCCATTAAGGCCATGTACAGCAAATCGTTATTCTGTGAATATGGTCTTGTCTAGTTGGTGGTCAGACCATTATGGCCATGTACAGCAAATGGTTATTCTGTATATATGGTCTTGTCTAGTTGGTGGTCAGACCATTAAGGCCATGTACAGCAAATGGTTATTCTGTGAATATGGTCTTGTCAAGTTGGTGGTCAGACCATTATGGCCATGTACAGCAAATGGTTATTCTGTAAATATGGTCTTGTCTAGTTGGTGGTCAGTCCATTAAGGCCATGTACAGCAAATCGTTATTCTGTGAATATGGTCTTGTCTAGTTGGTGGTCAGACCATTATGGCCATGTACAGCAAATGGTTATTCTGTATATATGGTCTTGTCTAGTTGGTGGTCAGACCATTAAGGCCATGTACAGCAAATGGTTATTCTGTGAATATGGTCTTGTCTAGTTGGTGGTCAGACCATTAAGGCCATGTACAGCAAATGGTTATTCTGTATATATGGTCTTGTCTAGTTGGTGGTCAGACCATTAAGGCCATGTACAGCAAATGGTTATTCTGTGAATATGGTCTTGTCTAGTTGGTGGTCAGACCATTAAGGCCATGTACAGCAAATGGTTATTCTGTATATATGGTCTTGTCTAGTTGGTGGTCAGACCATTAAGGCCATGTACAGCAAATGGTTATTCTGTGAATATGGTCTTGTCAAGTTGGTGGTCAGACCATTAAGGCCATGTACAGCAAATGGTTATTCTGTATATATGGTCTTGTCTAGTTGGTGGTCAGTCCATTAAGGCCATGTACAGCAAATGGTTATTCTGTGAATATGGTCTTGTCTAGTTGGTGGTCAGACCATTAAGGCCATGTACAGCAAATGGTTATTCTGTATATATGGTCTTGTCTAGTTGGTGGTCAGACCATTAAGGCCATGTACAGCAAATGGTTATTCTGTATATATGGTCTTGTCTAGTTGGTGGTCAGTCCATTAAGGCCATGTACAGCAAATGGTTATTCTGTGAATATGGTCTTGTCAAGTTGGTGGTCAGACCATTAAGGCCATGTACAGCAAATGGTTATTCTGTATATATGGTCTTGTCTAGTTGGTGGTCAGACCATTAAGGCCCTGACAGCAAATGGTTATTCTGTATATATGGTCTTGTCAAGTTGGTGGTCAGACCATTAAGGCCATGTACAGCAAATGGTTATTCTATAAATATGGTCTTGTCTAGTTGGTGGTCAGTCCATTAAGGCCATGTACAGCAAATGGTTATTCTGTATATATGGTCTTGTCTAGTTGGTGGTCAGACCATTAAGGCCATGTACAGCAAATGGTTATTCTGTATATATGGTCTTGTCTAGTTGGTGGTCAGACCATTAAGGCCATGTACAGCAAATGGTTATTCTGTGAATATGGTCTTGTCAAGTTGGTGGTCAGACCATTAAGGCCATGTACAGCAAATGGTTATTCTGTGAATATGGTCTTGTCTAGTTGGTGGTCAGACCATTAAGGCCATGTACAGCAAATGGTTATTCTATAAATATGGTCTTGTCTAGTTGGTGGTCAGACCATTAAGGCCATGTACAGCAAATGGTTATTCTGTGAATATGGTCTTGTCAAGTTGGTGGTCAGACCATTATGGCCATGTACAGCAAATGGTTATTCTGTATATATGGTCTTGTCTAGTTGGTGGTCAGACCATTAAGGCCATGTACAGCAAATGGTTATTCTATAAATATGGTCTTGTCTAGTTGGTGGTCAGACCATTAAGGCCATGTACAGCAAATGGTTATTCTGTGAATATGGTCTTGTCAAGTTGGTGGTCAGACCATTATGGCCATGTACAGCAAATGGTTATTCTGTATATATGGTCTTGTCTAGTTGGTGGTCAGACCATTAAGGCCATGTACAGCAAATGGTTATTCTGTGAATATGGTCTTGTCTAGTTGGTGGTCAGACCATTAAGGCCATGTACAGCAAATGGTTATTCTATAAATATGGTCTTGTCTATTTGGTGGTCAGACCATTAAGGCCATGTACAGCAAATGGTTATTCTGTATATATGGTCTTGTCTAGTTGGTGGTCAGTCCATTAAGGCCATTTACAGCAAATGGTTATTCTGTGAATATGGTCTTGTCAAGTTGGTGGTCAGACCATTATGGCCATGTACAGCAAATGGTTATTCTGTATATATGGTCTTGTCAAGTTGGTGGTCAGACCATTATGGCCATGTACAGCAAATGGTTATTCTGTATATATGGTCTTGTCAAGTTGGTGGTCAGACCATTATGGCCATGTACAGCAAATGGTTATTCTGTATATATGGTCTTGTCAAGTTGGTGGTCAGACCATTAAGGCCATGTACAGCAAATGGTTATTCTGTAAATATGGTCTTGTCTAGTTGGTGGTCAGACCATTAACGCCATGTACAGCAAATGGTTATTCTGTGAATATGGTCTTGTCAAGTTGGTGGTCAGACCATTATGGCCATGTACAGCAAATGGTTATTCTGTATATATGGTCTTGTCAAGTTGGTGGTCAGACCATTAAGGCCATGTACAGCAAATGGTTATTCTGTAAATATGGTCTTGTCTAGTTGGTGGTCAGACCATTAAGGCCATGTACAGCAAATGGTTATTCTGTGAATATGGTCTTGTCTAGTTGGTGGTCAGACCATTATGGCCATGTACAGCAAATGGTTATTCTGTGAATATGGTCTTGTCTAGTTGGTGGTCAGACCATTAAGGCCATGTACAGCAAATGGTTATTCTGTATATATGGTCTTGTCTAGTTGGTGGTCAGACCATTAAGGCCATGTACAGCAAATGGTTATTCTGTATATATGGTCTTGTCAAGTTGGTGGTCAGACCATTAAGGCCATGTACAGCAAATGGTTATTCTGTGAATATGGTCTTGTCAAGTTGGTGGTCAGACCATTAAGGCCATGTACAGCAAATGGTTATTCTGTGAATATGGTCTTGTCTAGTTGGTGGTCAGACCATTAAGGCCATGTACAGCAAATGGTTATTCTGTGAATATGGTCTTGTCTAGTTGGTGGTCAGACCATTAAGGCCATGTACAGCAAATGGTTATTCTGTGAATATGGTCTTGTCTAGTTGGTGGTCAGACCATTAAGGCCATGTACAGCAAATGGTTATTCTGTGAATATGGTCTTGTCTAGTTGGTGGTCAGACCATTATGGCCATGTACAGCAAATGGTTATTCTGAATATATAGTCTTGTCTAGTTGGTGGTCAGACCATTAAGGCCATGTACAGCAAATGGTTATTCTGTAAATATGGTCTTGTCTAGTTGGTGGTCAGACCATTAAGGCCATGTACAGCAAATGGTTATTCTGTGAATATGGTCTTGTCAAGTTGGTGGTCAGTCCATTAAGGCCATGTACAGCAAATGGTTATTCTGTAAATATGGTCTTGTCTAGTTGGTGGTCAGACCATTAAGGCCATGTACAGCAAATGGTTATTCTGTGAATATGGTCTTGTCAAGTTGGTGGTCAGACCATTATGGCCATGTACAGCAAATGGTTATTCTGTATATATGGTCTTGTCAAGTTGGTGGTCAGTCCATTAAGGCCATGTACAGCAAATGGTTATTCTGTATATATGGTCTTGTCTAGTTGGTGGTCAGACCATTAAGGCCATGTACAGCAAATGGTTATTCTGTGAATATGGTCTTGTCAAGTTGGTGGTCAGACCATTATGGCCATGTACAGCAAATGGTTATTCTGTATATATGGTCTTGTCAAGTTGGTGGTCAGACCATTAAGGCCATGTACAGCAAATGGTTATTCTGTATATATGGTCTTGTCAAGTTGGTGGTCAGACCATTATGGCCATGTACAGCAAATGGTTATTCTGTATATATGGTCTTGTCTAGTTGGTGGTCAGACCATTAAGGCCATGTACAGCAAATGGTTATTCTGTATATATGGTCTTGTCTAGTTGGTGGTCAGACCATTAAGGCCATGTACAGCAAATGGTTATTCTGTAAATATGGTCTTGTCTAGTTGGTGGTCAGACCATTATTGTGATGTATAACAAGTTGTTAATTATGGTTTGATAATTGTTAGTCTTTTTCAGTTACTGGTAACACCCTTAGTTTATGTAGAGCAAGTTATCATTCTTTGATTATGATAATGTCCAGTCAGTGGTCAGTGCAGTACCCATATACATGGTTATTCTATGGGGTGTTCAGCAAGTGAGAGATCAGTTTACGTGATGTATGGCTATTTCCGCCTTGTCAACACCACGCCAGTCAAGCAAACTATCTACAGCCCATTACAAATGTCATACCATCAAGTTACTAATGTGTTTCTGACTCAGTGGAACCATGCATAAATGACAGGTTCTGTCATAGCACAAGATGAGTTTAACTGAATATATTCAATAGATGATCTTATCATTTAATGCTTAGCATATACCAATTTAAGGTAACAATAGCTTGATACATATGTGACCATGCATAAATGTTTTTGATATAAATGAAAATAACTTGATGATCAAAACTAATGGAGAATGTCTTCATAAACTCAGTCATTCGATAAATGTATCCACATATATATATATATATATATATATATATATATATATATATACCAGATATACTTAAATCTTATAACCAAAAAGATGTCAGACTATACAACCAAGTATTCTATACTCATTTACCCCGATATACAGGAATCATTATCCCTGTCCCCAGTCTGTTCCAGATCTGGTCCCAAGGGTCCGCCTGCAGGATCTGCTTTCACATCAACGGTCAGGACACGCTGTCCCCTCGGGGCCAGAATTTTGTGTAATTATCTGGTAATTATTGTCTGACACAGTCTGTAAGCTGGCTGGGAATTGCCTTGTCAGGTTCTGTCTGGTCAAATATACAACCAACAGATTCCAATCCACTCATAATAGTTATAACATCACACTTAGCTAGGTCTATCCATGATTATAATACTATATATGTTATCTAAACATTATGATTTATCCTACTAGCCATTTATTGGTGCTTAATATAAACAGAATCCAATCCACTCCTAAAAGTCCTACAATTAATTATGTCCTTGATTACTTCATATATAGTATATGTACAATATATGGTATCTACTTAGAATCATACTCAATAAGATATATCATACCAACCACATGTGGGCACAGAGATATGCAATCAACAGTTTCTTATCCATTATAATAAAATAATACCAATATACACTTAGGTGCATCCTTGATTATAAACCCAGCCGCATATATGATGTAAGATTCATACTATAATTCAAGGTACACTAAGGACTTTTTTCAGTGAGATATCACTTATCTTTAGAGGAGGGGAAAGCCATTATTTTTAAGAGTTGGACCTGGTACAATTGTTGAACTGTCAAATGTAATGTCAATGTTACAATACAGGGGTGTACATAAAGAAGTGTTTTCATAACAAAAAAATGTGTCTATTTTTTGTTCACGATCAAACATGCTTTATGCCCAAAAAAGGCTTTATATAAAACTGTTGATGGTACTTTTGATACATTACTGATACACCCGGGTTTCAAAACAAAAGATACAATATTAAGATGGATCAAATGGAACTGAACGGCAAGCAGAATAATCTAATATATATAAAAGTTTCTTGAATATGGTATATGATAAGATGCAGATAGAAATCCATTTATCCATGCTAGGATACTTCATAGTACCAGTTAATTTTGTTACCATTATGGCATGTCTGCAAAAAGATCCCATGAGTTCGCCAACATCATTATTTCCCCTTCGTAACAAGAGAGTATGATAAAACCACACCTGGTACAAGCAGGAGTCATCTCCCTTGTGCTTTGGTAACTAGATCGAACCATTATTTCCTCAATTTTTGGCTTCTTGGTACCAACCTTATGCAAATATTTATTAAGATAGTCTACTTTCAGGAAGCCTTAGAGATTAAGGAAGAATAATTCTATTTACCAGTGCCCTCCTAAATGGACACGTTTAAAGTTCAAGTGTGAGGAATGGCAAAATGATGTGATGAGAGAGAAGTGATTGAAAGTGTTTTACAATTTTCATAAGTATTTCATGCCAACGCTTCACATGTCAAAATTACTAATGTCAAAACATTCTGAATTGCAAGTCTTTATTCCAGGAGTATGGATGCAAGAAAGGACGTTCAGAGATATTCCAGGACAAGTAGTAAGGGGGTTAATGTTAGAACATGTAGTGCAACAAAAAGACAAAGTCATCAACATTGCCCGCCAGATTGGTTCGCATTATAACTTCCTACCTTTTCCTAAAAGTTCTCAATCGAATTTAAAAAAAACAAAGAAGAAACATTACTAGCATGTCATTTTTAAAACTCCTTCAAGGTATTGATGCCCTAAATTAAGGCACATAGCAAATTTGGTTATCCTATCTTAAAGGTTTCCTGAAAAGTCCCCTTTGCGGATATTCTCAAACAGGGGACATATTGAACAAAAGCCCTAACTCTGGATAAATAATTCTAAACTTCTCATTTTTAAGTCCATCAGGGTGTTGACAACCTGAAGCCACACACCTAAGTTGGTCATCCTAACTTAAAAGCTGTACCCTTTAACTCTAACCGCAAAGACCCAGATTGACACAGGCCTGGACCAACAGGGCTGAACCTATATATATATATATACCCCTTCCACTTCATGTCAAGGAATAAAAAAGTACCACTGTGAATTCAACTAAGAACATATGCCTAATAATATACAAATAAAAAATAAAGAAATATTTTTTCTGAAATCTAAGATTTGTTAGCTCTTTAATTCTTGCATATGATACTAATTTCATAATCATCTTTGACATTTTCATTTCCCTGACTGCATATTCAGTAAAAGCATAATAGCATAAAAAACATCCTTCTTTAAAGTAAACATCCCTTCCATAGTGAGAATTTAAATCAGACACCGACGTTGATCACACTCCCTACAGAACAGTACAGAAGCGGCCTCTTTGTTTCTATGCTTTTAAATTTTCTACAACTGTCAGAGCAAGATTGTAATCAATACGCTCCACGATATAATTGGTCATAAAATCTACTGCTGCCAATAAAAACAATCAGGGAAGAATGATCAATGGCCAATGGAGAAATCTGTAGAACGGCTCGTCTTGCTAGACGCGACTCAATCAAGTTCCGAAATTTGCCAAAGCTAACTCTGTATCAATAATTCTGGATATAAGTTGCAGTTATCAAGGTATCGGGAGTCAACGATAAAGATTTCGGGAGATTATTTGTGGATGTAACTACAGGACCGAAGCAGATTAATCACCCATGAAGAAACGATGCCAGATCACTTACACCATTGTTAGGAGTCTTGGAGCCGCAATGGCGTTTATGGCTTGTAGCTACCGCTTGTGATAGTCAATGGTGAGATCACTATCACATTAACAATGTATCCATGTGATATTGACAAAAGGCAACTGATGAAGAGATTCATTTCAAATTGTCTGAAAAGTTTTAACAAGTAATGT
This sequence comes from Phorcus lineatus, assembly GCA_921293015.1. Taxonomy (NCBI): domain Eukaryota; kingdom Metazoa; phylum Mollusca; class Gastropoda; order Trochida; family Trochidae; genus Phorcus; species Phorcus lineatus. Next base: position 17,023,677 of record OV121086.1, on the reverse strand, counting down.
TTTAAGTTGAAAAAGTTATGACTGTTTTTTCAAATTAGATGTTGAATGATTGAAAGAAAAGATTGAGAAATGAGCAAGTTAAGGTAATTCCTCAAAAAGGCATTGTTTCTCCAAGAAGTAAGCCTGTAAGCAATGTGGTTACTGTTCCATGCACAACTGAAAATCCTTACAGGGAAAAACTGTACTACCAAATTGATTTTAAATACCTGAACTTTGATATCATAATCCAAGAAAACTTACTGTATATAAAGTCATTGGAAGGGTTCAAGCCTACAATCTACAGTCCTAAAGCTGAAAATTCTTAACAACTCACTAATTCTAATATTACTGAAGCAGCCATTGAAATTAAGATCCGTAAAACATGTAACAACAAATTGTTTGAGTATTGTGAATATTTTCAATTACAGAATCCATTACCAGTTGAATACAATAATGGAAGCATATTCATGCATATTCACCCAAGACACAAACCAATTATACCGTCTATTTTTCAATTGAATTTGAAATAGAACAGACAAACAACAGATTCTCTAGATATTAAGGCGTTTTTAAAGCTTATGATGTCACATATTCCCATCAGGGCAACTAATAAATATGATAATGCTTCATTTTATTGAAAACATTAGCACAAGACATATTCACAATCAGAATTGTAGAGAAAAAAATTAAGTTTTTGTGAGCCACAGTATACCTTTAATGATTAAAGACACATTTACAATGATTTGACAAACATGCAGCTTGTTACTAAAATCTATTCAAAGACTTTTTTAAAATAAGATTAGAATCAATGTTCCATTGGCATCTGGAAAAAAAACAAACACACAAAAAATTGTCTTCATTTGCTGAATAGTGCCAAAAATTACAATGAAATGTCACATTTGCTATAAAACGGTTGTAAAAACTACAATCTTCAAGACAATGTTTTATCCATATGGGTAATCATAAATACAGTAGATGTACATTTCATGTGTGCACATGTGCACCTGTCACTTTTGCCTTGCAAAGATTGTTTCCTGTATTTTGTTGTCTGTGACGTCATAAAGCCATTGCTCGTCTGGTCACTATAACAGGTCATTATTAAGAAAGTAGGCCCTTCTCTAGATATTTCCATTGGATTTAAATGAGATAGCATCCATAAAAATTATTACACATGATGCTTGGTGGGAAGGGGGGAGGGTGAGGGGAAGGTAATTTGGGGTTCAATGCCTCTTTCAACAGCATTTCACTTGTATCACGCCTTCTAGTACTATATATATTGCAGGGAGAAAGTCTGCAAAACTATTGTGGCTATGCCTGAAAGTAAAACCTACAAGCAGTGGTTAGAACTAGCAAACCATAAATGCTACTGCGATGAAATTAATTGTAGCATTGGATCCACATCTTATTGCATATAGAACAGTTCTCTTTTACAAAGTTGCTGAGCCTCTGACAGGATTTGAACTCAAACCTTCTGATCCAACCCCAACCGTCCTATCAACTGTTTTAGTAGGGTTAGTTGTGAAAAGATTCCAAAATAGAGGTAATTCAAACTGAAACACTGAAACTTCAGCCAAAATAAAGTTAATTATGGAAGCAAAAAACTTACATTTTCTCATTCCCTTATGTTTTTATGTCTTTTTCATTATTACTTTGATCTCTATCTAATCCCCGCCAAGGGCTCGGCAACTTTGTCTGCAGTAGAGAAATGTTCTACACGCAGTCAGGTTTTTGGTGCAATGCTACACTGAATTTCAGCGCAGTACCATCCATGGTTCGCTATCTCCATCCGATGCTCGCAGGTTTCACCGCAATGTAAAGCCATAATGGTGTTGCAGGCTTTCTCCCTACAATAATACTAGGAGCCGCGATATAAGTGAAATACTCTTGAAAGAGGCATTAAACCCCAATTCACCTCTCCTCTATGTAATCCTTTGCTTACTAAGGATAGACATCAATGTTATTGTCTGATGAAAAATCATTCTAATACTACCTTAAAACAAACTGAAACAATACGAAATTACAAGATGTAATATCATTTATGTAATCATAAATACTATTAAATGCAGACAATGACACTTTTTGTGATTATTTGATCTTTCTCAATCATTTTTTCTTTCAAAAGCTTTCATACACCATTTCTTTGATATCACATAACTCTTGGCCATAACAGATTCTCATAAGAGTCCTGATCTTCCTCCACTGTTGTGTAAAGGTCAGCCGATTGTCCAAGCTTCATTATACCTTCAAGCCAACATCCCTTGACTTAGAAATAGCGGCAATGTCCAAGCTTCCAGTTATTCCTGAATATATGATCATGGACGACCTTCATGGCCATTGTCCTGCTGTATTTGACCTACGGGGACATCAATTAATGACTTGATGACTTCCTGACTGAAAATGGTCACTTCAAAGAAACACAATACAACACCTGATAATCACCTCGTAATGGACATGTTCATAGCTTTCTGCTTCCCTAATGAAAGCTCAATCTGTGTCTTTCTCAGATGCGCAGTCAGAAGCAGAGAATGCCTTTGGCTCTGCAGGATCTAGATGTGTCATACATCACGCCTCTTGTGTGTGGCCCTTTGTCTCTCAATATGTACATTTTCATTATATTAAAGCCCCAAGATACAGGAAGTTTGCCAAACTTTGAGGCAAACCTGAAGTTTACGTAGTGTTCAATGTATGGTGATCACATTAATGTGCTGATAATGATGTGACAATAATGTGAGGGCAGGTTTCACCCTGCCCTGTGGACATACAGGACATGCTGAGTGGTAATGGTGCTTCTGGAATATCTCTTTAATATCTACAAACAGCACATCATGGGACCATTAGGCTTAATATCTTCTCACTAAGCTACTGTATTTATCACAACTCTAGCTAGTGAAAAATTTGACTGAGCTACCTTAACAATCTTCTTCCAATACAGGATCAGATTATCGGTAGTTACATTGTTTTACCTCACTGCTTCTGTTGTCAATAAAAACTATCAATTCAGTTATGTGATACATTCAATAATCGAGGTAATATTTATAACAGTAACATGACTCAATTCTCTCCTTATAACCAGACAAAAGTTGTTTTTTATTGGAAAAGGATGCATTATCAATGGTTACATCAGCTTTCAGATACTTAATGGTTCAAAGAATGGCCATTATAAGGATGAATGCAACCTTTATAAAATAAGCATAGCTATTTAACTTCATTTTGGTCTTGTATCAATATTTTATGATTTTGTCATGTTGACACTGCTTATTATAATTGATAATTATTTCTCAAATACATCAAAGTGACTTGGATAAGTTCTCATTGAATTGTGGGTATGTCTTGTGTTGAAACTTGAGAGCTCCTGATGTAACTAGCGAACAATGCATTGCCCTGAATAAACCTGACGAACACCTACACATATAGGTGCGGGTATGGTTTAACTTATATAATATACTCAACGAAAAGGTTAAGGAACACCAATATTCAATATTTAAGCATCATAAGAATCATTGTGTGACCAAAACAATATCTCAAAATTGAAAACTTTGGTGGTCCTTAACTTTTTTTGTTGGCTATATAGCCAGATTGAGCATTACCAGTTAAATGATATCAACTTGTTTTGTTATAGATCTCTATCACCATTACCTTTTCTGGACTATTCTTTATCCTTCTTCATCAACCAGGAGAGGGCAAGTTGTATCCAAGGAAAGTACCAAGGTATGAATAAAGAGAAGTTAATTGTTTACCTCTTAGAGTGAACATACGTACCACTTGTGTCTCGAGGTACATTTCAACCTACTGCACCATATATTGAAATTCACTAAATAAATGCCAATATTAATCAGACTTTAAAAAAGTCATAGTCTCATTTTTGTAAGGCAACTAAACTGAACTAATTATTCTTCATGAACAAAATCTGATCACTAACACAAATATTTCCTGTCGCATTTGCAAAGATTTTAATTTTTATGCCCGTTTTACAGTTTAATGAAGCAGCTTATTGGCGTATGCCGTTTCAGACCGATGAGGTACCGAATCAAGTGCAATCCCATCGCGAGTACGAAACACCGGAAATCTAGTCATCGCAGCACCGATACTTATGACAGACGCATTCTTCACTGAGTTTACCACCTTTTTGTTATTTCTGTATTTAAAAAAGCGTAAGCTATTAGCTTTTTTCATTGGATATTCAGCTGGGAAATTTTATGTGTTCTTCGTCACGGCCTTAGCGAAATGACGTGGTAAGGACTAACGCTTGCAAAAAACATAATATTCGGGTAGGGTAGGGTAGTTTGAACTTCATTATTGAGGGCTAGAATGCCTGCAGAGTTCTGAAAATTGTTGCAAACGTCAGGGGAAAGATTTCTGTGAGTGGTGAACTATTTGTCCGGAAGTTATTACAATTTGCCTTGCAAAAATGAGACTATGACTTTAAACTGTTGACATTAAAGTAAGAAAGAATTGCTGTTGGTGTTTTTGTCTGTTCAAACTGAATGTTTCAAAATTTTGTTTCTTGTATGTCAAAGGATCTTTTAACATTGAGACGATCCTGTGTTTGTTTCTTTCAAAGAATCTTTTGAGTCTAAATTCTTCTATCAAAGTATCCATTGTGTCAGAAATCTTCTATCAAAGTAAAGTATCTATTGAGTCTAAAGTAACCACTAATTATTAAGTCTACATCTTCTATACAGTGGTTAGCGCGTTCAGCTTCGGATCAATAGGTCTGTGGTTCGAATCCCGCCAGGGGCACAGTAACTTTGTCTGCAGTAGAGAACTGTTCTACAGGCAGTCAGGTTTGGGTGCAATGCTACACTGAATTTCAGCACAGTATCACCCATGGTTCGCTAGTTCCAGCCGATGCTCTCAGGTTTCACCGCAACACATAGCCACAGAAATAATCTTGAAAGCGGCGTTAAACCCACTCACTTCATGTCACCTTAATTCTTCTATCAAAGTATCCACTGAATCTAAATTCTTGCTAACAAAGTTTTAAACGAGTATGTGAGACAATTGACTCCATAATGAACAAGTTTCAATGACAAGAGCCAGGTTTGTAGTTAAAAATTGGAAATGGATTTGTCTTGACTAATTGATATTACATTATTGAAAGTTCAACTAACAACTTATTTGACTTTCTTCTTTGTTCATATTTTGGTGTAGGAGTTAAACATAAGGTATACAACAACATCTTAACATGGTAGAGTTCATATTTATCTTAGTTTCAATGAAAACATTTGACAATCCTTTGTTTGCTTCTTTTATCCACTAGAACAAGACCCAGACTTTCTCTTCCCTAAAAGACACAGAATCTTTTATTCTGAGACAATCCCATGTTTGTTCTGTTCCAGGGGCATCAATTCCGACAATTAATTGATTCTATTGGTCTAGCTGTCTGTGAATTAGTCTCAATAACAGGAACCATGTTTGTAGTATAATTGTAAATGGATTCTGTCTTGGCTCAGTGCTGGTAAAGAAACCAGGCGTTTCAAGTCCAGTCTCCTGAAACCTGTATTTTTCTGCGTTTTTTAATAATGCATAGTTGTTAAAAAAATAGAAAAAACTAGCATGAAAAGTGTGCATGTGATTCACTGTGTACCAACTTTCAATCCAACCTGTTCAACTTAACCTCATGTTTGTCATTTATATCATTAGTTCAAATTGTTTCCATGATGGAAACCAGAAAGTAAAAACCAGAATAACTTATGTAGCAAAGTAGCTAAAGGCACCATTTCACTAATAGATCTAACCACATACTAAGCCTTGAAAAAAAAATATATATGTTTTTTTAGATATGGCCAAAAAACAAACTAAAAGCATAATGTCCCAATCCTCCACACGCACTAAGTTCAAATTGTTTCCATGGAAACAAGAAAAAATATCAAAACCAGAATAACAAAAGTATCAAAAGGCACCACTCCACCTGTAGATCTAATCATATATCAAGTTTCGTAAAAATAATACTGAATAGTTTTTGTAGATATAGTCCGGAAATGGAAGAATTTCAGGCTTTGTGGGGGACATAATAAAACACAGAAAGAAGAGACTTTATATTGATTTTGTTGTTTTACTTCAATAACTTTTAATAACAGAAGAGAAAAATGAAAGAGATGGTTATTGATAATATTGTATACATGCATCACTCATTTTCACTGCTTAGAAACTTTTCTAACTTTTTGCTGATGGTCTTTGAGACTATTTTGATTGTGTTGTCAGGAATTTAAGCACTTTGACATTTAGTTTATTCCACAGAGCACAAGTGATATGACCTTGAAGATCGTATCAAAATCCTTGAAGGTACAGCAGTCCCAATGTTGGGTAATCCTATGCTTGTTTGATTTATTCCAACATTGGTGTAGACTTAAGAAATAGACTCTATTGTTTTACTTGTTTATGAAAGAATCTCAAAAACAAAGATTGTGTTCGTTGTAGAAAGTTGAAATGGATTTTGAAAATCTACCATTCCGAATATGGTCTTGATTGCTAGCGAGGATTAAATTTAGTATCTTCTATCCATTTGCTTACTTATCAGCCCTTTTCAGTTACTATGTCTAGTTATACACAAGTTTAATTATACACATTTATGGTGGTTGTAATCAATTTTCATATTTTTGCTGTGATTTGAATCAAATCTATACTATTAAGTTTGAAAAACGCTGATAATTAATTTGAATGATAGTGCAATTATGAATTGAGCTCTTTTGACCATATTACCTCATAATTTGCCATTAAAGTGTCATTACTCCTTTGGAAGTCTATAGCTACTTTGAATTACATAGACTTTATGTTATCAAGAAAAAAGAAGCAATTTCAGGCATGTAAATGTTTCAATACATTCAGATGACAAGCAAATTACTTCTAAACTTCCCAAAGTCAAGATGATTGTTACAAGATGCAGTTACAAATATAATCACTGATAATCTAAGTTATTAATGGCAACATAAAGAAACTTTCTTCTTAACATTCTTGAGATTTCACTGTGAGCAATGCCTGCAGTCAAGATTTGCATCAGCATAGCCTATTCTGATATTGATCTTAATTATATGTTACAAGTGTATTTTGTGTTACACTTGGAGTAATTAAGATAGATATAAGAGTCATGATTATTGAGAAAACACATGTTGTCTTGCAAGATGAATATCACCATCATAACTGTTGCAAAAAACATGTGGTTTTTGTCAGAATTTACAGGAATATTATTCTTCCATTTACGAGATGATGGCAATCTTTGGCAGGCTGAATATATACATAGGGACTGTATTAGATTACTTCTGCAGTGTCACAAAGTGTGTTGTTAACACTTAGACCATAGGCCTTCCAACTCACATCTATAACCTGAGAAAATCATCATTGTGTGAAAAAACGAATATCATATCTGGAGTGAATGGTGATTTTGAGGTGAGGAGAGGGTCCCATTTGCAGTGTAATTGCACTGATACAGAGGTATCTATTCCAGGGAAAAAGTCTACAACATCATTGTATCTATACCTGGAACTTGCCCGCATTGGTTTGACACAGCATACCATAAAGTGGTACTGTGAAGCTGAATTTCAATGTAGCATGGACCATACCTCACTGCATTTAGAGGAGGTTATCGACTATCAACATCAACAATATTTTCATCATCACAACATCATCATCACGACATCATCATCACTATCAATCACACATCATCATCATCATCATCATCATTACCACCATCACTTACCATCACAATCAACATTACATAAACATTACATCACCATCATCCATTCCCCCTGCAATAGTACAAGTCACTTTGATATCTATACATAGGTCAGAATCAATACTCCTCCTTAAATTTTTAAGCAATGAGAAACAGAAAATCATCTAGTTATTGAGTTATTGTTCAGCACCACTAGGGCAATAATTCAGCCATTAGCGAGGTACAAAGTACTGAGCAAACTATGTGTAAGATGACATGAGTGGAATGAGCTATGCTAGTAATGTAAGGCTGCAATCCATCTATGTATAATACCCATTGTGTGAAGCATTAAGTTTCTGAATACTGACATAAACGGTGATAATGCATCCTCTTCCAATGAACAATACAGTAATGTCTGGGTGTAAGGTGAGAATTGAAACAAATTGTGTCATAATACTGATATGAATATTACCTCACTTCTCGTTTGTATCACATAATCCAAAGTAATGGTTTTTATTGACAAATGAAGCAGTGAGGTGAATAATATTACAACCAATATCTTATTCTGATTTGGAAATAATTGTGTTGCTATATTTAATCGCAATTCTCTCCAGCTTGAGTGGTGGGTTCAGCAAGAATGTGTTTAGCCTAATAGTCCTAAGATGTGCTGTTTGTAGATATTAAGGAGATATTCCAGAAGCACCATTACCACTCAGCATGTCCTGTATGTCTACAGGGCGGGGTGAAACCTGCCCTCACATTATTGTCACATCATTATCAGCACATTAATGTGATCACCATACATTGAACACTAGGTAAACTTCGCGTTTGCCTCAAAGCTTAGCAAACTCCCTGTATCTTGGGGCTTTAACATAATGAAAATGTACATATTGAGAGACAGAGGGCCACACACAAGGATGTGATGTATGAAACATCTAGATCCTGCAGAGCTAAAGGCATTCTCTGCTTCTGACTGCGCATCTGAGAAAGACACAGATTGAGCTTTCATTAGGGAAGCAGAAAGCTATGAACATGCCCATTACGAGGTGATTATCAGGTGTTGTATTGTGTTTCTTTGAAGTGACCATTTTCAGTCAGGAAGTCATCAAGTCATTAATTGATGTCCCCGTAGGTCAAATACAGCAGGACAATGGCCATGAAGGTCGTCCATGATCATATATTCAGGAATAACTGGAAGCTTGGACATTGCCACTATTTCTAAGTCAAGGGATGTTGGCTTGAAGGTATAATGAAGCTTGGACAATCGGCTGACCTTTACACAACAGTGGAGGAAGATCAGGACTCTTATGAGAATCTGTTATGGCCAAGAGTTATGTGATATCAAAGAAATGACATGATAAAGGCTCAGAAAAATGAAAAAGAAATGTTCGAACATCATAGAGAAAGTTTCTTGTTTGTCATCAAACATGACTGGCAGCCTTTTATACCATATATGCATGCCTTGTGAGTCTTTATTTGCTATGTATTAGTGGCAAATCGGTTTACAAATGCAAATTATTAAATGAATGAGGGATACAAGGCAAAACATAATTTCTGTCAGTTGTTAATTCCTTTAAGTTTGTAACAAATTGATTATAATCTTAAAGATTGTATTTGTTTTTATCAAATCTTCAATTGAAACAATCTTAACATAGTAGCTTTTTGTCATTAAAGAGTAAAGAATTGTCATTAAATGGAACTATCATACTCAGGAAGACTGAATTCAAATATGGTATTTACCTTTTTGATCTTTTATTGTCGTAAAAATTCTAATACGTGCTGATAGAGATTGCCGTATAAACATTGGCTAAAAATATATTTTTAAGTAAAAGTTTTCAGACATCACGTGCAAGTGATTTTGAGTACAGAAACTTTGCATAAATCAGTAAACTACATGAACTATAGGTGATAGGACAATTGTGCAATTGTCCTTGTTGCACAATTGTCCTTGTTCTTATTATTATGCATTTAATGTCAATGAGGCATTGCCACCATTGCACAGCAAGAAAACCTAACTCTTCTAAGTGTTGTCTTATCTAATCTACATATAACTTGCCAAGCCTTTCTAATTCTCCTATCAGAGTTTATTTTCAACCACCTCTGTTTAAAAATTCTGAACGTGACTACCCTTATGTTCATATCAGCAACAAAAATGGAATTTGAAAAAAGAAATTGACCATTATTTCTGAAAGCTCAGAATGAAATCGACTAGTTCTTTGAACAAAAAGCTAGCTCATAAAGGGAATGATCACTCTACAGCCTTATCATCACACATAACTTCAAGAAGAGAGTTCTTTTTAAAACAAACAATCAAGTTGAAACAATTCTTCCTAAGAAGAAACCTAAATATTTGAGAAATAAGTAAAAATAATTGCTTTAGGTTTACAGGGGGTGTTGAAAAATAAGGAGAGTCAATGCACTGTTAAGTAGAAGAGATGAAATATGTCATATATCACATGGTGGATATATAACCAATACCACATGGATCAAATTTATATCAAGCTGGTGCATGTCACATATGCAGCGACTGTACTGACCTTGAAATGTACCCTCATGTCAGACATTTTATACAGCACAAGTTGATCAAGTGTCATGTCTACCAGATCTAGTCATTCACACCTAAAAATTAATAAAGGTCTTGAAATTTAGTATGGATCAGAACTGTTTTATATCATTTCATACCAAAGGTTTAAAAAAAAAAAGTCACAGAGACTACATAGTTACTCTAATACTGGAACATATTTCAACTCATCTCCATTTTTATTTGTATTCATGTATTTAAGTGCAAAATAATTTGTGGACTGATCAAGTTTATTCTATTGGAAGAAATCGATTCATCAAAAGATCTTTGTTTTCAAATTCCTTAAGTTGCAAATTAATTGGTAGCCTGCTAGACTTTCTAAAAAAATAAAGAAAATTAAGACTATATGAAAAAGTAAAATTACATTAAAAGAGCAAATGACTTCAACACATCCATCGAAATCCCAATTTCCAGCAAAACAAAGAATAATTCATAAATTAGTTTTAAGAATAAAGAAGTGAAAAATAAAGAACTTGAAGACAGGCAACCAATAGGCTGTAAGTATCACTTTATAACCATCATGTCTCGGGGTATAATTATCTACATAGCCTGGGGCATCCCACCTAAGTTACCTGCCGTGACCCATGATTCAGCCATTCAAAAAGTTTTATCCTGATGGTTCATAATAAAATTTCAGTCAGCCACAGAGAGCCTTTTATACTACATTTGGTTTTCACTCCACAAAACATAGCGACGTCCTTAGATGAGTGACATCAAATCAAATTCTATTTACATTTAATCAAGGTAGATGTGGTAAACATTTGAATAAAATGTTTTAAGAAACCTATAGGAGTTTTGCCTTGGTCCATCAAAAAGAAGTCAGTTGGAAGGTTGAAAACAAGACAGTACAATCTTGATATTACCAACTCACCAAGCGCTGCCATTAGTTTACAACTTTAGACAGGTCATAGGTCACAGCGCATATTATAGTGGAGTTATATCCCAGAGCGTGTAAGTGGAGCAGCAGCCTGCTGTTATACCCTGAGACAGTATATTTATAACCATCCATTTTAAACATTGCATATACAACAATGATTTTCAGTTTGCAGTCATACTGAAATCTTTGTAATCTTAGATTATTAGTGATTAAGAGTTTAAAACACCTTATTTTATTGGCATAACCAGATCACTTTTA